>OV121083.1:57758144-58070644 GCA_921293015.1 Phorcus lineatus | reverse complement strand
TCTCTCTCTCTCTCTCTCTCTCTCTCTCTCTCTCTCTCTCTCTCTCTCTCTCCCCCGAGTATTCTGTTTATTATAGTTTATATTACATTGTTTTGACGTGTTAAAGATGAAGGTTTATATATCCATGCGTGTCTTTGTATGATTAACGATAAATCCTACTCAGTGTTCTTTTTTAATTTTCAAACTGGATTGAGTCCCAGAATATGGGGTATTTGTCTCTATCAATCATACAAAATTATATATCTTAATCAATCAAATTTAATATGATAAAAATCTCCGTTTAACTGAATTGTGAGTTGCGTGTCGCTACAAAAGAATCATCAGTTATTTTTGGTTCATCACGAAAACCTTGAAAATTCACTTCATTACTATATGACAATTTTACGGCAATACCTATATAGCTCGGCACAGACCATTCCCTCTCTGCTCAAGTCTAAACCAATGACTATAGTTTGTTTCAAGCTATTATGCATAGTAATGACACGTTTTGGCTTTGATACTTGCAAAAATACCATATATGCTTAAATAAATTGAAAATATCGCACATACATCTTCGAAAGCCAAATATATGACAAATATATTTCAATTGAAATAGATCAACATCTTTATGAATGTGCAACACGTATAACTGCTATCAATAACAATAAGGATAGCTATTAACTCCAGTCTGTTCCATCTTCCTTTAGATATGTTTTCAAAATTACGTTTCAGTAGCTGGCCCGCGCCTACATCAGTACATTGTCTGGTTTTCGATCATTTATCTTTATTTTGACACTTTGGTGAACAGAACATTTTTTAAATGACACTTTAAACAACGTTTAATCCTTCTTGATAAAATAATACCATATATAACGATTGAAATTTTTGACACCAACGACTTATGAAGTGGCTCTTTAAATCACTCTCAAACATGACCTCTACATTTAGTCCTACTTCATGACTGTGTGTATAAAGGAGCCTTTTATATAGTCTAGGTCCACATTCAGCAAGTCTAGATTGACTGAATACACATGAAATTAGGAGCCCAACAAATTAATGGATGAAGGAACGGTAAATTCTAAAAAAAAATTCATAAACTAAATTTTAGTCTGCATGACCTCCTGAAAAGCAACCTAGTTTTCTACTTCTCTGATACTCCTCTCGGATATTCAAATTTACAACCTTTCTTTTCAAACATTTTGTCAGTGACAGTCTAGCTCTGCACATAAGGTCATCATGTTGCAATCTCATTAAAATAAAATCTATTATTGCTGCACTATGTTACACAGATTATAGATCTACACGCGTAATGTAGTGGAGCATGTAGATTTCATTTCAATGAGCTTGATCATGTTGATAACTATGGTCATTCCGCTATTCAGTTATTAAATATGACTCGAGTTTTATGGTATTTATCTGGGTTTGTTATTGAACACGGAAACAAGCTGGATTTGTGTTTGGTTTTTAGAACTTTTTTAAAGTTGCTCAGACATACATACATCTTATATTAGAGTTTTAGAAGAAACGATAAGAAACAATTATCAAAACATCGTAAATCTTTACAGGATTTTTTTTCTATTCTTATTGTTCACAAAAATCAGAAAATAAATCATTTATGATAAAATGCATTATGTATCTGTGTGCTTCATCTGAAGGAACCGACCAGAAGTGAAACTTTACATCGATGTCAAATTCAGAGATGATTGCATATAATCCTTAATAATCGTAAAAACAACGTATATTAAAAAACGCGATGTAGGATATATTTGCGTTGGAAACACATGTTAATACAATATTTAAATTGTTGCTGAACTAGAAATGTGTCAATACTTTTGTAGAACTTGGAACATGAGGTTAAACGACAGACATCTGTTTCTTATAATCATAATAAGTTGAAAATCAAACTTAAAACGCCATGCTTGTATCGTTACTTTTGAAACGAGCTACCGAGATTGTAAAAACGTTGAGCAGTGATATCGACTCACTTAAAGAGATAATAATATGAAAGTTTTGAAAGAATCTGATTAAATTGTTGTCTTTACAATATTTGTCATTTCCCTAGATTTGTGAATTTAAAAAACCTGTCAATCGAGTAAAAGTTAAAATTACTGGAAATGATTGCTAAAAGTTTGAAATGTAAAGGATAGAGGGCAATGCATGGTAACAGAAAACACGGAAATAAAATTAAATGCGTCACGCAAGTTTACTATGGCACGCAACGCCTTGGTCGTAGTAAGAGTTCGTGATCTATTAATAGTCACGCCTGTAGGAACCGCAAGGAAATTGAGGATGTCGCATTATTTCCAAATAAAGAGAGAATTAGTTGAAAGTAGAGCTAAATGGAAACACATGATGTGGCAAGTTGGTTTGCCATTATAAAGCGATGTAGCGCCGAGATCCTGTTGATAGAGGGTCTCAAGTCTCGCTGCAGTAGTGAAAGACGAGTTAGGACAAGGTTTAAGCGTGCACGGTGTCATTTCAGAATTGCATCTCCGGATTTCGGTAGCACCTTATCACGAGAACCTGAGAGATGAGGGTTTAAACAGAACATTACAAGAGTCTATTTGCCTAGAAAAGGTCAGGGGTCAGGCTGCTCAGAAATTCCTCGGAGGAACATGGCTATGATGGAGATAACTGCGTTCATCTTTCTAAAAGGTCACGGCGAATTTGGTTTGATTCCGGCGAGTTAATTGTTAGCCTTGTTTGTAGATCGATCTCAAACACCGTGGCCGTCAGTCAGAGGCATACCTCTGGAACTTGTGGAGATAACTTTTGAAATTAGATTAATATATAATGAACATTATGTAATACATTTCATACATACATTTACATCAGATATTTTTTTAATTTGGTATACAATATTGCAAGGTAAGTTTACTACAAGAACAACTACTACAACTACTATCACTACTACTACTATTACTACTGCTACCACTACTACTACTAAAACCACTTCAGCTTCTAATACTACCACTGCTACTAATCCTACTTCTACTAGTACTATTAATGCTGCTGCTTCTACTAATACTACTGCTCCTACTGCTACAGCTACTACTACTGCTGCTTCTAATTCTACTATTTCTACTACTGCTTCTGATACTTCTACAAATACTACTAATACTATTGCTGCTACTAGTACTACTACAACTACAACTTATACTGCTACTGCAATTAGGACTGCTACTTCTACTACTACTACTACTACTACTACTACTACTACTGATAATAATACTTCCACTACTACTTTTATCATTACAACTTCTACCTATACCTTTACTACTCCTGATGCTGCCAATGCTAGTTGCTCCTATTATTACTGTTATATTCACTATCACTACTTCAGCTACTACTCTCGACTACAACTACTAATTTTATTACTTTTGCAAATACTGCTATGACGTCAACTATTACTACTACAAATACGAACAATTCAATAACAACTATTATTACAACTTCTACTATAGCATGGTGGCTAGTATTGATTAGTTTAGTTGACTTTTATCAGTGAATTTCAAAAACGGCATGGACGTTGCTCGCCGGATGGACGGCCCGGTTTGTGGTCGGGTAGCTAGAGAATAGAACGACTCACTCCCTTCACTACACTGAGTCATCCGGTCATAGACTCGTAAAGAAAATGTATTCATAATTTGCCCTGGTTAACCAGCAGCATAATTGGGTACCTGGTAAAAGCTGCTCTTGTATTATGCTTCAGGGATCGCAATAAGATTTTATCTGCGTAGACCTCTTTGCCATATGAATTCCCTTTAAGATTACCTATATTAGCATAACAACTAATAAATTTAAATGGTGATTCATTTACAGGGTTGTTATCGAATATCACAGGCCGTTAGTTTAAGGTTGAAAAGGTGCAAGTCTTCAAAGAACAATCCCTACCTTATACTTCATAACTGAAATCTACATATGTCAAGGTGTGTATAGATTTCTTGAATACTCTTTCTCATATCATAAACAAACCACTGCGGAGCATTCTGGAGTGATCATCTGATCACGTTGTAAACATCCATCACGTGTGTGTTTGTCTAGGCCTGTGTGGTTTGAAGTTGTTTATTTCATCTAATAAGGGAGTAATTACTGTTCTTTAGTATTGAGAACATATTAACCCACATTGTCATTAGCCGGAACACAGCTGAGTATTGATGAGCCAACAAATCTTGAAATACAGACCTCATTTGCGTCAAATTCTGTTTGTGCTTTAGGTCAGTATCGCCAATAAGGTGTGTAGTTACATTTTAATGTAATTGTATAATTGAAAGGGATATGAAACCCTAAACTAATGAATATCAAAAGATGAATTATCAGTTGAAAAGAAGTGTAATGTGATGGACTTGTTTCAAAAGACTATGTTTCAATTCGATCAATTAATCAAAGCCTTGGGGTATTGTTTGCATGTACAATGAGGTTCATCTTTTTGGTAACCTGATAAAAGCATTTAGCGTTCCCTAGCAACGACTGGTACACAGAGGCAAATCATTACCATCCATTTGTATGTTCTAGCTTTTCTTCAGTTTTATAAAGAATAATCCAAGCAATCACATCCGTAACAAACTTGAATATAATTATAATTCATATCGAAACCTTCAGATGTATCTGAAGGTGCACTCCCAATTAAGGAACATGGGCCACGCCTTTGACGCTACCTTCTCTGATAAAAGAAGGTTATATCGCTACAACCTTACCTGCAAGACTCTTTGGCAATAGGTGACAGGGGAGACAACATAATACCTCTTTCTATAAAACTATATATAGCTGGCATCATTTGATCAGTTATCCTTTCCCAAAATGGTAATTTAACTAAAGTCTATATCTGTTAACCTGTCATTATTGCATCTGGAAAATTAATTTGATGTTATTATGTAATACAGCCTGATAAGCTACAGATCCAACGACTCTATTCTTAAGAAAGTAAAACATTTAATACGCTAAAAATTTAGACATTTCTAGCTACATATCCAACGGCTCTATTTTTAACAAAGTTAACATTTCTAAGCTAAAAATGCACAGCTGCGTGCCAAAAGTTTGTTCACATACCTGAATATACTGGTGCAAATATCAGGTAATTTGAGATCCCTTTGAGGTTTCGTAGCGTTGCGAAAAAGAAACGTAAATTAATGAATTTTCAACACACATATGCAGATCCATTCTTCTTCAAGGCAAATGCTTATCATCCCCACAATTACCCGAAACAGTTTTGGCAGGTCATTGAAGTGACTGGGGGTCAAAATTCCGAAAACACTTATTTTTATTTTTATCCATAAAATCCTTTATAAGTTATCAACTTCCTTAAGAATTAGTCACGTTTGTTCCTAAGCACATAGTCAATGTGATTATTTTGGTTTTAATCTCAGAGAGTCGATATGGAAAATTTTATTTGACATTTAATGAAATCGAAATTTTAAAAAATGTGACCCTGTCTATATCAAAATGCCAAAATTAATTTTTTTGCACCAGAGACCAGACAATCCCAAAATGAGTTCAAGGATGGCTATTTCACACATGGACAATGGGTGATTCAGTGTCAGTTTTGCTGAACTTATTCAATTGACGTTGAAACAAAACCCAAATTATATGATATTTGCACTACGATTTAGTGGTAAGTGAACAAACTTTTGGTATGCAGCTGTAGACATTTCTATGACTTTCGTTTCTCTACCATTTATCCGAAGAACTTGTTCAGAGTATCTGGGAGAACTATTTCTGAAAAGTTGGAGTTGACTTGTTTACTTTTGAAGGCTCTGTGAGCATAAATATTTTGTGATACAAACTGCCCTGTTTAGTGGAAATAATTGTCCAGTTGAATGTGGACACTGTTAAAACACATCTTGCACATCAAAAGAAGACATCACATGTATATTTTCTTTTATATATAGTAATTAACCATACTTAATTGTTTATACGAAAATATACTGCGTTTTGAAGAAGCTCATCATCATCATCATTTTATTCAAAAGATTTTAAGGTTTCTGAATCTGAATCGATTTCCGCACAGAAGATCTGTCAAATCAAGTTCTAAACCTAGATTGCCTAGAAGTTTAACTGCGACTATGTTAACATGAAATGCCTACTGTGCTTGAATCAAATTTAACAGAGCATGTGTCTTAAACCTGACAGCGTGAGTATTTAACATTTGCTTATATGAACCGATATTAAACTTTTCACAATAATTTGGTTGTTATTGCAATGACGTGTTCTTTATTAATGATTTGCGTACTCCATCTGAGTAAACCACGGTCAGGCTTGTCAGTACTTACTTTCTGGAGGCCATCTTACTGTATTAACACAACAAAGATCTGCCAGTTCTCAATATCAAGCACGCCTTGAAGTGGACAGACCTTGAGGGAGAGATGATGTCTTTATGTCTGATCCAAATCATTCTTAATGCGAAGTAAGCAACGTTCATACGAGTATCTTAGAAGGTGCATGTGCAAATAAGGCTCATATTATGTACGTGAACTTTATAAATGATGCTGACGTCACGGCTGTGCGTTAACAATGTATCAAATATTTCTTATCATCGACTTCTAGACAACTATCCCACTAAAGAAGTACCTCATGTTTTGGCGTCTTTCTCTGTACAAAGCCTGCAAGATTAACTTTCAAGAGTGATGTATTTTATCTTATGAAGATATTTTAAAGTGGCCTTTTTTTGCTATGTGAGCCAAGGTAAGAAAAAAACCCTAGATTATCGACTCAATACATAACATTGGTAGCATGATCAGAGCAATGTACACCAATGTATACTTTACAGACTGTGAGCAAAATGAGTGAGAAGATTTGCGTTGCACGTGAGTTGATAAATCTATTCTGCAAGAATTATTACTTATTATTTGTTTTTAGAATGCAAAAAACGTTTGATGAAGTTAACTACTAATTAAGATTGATATTATGTCCGAAGCATCGAAATTCGTAAACAAGGATGAACTTGACTCGGGGCTAACTGATTATAATCAACGTGTCACGGCTCTTACTGTATTCTCCATTATCTAATTTCCGTTTTGAATTCTTATTTACATACGTTTACACTTTTACCTTTTGTATTTCACCTTTTTCTAATGAAGTTCACCATCACAATTGATTTCAATAAGAGGATTACTCATTATTTTAATTAATTCAAACATTATTAATATCAATAGCTCAAAGGAGTTGTCTGACGTACAGTGTATATGTAGACGTAACATTGAGAATCCAGAGCCTTCACTTTATAGCTCATATGCTGTAACCTCAACGTGGTTCCCAATACGGTTTATGTGAGATCAACGGATAGACATAACAACGGGTAGACGCAATTCACACGTGCAAGTAATACATCTCATAATCTAATGGATCCACTTGCTCTTGCCTTACAAATAATCTGTATATAAACAACTCCTGAGGTTGCATAAGAATTCACTTTGTACAGCAACCTTGCGATTGAAGGTGTTTATGAAATGAAGTGGCACAAAATATATGACTCTCGTTCTTTATATAATACTTTTGATCAAAAGCATATCTTTCTTTCAACATACCTCCTTGCACGTGGGTGATGCTGTGTGCATGTGCGGTAGGTGACTTTGTTTTGTAAATGGGCTGGTTATGGTAAATGTTAAACCCTAAAATCAAACGTATGTATGGGCGGTTGTATACCTGGGTCTGCGATAGTTTTTTCCATGTATGTTGTATAAATACATTTCCTAAGTACTAATGTACTTCCGAGTGAAACTAAACGTCGACGGTTATCTCATTTAATTCTTAATCATTGAAAAGCATAATCACATGAATACTTTGCTTCGTATAACTGAAGAAGAAATTACTTATTTATCTTTATTCAAGTGGTGTATGCTCACTTATAAAATCAACATTCTGCCGGAATGTTTATTTGAACTTGTAAGCATGTCTAGAATAGATCCAAAATGGGTCATCTAATGTACGTGATTCAGAAAACAAATACCTTTCTAAAATCAGAGAGAATGTGATTAACACGTGTTAGCTCACAATAACAACAACAACATTATAATAAAGACATTAGTTAGATAATGCTTTGAAAAATGTAAAACGTTAAATAGTTGAAAAATGGATTTTATTGAACATTTCAGTTTTGATTGAAAGCACACAAAACTCCTTTTTGTTTGACTGAAATGTTTTCAAGTTTCTTTTTTCTGAAGTTTTGACTCAGCTGAGCAACATGCTTCCTGGTATGTTTTAGGTTGTGTAAGACTTCGTTCTGTTTGAAGACTGTGAATGATGACATATCATGAAATCATATACATGCATGCAACAAAACGCACAAATACATACCAGTTGACCAAGTTAACGTACAAAATAATTTTACGAGAAGAGAAATAGGAGAATATTTGAGATCGCAGGTGCTATTAGTATTGCAGGATCTTGTACTATTTGAAGAACACCTGGTGTAATCACAGGTATACAGGTATACAGGTATTTAATCCACGGGTGTCTGATTATTTTGTGACATCATCTCCCTTAATTGTCTATGTTGTTTTACCGTCAGTTCGTGACGTCATGTAGACATGTGTTTGCTGGCCTGTTTTATTACTCGCATATAAACGTAAAGCGTTTTGATCATTGTATCAAAGTTCAAACCACATCTATTGAATCTACAGGCAATTGTCAATCAATGAAAATCAGTTTATAAAGGAATATAAGACAAATATTAAGATATCCACTCCCCTATATCAATAGACAATAGTAGTGAAAAAAACCGCCACATTGTAAAGTTCTTGCTAAAATGATTCTGAATGGTCAAGTTTAAATCATGGAGTTCAATTCATGGAGTAACATAAGCAAATTTCTAAATATTACAGATCAAAAACTTTTTTCTAATTCTGTAATTATCTATTTAGACATGCATGTTTTTTAATACATACAGCTTATATATCAATATTTACATATTTTAAATTTCAAATTCTATTGACGTCACGTCTAGGGTAGCTGTCTGCAGATGATCTTCTTACGATACTTTTTAAAGTGAGATCAGTGTACATGTAACGTCACGTTGGCAAAAGTGAATACATTAACGTACTTTTTTAGATAATACCGTTGTACGATTTGTATGAAACTAATATAGAAGTAAGTTATGAAGATGACATTGTGTTTACTTTTGAAATAACGAATGGTGCGAGTCCTGGGATTTTGTTAAAAAGAAGACAATATGATGTGAGTCATTCCTATAGAAGGGGTTGTATTAATATCTATTTTATATACTTTTCAATATTGATTATTTTCAAGTGTTTGATATATAGCTACGGTTCGTTTTCAAAATACCACTTTGGAAAAAAAACTTCTATTAAGCACAATTTATACTAAACCAATATGTCTTACATTTTAACGTCAACTTAGATAATTTCGTATTTCCATATGAAATTAATGTTCTGTTGTCTGCATTAAATGTGAAGTCGTCTGAAAATCTGCCAAAAACTAAATACTTTTTGGTGCAAAAACATCATTAAATGCCTCAGAAGTCCACTTTTGGATTGTAACTATTTTAAGCTAAAACTAAAAACATTTAATGAACAAATCAGAGCCAAGATCAACAACTTTTGGTATTATGGGCTATGAGCTTTTTTACAACATGTTTATCATCATGTCAAAACTTCCATGATTTGGGTGAAATGTGAGATTATAATGTGGGTTATTTTTTTGGTCTCAACTTGCAAACTTGAATGACATGCATATATTGCAGAAAAAAATAATTGGATGCTCAGATACACGATGTTAGGGGACTCTAATATAAACCCAGCTAGAGTATGTGTGTATGATTGATAGAAGTGGCGATGGCGTTATAAAGAAAGTTAAGTTGATATTAAATGACAGAACTTAAAGCAATTAAAGAAACCAGTTCAGCTGTTACGTTCTCATTTCTGCAGCTGTAATTTGAATAATCAGTCATTCTGAAAGTGTTTCCTCATGTCTATTATCAACTAGATAGAAACTGTTTTTATGATCTTAAATTAATATCACCACTGAAATTATTGCTTAAATTGTAAAAAATAATGAAATTCTAAAAAAAATAATTGATTTCTGTAACTAACATAATTTTTTTCTAAGATATTAAAAACTCAACGTGCGCGTCTTTACATATCTATCAAAAGTAATCAAAAAAAGAATTATGTAGAGCTAGAAAATATACTATTCAGTATAAGTGTCATCACAGTAAGTAAACAATATATTCTTGTAATTTTGACTACGGTAGATTACCTTTTTACGAGTTTAGATAAGGTTTGGTACAGAATAGGAAGTTTATAGACGAGTTAATGGGCGCTATTTCTACAGACTTATATACTGAAATTTTACTTTAAGTATTTTTTGTATACATTGCTAAGAATTAAACTAAGAAGTAAGAATTCACGGTATGGTTATATGAAACAGGAATATCACGCTTGCAGACCAAGAGGCTTAATAAAGCAAAATTCTCACTGACAAAAAATTGAGTGTTTAAGATCATTACGCTATTATGAAATTTTTGAATTTTTTTTAAATTGCCAAAATTATTGTGTCGTTTAGTTTTACTCAGTAAACAGACTACAAAATTAATAGTGTTTTAGCCAGTAAAATAAATATCTAAAGTTTGGTTTGCAAAAAACATGACGGATATCATTCTTGAAACGAATGCACTCGCACAGATTTTTCACATGAATGGGAAATGAAATTAAGTTATTTTCAACAATGAAAGTACTGTTGTTACTATCTCAGGTTAGTCGTAGAGCATCCGCAACAGGTTTTATGTTCTTGGTATGATTACTTTCATGACTCCGGAATTCCGGAATTGGTTACTTGAGCCCTCAACATTCATATATTTCAGGGGGATGCGTTTATTGGCGTTTAGAAATGTTGATGGTTCGTAGTTCTATCATATTATGTATATGACATTTGTTCCCCTTCGACCTGCACGTTTCTAAATGCTAATTGTGTAAAACAGATCCTGAATCAACCAATGAGATTCATAGAGAAAGATGTTACAATATAATGGACAATAGTTGGCAACAGGAAATGCATAATTAATGCTGTGAAAAAAGCCAGGAACCTGGCCCAAAGGTGCTGTTACAACTGTTAAAATTCATTCTCTTGCTTTAATACATCTCGGTATCAATTTAATTCTTGGCTGTAATTCATGACAAAAAATCTTTTATGGTGATTCAACGTATTGGTTAACTCTGTCAGTCTGTTTAAGCAATAAAATTGTTTAGTCCATGCTCATCTATTGAAATAATTGAATGTCATCTTTTAATCACCAGCCTTTAACAGTTCCATTGATGCTGTATGTTACCCGAAATAAAGCTAGTTCTTATTTGCGGAATTAACACGAGAAACTAAATACTACAATGTTCGATCCAAAGTTCATCACATTCATATATTGAGAATAATTTTACTATGGAAGCACACATAAAAACAAAAAATGTCAGAAACGCTATGAAAACAGAAATTGGTGATTTCAATGTGAAATGGGCATTTTTAGTTTTCAACAAAGACATTCGACATTTTTGATAATTTTGAGTAGTAATTCCAAAAATACGTTAAGCTCTCCTAAAACCGCAAACTACCAGAGATTGCAAAAATCTAAAGAGAAAATGTTGAAATGTTACGTGAATAAGATTAAACAAACTCCTTGATATCTGTTGCATGAACCCATCCCCTTTTTCCCATAATGTGTCTTATTTTCAACTGTGTAAAATGATTTAAAAACTGATGTTGCTATCTTTTGTTCGTATGTATATCTTTATTCCTTTTCCAAATGTCGCCGCTAATGGCTGAAATATTGCCCAAGCGGCGTTAAACAATCACTCACTCACTCACTCCTTTTCCAATTTAATCACTTCATTAGCACACATCTCCAGTCACGACCAACAGTGCTAGGAGTAAAAACGGCGAGGAGTTACAATAATGCAGTTTATGAAATTGGTATAATAATTTTATATTAAGATAAACTCGAAGGTCTATGACCATTGCACTGTAAAGCTATCCGCATCATCACCACTTCCAACAACCATGGAATCAGTGAAACATTCATAGAG
The DNA here is from genome assembly GCA_921293015.1 of Phorcus lineatus. NCBI lineage: Eukaryota > Metazoa > Mollusca > Gastropoda > Trochida > Trochidae > Phorcus > Phorcus lineatus. The sequence continues at coordinate 58,058,639 of OV121083.1, read as the reverse complement.
TTGATTGTAAGTGGATTATCTGTTTTCAAATGTCAGCACTAGTTTGGACCAATTTCCCTAAACCTTAAATTCTCACTAGACGTCTCACGTAAACTGACGGTATGGATATTTTAGGCGAGTTGTTTGGCAAAGTTTACTAGATTGGTTTGACCTTTAATCAATCCTCTTGGCATTGATCAGAAGAGAACGACACTTCCAGTCTTAAGAAACATCTTCAATGACAACTTGACAACTTTGACAAGGGAGGTAACCTTTATGAGCTGGATGGAGCATGCAACACACCTCCCTACGATGTTGTAGTCTAAATAATGAGATAAAGGTGAACCATACAGTCGATGAATGCAATGAATAATATCTAATATTATCTTCTTTTAAAAAACTGATAGTACTTCACGTTAACAATAACAGAGTTGAAACGTTTGTAATAACTTTCATCGCTATGTTTTTAAAACAATTATGTATGATTTTACTTAATTTTATTTATCATCTGTGTCTGTTTGTTTTGCTGACCACAACATGTTTAAAATGCAGCAGGTTATAAGAGCAGCCATTCAGTAAAAAAATCCACACTTGATATCATTTGATGAAATATACACTGTTTTTGTCACACAAAAACATCCTATGTATACTTTTACTTCCTCACTTTATGTATAACAATTCAATTTACCATAACCTAATCTTCATACATCACAGTTTTTCTTTTAAGGACACAATTTTGTTTAAAAATATAAAAAGTGTTATCAGAGGTCAGATATATAGTCAAAGAATAAATTATATATCCTTTGTGGCCATATTTGGATATAGATGCATTTGTTTAGATGTATGTCTGTCTGTCGGAGCTTTAATTGAAAATTCGGATGTCACAGGCATGTACATTCCGAACGCCTTATTTAGTGGTAGGTATGTTCATCAAATATTGATTTTAACCCTTCACATTAATTTAGAATATGACAAAAGTCTTAGAAGTCTATTTGCCTTATCTGTGATCAAACATTGCATAAAACGCTTCCAAAAAAAAACCGCGATTTGTAATTGATCGAACTTTTTCACTCACAGGTACTAAAGTCAGTTGATGAGTCACATGTTCATAAACTTTATGTCCATTCTTATTTAAACCTTACATATAGTTTGTTTAGCAGACTTTGATAATCAACAAGTTAATTTCTTGTCGGTAGTTTTATGCAGGCTGCCATTCCCCTTCGAGCTAAAGAGATGCAACCCTCGCCCACTCAAATTCGCAATGACGACAGAACATGAAGAAATAGACAACGAAAATTTGAATGCTTTTCAGCATTTAGACTTATGGTATGTTGATTCATAATAAGAAATAAAAAATATATAGTAATGCCAAAATAGCTTTCAAGCCAACGTGTTGGAGAAATTGGTCTGTGTCAGTTAACCTTTAATCCATTATTTATTTGCATACATCAACGCACGCACTCGAAGACAATTTCATACTAACTATAAAGATAATAGAATCCGCATGAGAATGGCAAGAAGACATTGCATGACAAACAACTTGTTTTCTATCCCAGATTATAAGGCTGTTTAAAGCTATTTAGCCTACCAAAACTCACACGTTTACCTCTATGTTTAGTAGGTAAGTAGTTGAAACAGTAGTAGAGTAGTAGTAGTAGTAATAGTAGTAATAGTAGTAGTAGTAGTAGTAGTAGTAGTTGTAGTAGTAGTAGTAGTAGCAGTTGTAGTAGTAGTAGTAGTAGAAGTAATAGTAGTAGTAGTAGTAGTAGTAGTAGTAGTAGCAGTTGTAGTAGTAGTAGTAGTAGTAATAGTAGTAGTAGTAGTAGTAGTAGTAGTAGTAGCAGCAGTAGTAGCAGCAGTAGTAGTAGTAGTATTTGTTAAGATTAAAATAGTGTCGACTGCAGTTCCGTTGTTAGACTAAATAATTCAATTCAAACACATTTGTTAAATTCCAAACCTTAAAAAATCGGATTTTAAAAAGCGTCTATTTCACCTCGATAAGTTCCAAGACTTGCATCAGTGGCGGTTTGGTGCCAATGTGCCTACATCCCAATGCGCCTACATCCCAATGTGCCTACAAAAAATGTGTATTTACTTTGGGGACTGAAAAAACACCCCCTTCTCAGAAAATGGGTTTGACCTGTAAGTCAACATGTGATCCCAGTTATTTGTAAGTTAGAGTTATTCGCATGTCTGCTCATCGATACCCGCTGAAAGCATATGAAATGATGTATTCTTTAGATATTGCTAATCGTCATACATATGCTTCTTCGGTTAAGCATGTCTTGTATACCTATTGCTTTGGCTACGTCTGGATGTTTGCTACATACCCACATTGCATTGCGTCTAAGACGACAATTGTTATGAATTTATTCTTCCTGCTCACTGTTACCTGTTAAAGAATTTGAGTAAAGGGCTTTTGCTTTCAAGGTAAAGAATTATCAGTAAATTTTGAAGGAGAATGTTTTTGATAAATACACAAACAATTTTCCACTAGAAATAATTTTATATGGACCTCCTTCTCTAACCGTTGTAACAGGATCTGAAATATTAAAATCAATTCTCAAATTCATAAATTAATCCAAACGTTTTGCTTAAATGCTCATATTATGTTAGTGACTGCAATTGTCACAAATGCATTTCACCATCATTTCTAATACACCTTGGTTTGTCATGATTTGATATTATTTGTACCGTGGTCGCTGTTATTGTTGTCATGTTCATGTTCTATAGATATTTGTTGTTCCAGCGGCCTTCACATAAGTTCTGTAGAGCATGTAATAAATATGTTTAAACCACACTGGAAGTGCGTCGTCAGAGGATGCAAGGGACTCTGTAGTAATATAGTTACTCTAGTTACATCAGTGCAGCCAAGCAGTGTGACATGTGTAATGATATGTATGATAGGAATAATTTGTTTATGAAATAAATATCAAACTTCATCAAAAAAGAAAGCGTGAAATGTCATGAAAATGAAATGTGCAGTAAAATTTGTTATTGTCATTATCAAACTTCTCTCCAAAAAATTTTGTTTTACTTACTTGAAATGGATCAAGTGGGAGAGTCCATTATCAAACATAGGTTGGAGGAACCCAATACACAAACCACCCATGCATTGATTTGTTTTGATAGCAGTGTAGGCAAACTGGGCTGTAGGCACATTGGGAACATACCTCAGTGGCATATGAAACCAATGATAAGGTTGAATGATATCTTTGCATACGGACAAGGATGATTTTGCGGCCACTGCAGTTAAAGTATGTGGGCTACTTTCACATTATTGAATACACCTACATGTATATATTACTGTGTGAAATATATGTCTGTAAACTATACAGAAATCGAAAATAAATGTTGTTCGCTTTGCGCTGCATTTATACAATAATTTCCCATCCGCTGGTTCCATCTCTGACACTTCTGAAACTTCATTGATATCCGCATATGACACTAATGAATACCGGATATATCTGTTATCCTGTTATGATAAAATGAGTTTTACTTTTTATTACATCCCACATTCGTGAAATGTTCATGATAGCTTCCTAGTTAAACAAGCTTGTAAGTGCTTTAATCAACTTTGAAACAAACCTGTCTTGAATCCTGTGACATCATTATTAAACAATCGGGTAAGATGATCGTCATGATGTTCAAGGTCGTTATTATTACGCGGGGCTTGTTCAACTCGCCCCTTCAGGGGTATCTGATTTTTAACATCTTCCTCTCCTTATGCATTATCCATTACCTAATTTCCGTGTCTTTTTACTATTTCGTGTTTTTAATTTTATGCAAAGACGAGTAACATTATTCTTCATCTTTTAAAAAATAAATGTCATATTTTCTTTGAACCAATAACAATGTAGGTTAAGAAATGTGTGTAAAACTAAAAGCGAAAAAAGATTAGATCAATACCATACATACTTCCTGACACTTGTTTTCAAAACTTGTTCCCACAAGTTACCTTTAATGGTTGTTGCCTGCATTTAAGTTGAATGGTACGTGTTTTCATTACATCAAATATATAGACTTTGGTAAAGATTTATAGGGGTTGTGGTTATACGATAAAAATCAGTTTCATCCGAAAGGGAATTTTGTGTACATCAGTAGGTAAGAACACAAGATAGGTAGTTTTGTGATGGTCACATAAATGTGGTAAAAGTCTTCTGAACGCGGAGTAAGACATGTTCTCGTAGTTTTTGAATGAATATGCAGGTTTTGAACAAAAATCACTTAATATGCAAAGCCAAATAAGATTTCTATAAAAGTACTGTCACTTTAACAAGACATGGGACGTTTTGCGATCTGTTATTATTCCCAAGACGTTTATTCTTTTTCTCCTCTAATGGCTAAAATACCTTAAAAGTTGCTCTAAACCACGTATTACATTCAAGATAATCTGTAGTAAGTTTGTGGTGTTCTTCACATTTTAAAGAAATGGATATCGAACAAATATCTTAATTGATACACCGTTTACGCTCTTAGTCCATTTTACTATTTATCATTTTGATATAATTCACAAAATATTTTCAATTTCTAAAAATTTGGATTAAAAAATACAAAACTTTCTTTTTCGAAATTTCAAAGTTACTCATACTTTTGCAGGTGTTATTGCAGGTAGAGCGCCTATATGAAAACCGATGACTAGGAACACATCTAGAAAACTGTCATTGCAGCCCCTGTCTACAGAGAACACAACGTGGCCACGTCAGATGCAATTGTCTAACATGTACTTTGAATAATTATCCCTTCAAATTAGATGCATGCTTCAAATATTTGTTGTGTTTCCTATTAACAATAAATTGCAATGGTTATGCATATAATTAAGGTATCTATTTCGAGGCTTTCATTATCAAATTGAGAAAACATATTGCTTATGAAAGTTCCGAATATTGACTCGAGGCGAATTGAAAACTCAAAATGTTTAATTTTCAAGGGAAAATACCGAGTCCGAGGCGAAGCCAAGGACGTATGGTATCTGTCCACGAGTCGCCTTTCAGGAAAATTCAAGAACAACAACACGCAAGAACAATGAACATAACTTTCCCTATAGTGATGTATATGAAGTGCTTCTTGATTAAAGCATTGATGAATGAAACACCAGACGTAAGTTCAGATGTGTTAATCTCAAAGTGGTTCCCAAAACGGTTTATATGATCATCCGGTAAACATAAAAGCGAATGCAGCGCTGTTCACACGTGTGAGTAATACATCTCCTAATCTAATACATCTACTTGCTCTTGCCTTACAAATAATCTGTATATAAACAACTCCTGAGCTTTCATAAGGGTTCAATTTCCGGAGCAACTCTTATAAAATGGATGAATTGACATTGTTTATAAAATAAATTATAATAAACGATTGAACCCTGATAACAACTCAAACAGTAAACCCTTCTTAAAGTGGAAGTTGTGTGTGGTAAGTGTCCCTATGTGAGAATCTAAATATTAAAAAGTAGATATCTGATGATTGTGTATATGCTTGTGACTGTTCATCTGAGGACATGTGCCCTCATGCAACACGTATGTAAATCAAATCATGTTTTTTGTAATCTATATCAACCTTTAAAGATCCATTTTCAACTTTGCATTCGTAATAACTCCGTTTTCATATATCGCACATCCGACTATACAGTTCTGTAGAAAAATCTTTCAACAATTTTTTGAGACCATAAAAAGAATTTATAATCAACGAGGAAGTATTTAATTTTAATTTCAAAGTATACCACCCTCCAAAACTTGCCGTAGCCATAAACGAACCCACAATCCGTGACGTCACAGTTTTATGTGTAGGATTTACCATACTTCCTGTTTATCGCGATCTCATTGTTATGGCTTCCGATCACGATGATGGATATTTATATATTATTTATTCGAGCAGATAAACGTATATTCTATCGAACTAAATGCTGTTCCAATACATGAAAACGTTTCCTTACCTCCAAACTTTCTAAGAGTTTTCGACTCGGTCTCCACGAACGTCTTGATTCGGTCATCTTTGTTTACATCCTCTGTTTACGTCCCACAATCCTTTGCGCGATCTTGCAAATAATACGCCCCTTAACTTCTATTTATAGTACCAAGTCGATTCGGGAATGCCCTTTCGTTTAATTGTAATTATTTTAATGAATTTTGGTCCGATTGTCGTTTTGTTTGAATTAAACGTTTTCTAATTTTGCAATGAATACGTTAAAATTACTTAGAAAATTATGCAAAGATGAAAATGGATCTTTAAGGGTATATGTCAGCTATCTGATGTTATCCTGAGAGCCGGTTGGCCTCATGTGATGACAATATATGTCTTTATGTCACATATGCACATACATATTATGCATATGTCACTTAAAGTATTTGTAGCATCAGAGCACATGCGGTGAAGTACGCATTTTGGCTGTTAATCGCATTGATTTGCTTGGGAAAAATGCACTGCACTCGCGAGGAATCTATTCGATGATTATTGTTGTATTAAAATATGTAAAAAAATAATCACAACAGCCAGCTTCATAGTTTCATTTATCAAGATAGGAAATGAGCTAGGAGCAGCTATATCATGAAAAGATCAATTCATCTCTTCAGGGTTGATCCATTCTAATCTCCAAATCAACTGCTCCTAACTCATTCTTATTTGCAAAAGTTACATTTTGATTTACAATGTCATTTGTTCTTTTTCTAATGCATGTACCTTAGCATAATACTATCTTATAAAATTTTAAGCAATTTCTCTTACCCAAACTCCTTGACTTTTTTTGACAAATATGATTTGTCTTGAGATTTATTTGTCACTCAATCTTTGTTCATTCCCTCCAAGGGATTGTTGTGAAATGTGTACATCAACTCGAACATCTAATTAACAACTTATCTACACAAGCGTATGGTTTGGGTCAATCAATTTTGATGGTAAGAAACTGATATCGCGAAAACTACTACTGTTAACATTCTAAACAAGTGAAGCATTAAAACTGTTCCCGTATCAGTGAAACGAATTGATACTTTTCAAATATCAGCATTAATTAGGGAAAACAGGTTTACTCCTTAATCTCTAGAATGACCCAAATGCTAAAAGACATAAGAAATAAGGCATAAGAAATCAGATATGCAATCAATGGTTAATTTGCTGTTAAAGTGACATAGAGTATGATTCAACATTTTTCGTGTAGCTTGAATAGGATTCAAAATACCATATGTCCTGAGTTAAGTTCAAATTACCTCTCTTTTCTTGCATCTTTATCTCGATAGCGTAATTACGAAATTATTAAATGTTCTTGTTTTCAATAATAATCGGAAAACAACGATATCAATGTTTAAAAGTCAACTTCTGCGTCCCATATACATATACATTAGTTTAATGATCAACTTAACACTCCTAATCCATATATTTATTTGTGTCCGCTGTTAATTTGTTTCCAAAATTACGTTTGAGACAATGTTGCGCGCCACTGATCGGGTTTTGATCACAAATAACGACTTAAACCCTTAAATTCATATTATACTGAGCTGATAAACTTTAGAATGCTGACTCGACTAATTCTCGATAAAATAACACCATTTAAAATGTTTGACATATTTGACTCCAACAATATACTCTGTGCCCCTTTAACAAATGAGATCACCTGTTTTGAACAATTCTCCGACAATTCTTTGGTATGGATCTTTAAGGCGAGTAAAGTAAAGGTTACCAGATTGGCTTGACCTTTAATCAACCCTTTTGGCATTGATCAGAACTACTCCAGTTGGCATTACACCTCCAGTAACGTCTTTAATCTCGACTTTGCGATTTGGCATTTCACCCTGACTTGCTTAAGCTAAATGTGGTATATTATGAAACTATATCGTAGATTTTGGCATCAAGAGTGAATTATTCTATCAATTAAAGTACAAATCATTGGAAATAACTATGAAGTCTTGTTTGAGATCTTCTTTTGCAAATGTTCGTCAATTTCTTGTCAAATAAAGGGAATGGAATAAGTTTTTGGGTTTGACTTAGCAAACTCTCGACTGTTGTGATTATCCTTATCGTTGTATATCTTAAACAAATGTATGGTTAAAATGATATGCTTTGACTGGAATTCGCTTGTAATTTGATAGTATCACAATTTGGAAAAGAAGGCAGGATAGGCAATATTCTCGCCTGCCAAAATGAGCAATGATGTATATTGCTCCTTGGTTTCAATGTCTCACTTCCCAATCCATGTGTGACGTTGTCAACAAACAAATCAATTACTAGAATGAAATGCAAAATAAAACTAAGTGCAACTTCTAATCTAATTACATAGCATATTGAACAATTTAAATATATAATAATGTAAAGGATTGGCTCGTAACAAATTGAAAAAGACAACAGATAACAGAGTTTGACGTTGAATACCATGTAACTACAGAGATCAACCACATCTTCTAGACACACACTCCCCCCCCCCCCCCCCCACACACACAGACACATATGAGTGTGTGTGTGTATATATATATATATATATATATATATATATATATGTATATATGATCATTTATGTGAAACCGGTTGGTAATGAACAGATATGCAAAAATTCATCTTCAGCCTTAAACAATGAAAACTTAATTTTACATATATGTAATACAAACACACATGAAAAATAAAAAAAATTGAAAATAAAATATATTTTAATGATTAAAATCATATCTACAGCAAGTATCGTCTGAAGTATTTTATTTACAAATGTACATTTACTTTTTACTTACATAACTGAATACCAAAAGAAACTTTGCACATTTGAGAACAATGTTGTTACAAATTAGTTGGACTGGTTCAAACCCAAATAGGTACAAACACATCGCCCTAACGCAAGCTTGTTTGACCTCCATTTTTTTAAGGCAATATGCACGTGTTGCTGTGAAAACGCGAAAATGTCAAAATCACGTGACGTCGTTGCTGGGAGAAATGCACGTGCCACAGGGGTATACAAACTGCACAGTAGCAACGTAAAACAACCACAATGCAAAAGGAACACTGAAAAATGCTAAGATTTACAACAGAACAACGTCAGCGAGCACTGGGAATGATTGTGGGCCACGCACGTTCACGTTGCAAGAACCTTTGGCTGTACCCGTGTTACAGTTGGAAATTTGGTGCAGCGGTTCAGACAGACTGGACAGACATCGGATAGGCCCAGGACTGAACGACCACGGGTCACCACGCGACGGGAAGCCCGGCATCTTCGAACGTTGCACCTGCGAAACCGCTTCCTGACGTTGACGTAATCAGCATGGCAAGAAGACTACGGACAGGAGTTATACGGGCCTTGTTACCGTTCAGAGGACAGTTATTGACTCCTGAACATCGACGCAGACGACTACAATGGGCTAATACAGTGCGACGGTGGCAACGTCGGCAGTGGCAACGCGTGGTGTTTTCAGACCATAGTCGATTCTGTTTGTTTCGAGTTGATGGCAGACAGCGTGTTTATCGTGGCAGAGGTGAAAGGACAGCTGCTTGCTGCGTCAGAGAAGTCGTTCCCTACGGTGGTGGTAGCGTTATGCTGTGGGAGGCATTTGTGGGAACCAGAAAACGTCACTCATCGTCATCAATGGTAATCTCAACGCGCAACGTTACAGAGATGACATCCTTCATCCAGTGGTGCTGCCCTACCTCCAACAACAGCCCCAGTGTGTTCTGTTTTAACAAGACACAGCTCGTATTGTACAGGACTTTTTGGCCGCCAACAGCGTCAATGTCTTACCGTGGCCAGCGTGTTCTCCCGACTTATCACCAATTGAACACCTCTGGGACCGCTTGAACAGGCGAGTTCGGGCCCGACAACACGTTCCCGCCAACAGGCAAGAGTTGATTTAAGCTCTGCAAGATGAATGGAACCACCTGTCACCTGATCCCTTCCGACGTTTGACGTCTTCCGTACGACGCCGAGTCATGGCCTGTATTGCTGCAAGGGGTGGTCATATTCAACATTAAACTTTAAAATGACATTTTTAGTGATTCGAACACTTTCCTGATATTAATGAACTGCATTGAAACTCCAAACAATGGGATTTTCGACCCCCACTACGTTTGATTGTATGGTGTACACTCATTTACCGCACAGCGTTCATTTGGAGTTTTCCAATCCACTGTGGACATTTTGATGAATTAAATATACTTTACATCAAAGCGTTGTTATTATTTCTAGTTTTATAATTACAGTCATGTCAATCTGATGCAAAGTTTCTTTTGGTATTCAGTGACATATCTGTCTGTTCACCAAACATAGATAGAAAATAGGTTTGTTATCCAGTATCGCTCATTACACGCACTTAACCAACACTTTGATATTGGCATTAAGATCAATCACTCTATTTCAAAGTATTTTCAATTATTATCACTAAAGTCGTTATCTTTTTTTAGATTAAGGTTGCAATATTTGTGGTGATTACTAAGGTGGTCATCTTTATGGTGTTCGCTACGATGGTCATCTTTATTGCGATTACTAAGGTGGTAATCTTTATGGTAAGTACTGAGGTGGTCATCTTTAATATGATTACTAAGGTGGTAATCTTTATGGTGATTACTAAAGTGGTCATCTTTATGGTGATTACTAAGGTGATCATTTTTCATATTATTAATAAGGTGGTAATCTGTATGGTGATTACTAAGGTGGTAATCTTTATGGTGATTACTAAGGTGGTCGTCTTTATGGCGATTACTCAGGTGGTCGTCTTTATTGCGATTATTAAGGTGGTAATCTTTATGGTAAGTACTGAGGTGGTCATCTTTATGGTAATTACTGAGGTGGTCATCTTTAATATGATTACTAAGGTGGTCATCTTTAATATGATTACAAAGATGGTAATCTTTATGGTAATTACTAAGGTGGTAATCTTAATGCTGATTACAAAGGTGGTAATCTTTAATGTGATTACTAATTTGGTAATCTTTATGGTGATTCCTAAAGTGTTAATCTTGATGATGATAGCTAAGGTTGTAATCTTAATAAGATGGTAATCTTGATGATGATAGCTAAGGTTGTAATCTTAATAAGATGGTAATCTTAATGGTGATACTAAAGTGGTAATCATTATGATGATAGCTAAGGTTGTAATCTTAATAAGATGGTAATCTTAATGGTGATACTAAAGTGGTAATCGTTATGGTGATAACCAAGTTTGTGAGCTTAATAGTGTCTACAAAGTTGGTGACAAATTTGATTTTAGATTCAGGGCCGAATACATTGAAAACTTCTCACCTTATTGGCAATAGTATTTTGTAAACTTTGAATGTGTATTGTTTATTATAATGCATACTAATACCGTTATGAATGAACATTCCGGATGGAGATACCTATTTGTATAAACTCAACTGGCTGTTGAATATTTTTAATTTGAACGATATGTAATGATTCATTTGAGCAAATTCACTCGTTTCACGTAAACATTCGCCCATCTTGGATCAACTTTAGAAAAGAACTAAGGCTTAAAAGATCATAAATCATGAAATAAAGAAATCATTTTCAGTTAAATACATGTATGTCCCTAGATCGTCATCAAAAGTTAATTTTTCAAAAAACTTTTTCAAATAACTTTCTTTATACTATTGCGCTATCTTTTCTGGGGGAAAAAATCAAAGTGCAGAAATTATAAAATACAGCTCAATTTTAAAAAAAAACTAAACTAAAGTTCGTCATAACTATAGCACTAATAGCTGCGTTTTCTGAAGACAAACTTATGGTCATATTTTATGTTTAATAGACGTAAAAGCAAAATAATTGAATCTAACATGAGCGACATATAGAGGAGACTAGGGTAATTTGACTGTACTCGAGTGCAAGTCTCGTTTGTTGGAAGTAGACGAGTATGTTAACATTACTTAATCTTATTTTCATGTAATTCGGATACATTTATTACGTCAAATGCGTCTCATGAAGTGGAAAGGTTGTGGGGGTTTTTTAAAAATCAAACTGTTACATATTTTGTGAAAAGTTTTCAATGATGTATTTTTTTATGAAAATAGAAGATAAAACAAAAGAAACCCATTTCCTTTGTAATTTTCATTTTGAGTACAAAAGGGTGATTATTTTGTGATGCATCATAGATATTTATATCAATTGGAACTCTGATTTCTCTTTTGCACAGAAAGTGCAATTTGAAGTTGGATTTTCATAAACATGTTGTTCATAACATGCAATTAAGTGAATAGGTTTTCATTTTCTATGCCATTTGTTTTCCCTATCATTTTTATGTTTTAATTAGGATCCCATAAATAGGACAACATGCCTTAAAGATCCATTTTCAACTTTGCATTCGTAATAACTCCGTTTTCATATATCGCACATCCGACTATACAGTTCTGTAGAAAAATCTTTCAACAATTTTTTGAGACCATAAAAAGAATTTATAATCAACGAGAAAGTATTTAATTTTAATTTCAAAGTATACCACCCTCCAAAACTTGCCGTAGCCATAAACGAACCCACAATCCGTGACGTCACAGTTTTATGTGTAGGATTTACCATACTTCCTGTTTATCGCGATCTCATTGTTATGGCTTCCGATCACGATGATGGATATTTATTTATTATGTATTCGAGCAGATAAACGTATATTCTATCGAACTAAATGCTGTTCCAATACATAAAAACGTTTCCTTACCTCCAAACTTTCTAAGAGTTTTCGACTCGGTCTCCGCGAACGTCTTGATTCGGTCATCTTTGTTTACATCCTCTGTTTACGTCCCACAATCCTTTGCGCGATCTTGCAAATAATACGCCCCTTCTATTTATAGTACCAAGTCGATTCGGGAATGCCCTTTCGTTTAATTGTAATTATTTTAATGAATTTTGGTCCGATTGTCGTTTTGTTTGAATTAAACGTTTTCTAATTTTGCAATGAATACGTTAAAATTACTTAGAAAATTATGCAAAGATGAAAATGGATCTTTAAAGGGTACAGGTTTCTGTATCTTTAATGGGAAACCAAGTTGTCCTTAAAAAAAGAGAAAATAGTTATGAACACTGTCTTGTTGTTTCAGGTTAATTTAGTTTTTGCAAATATAACTCAAGCATGTATTTGTAATTCTTATTCATGCAACATTGCTAGATATAGCACAGTTATCAATTCACAGAAATGAGATGTGCTGATGTTTGCTCAATAATTATACATAATCAAATGACAAAATATTATTATTCCAGAGTATCAATGAATACTTGACTGAGGCATGTCCTCAACAACTGGACTTGCCGCGGTCAAGTATATAAATATAATTATTGCCAATATCATTAATAAAACGTGATGACATATATTGCATATGTGCATATAACATTTTACCAGCAATGATTGTTTCAGCGTTAGTTACAATATCTCCTTGTTTGCGACATCATAAAATCATTTTTGTGACATCATTAAACCATTGTTCGTGACGTCACTGTAGATGGTTGGCGCAAATGCAGCAGGCCGTTAATATAGAAGATTTCACACTCGAAAATGTGTGATATAACTTTTTGAAACTTGTTCAATTTTTTTTATAACCCTCGTTCTTTCTCGTGTAATATATTAATTCTCATTCGTTTCATAACATACTTCCTCGAATGATAAATGACGTGAATGGGCGAACATTATAATTGGACTCTCTCTGAAATTCAAGGCAAACCCAATGGTCAGCTGTTAAGGTAACTACGGCAGAACCATTTTTAGAGCTTGAGTTGCTTTGTATTATCAACTGCTGCGTGCGCAGAGAGCAGGAAGAGCGTCACAGACCACCACAAGTTCCTCTTCCCGACGTGTAGTCCGTACCTGGCGTTGTTCCGGACCAGTCTCACTGTACATCCTATGTTCCTATTAAATTTCTTAAAGAAAACTGACATTGAAAGTTGGACATTTTGAGTTTTAGACCTCGATCGTCTTTGATTCCATGACTTGATCATCGAAATACATCTCAAATTGATTTGTTGTTGTGTAACCCGTGTTTGAATTCACACAAACATGTCATCTTTTGGCCCAATGATATTAGGTTGGCCTCTATGAGTCAGATGATGAGATGTCATCATCTAGATCACCAGTGCCATTGTCAAAATGCTTCTCCCCTTGCTGAATCAAACAGTGATAGCTGTCGACTGGACAAACTGTTCACATCTCAATGCGCCTTATAATATCCATCCTCACTGTTAGAATCACGTTCAGTAGTGAGTGATAATGTGTAAGTGATACAGATACCAAATTAACTCTCAGGACAGCCATTTAAGTAAAGCAGATAGGAAGCTGAATATTAGGAGTATGATATTGTTATAAATATTTTCGGATTTTATATAGTTTATCATATTTATGTCAACAATGGAAAATAATTTGTATCAACAAATATCATTTCTGATAACTTTTTAATGTGAATTGTAGCAGCTGGATTGATGAAGAAGAACAAGTTTTTATGGATAGTCAACTTCTTTATTGCACTCAATGCGACGTTTCGGTTAAGGCACTAACACCGTCATCAAGTAAGCTATCATCACTTTCTTTAAAACGGTGTTAGTACCCACAAAGAAACGTCGCAATTTGTGCAATAAAGAAGTTGATTATCCATAAAAACTTCTTATTCTTCATCATTTCTGAATGTCGGCCAAAAACCTGTACCCTTTTTTGAATGTCGTCCCATATGTGAGACGCTAGTTTAATGAAACTTTATGCCTGGAAAACATCCAATTTTATTTCAAACATTAGTTTCAATTAAACAATAAAGCATTCATCAAACACGGCTGTAATGACCACAGTTTGGAAATATAAAAAGAGGCTTAGCTCTACAACTATTTAACTTTGTTGACCAATTAGAATATAATGTAGATATTAGCAAACTGTTTTCAGCAATATCCTATTTTATCACAAGAGAAGCGCATCATCCAAATAGAGTCCACTCAAAGGGTGACATGCAGAAAAGGGTTAGATTTACGGGTTATACATCAGTGAGGATTAGAACGAATTTCGACGGATTGATATTGACCAAATTCACAGACATATAAACATAAATATCCAATAAGAATAGTCAAATACAGGAACCGTCTCGTCTATATTGCTGATTTGGGGCTGGGAGGAAGCAAATCTGAAGCATAAACAATAGTTAACGATTGCAATGCTAATGTCCCTAACTGATAGTTGGTTTCTCTTCGGTTCTGAATCTCAGATGCTCTGGCATTTTGTTCCTGTAACGTCCTGATGGATTGACATTATTAGAATAAACCTGAGTAATAAAAAGGTTTAATCCATTTTCGGGGTTCCTTGATTATTTTCCACGAATCCACGCATCCTCATGCATTTTCCATTACCGAATCTGTGCCTTTGTGAGAGGCCTCGTTCAAACGCTACTCCGAGTCAAAAGTTTTCAACGTTATACATGCAAACAGTGGTTTAATCCAGTCTACGAGATGAAACTTTGACTTTGAATTCATCCCCTTTGTTAAGAGGAACACGCATTCAAAAACAGCTCTAGATAGTTCGCTTTGAGGCTGTGGTCTAAACCTCAGAAATATATATATATTCCTAAGCAAAGTTTAAAGTCAATTGTGATATTAACGCATATTTATTTGGTTTCTGATTGTTTTATTTCGTCCTCCTACTCACCATCTTATCTCCCTACAGAGGTAGCTCCGTCATAAATTTCTATACAACCTCTGTCTTAATTCGAAGATTTCTTGTGGACGAAATGTAGAACGCTGATTGGATGCAATCAAAGTTAGTTGTGCAATCAGCGACGCCGTTTCACAAGTTATCATTCAAATCGCCTAAGTTATTTCCGTAAGCTTCTCAAAAGCTAAACTTTATTCGAATATGCACCTTGCATTTTGAGTCGTCTTTACAGAACACAAACGCCTCGTTTTTCGACTGTTTCATTGCACAGGCCTGTATGACACCAAATATGGTATTCATGCCTTCGTTGTTTTCATTGGCTGACATATAGCCAGGTAGTTTAAGTTGCAATATTGTCCCGCTAGGGGAAAGTGCCGGAAGACCGAGAAACCTTCGTATTTAGATAGAGGTTGTATAGAAATTTATGACGGAGTTACCTCTGTTGGGAGAGAATGCCTACTCACATAACTCAGAAAATTTAGATTGTTGAATTTAATTTACTAAATTTGAATTTCGTCATACAGGAACGGGTTCTTTTTTTTAAAAACCTCAATCCTGCCCAAGTGAATGTCAGGCTTATATAATGCACAGTCTTGGGTCAAGAGTCAAGGCAAGTTGGCCTATTTTTGGAAGGCTGTAGAAAACAAATGTACATCCGTTTTAGACAGTTTAATATTGTTTATAAACAATATTTTTATATATACAGCTGCGTGCCAAAAGTTTGTTCACATACCTGAATGTTCTAGTGCAAATATCAGGTAATTTGAGATGCCTTTGAGGTTTCGTAGCGTTGCGAAAAAGAAACGTAAATTAATGAATTTTCAACACACATTTGCAGATCCATTCTTCTTTGAGGCAAATGCTTATCATACCTAACAATTAACCGAAACAGTTTTGGCAGGTCATTGAAGTGACCGAGGGTCAAATATCCGAAAACACTTATTTTTATTTTTATCCTTTAAATCCTTTATAAGTTATCAACTTCCTTAAAAATTAGTCACGTTTGTTCCTTAGCACAAAGTCAATGTGATTGGTTTTAATCTCAGAGAGTCGATATGGAAAATTTTATTTGACATTTGATTAAATCGAAATTTAAAAAATCTGACCCTTTCTGTCTATATCAAAACGCCAAAATTCTATTTTTTGCACCAGAGACCAGACGATCCCACAAAGAGTTCAAGAATGGTTATTTCACACATGGACAGTGGGTGATTCAGTGTAAGTTTTGCTGAAGCTATTCTATTGACGTTGGAACGAAACCCAAATTACATGATATTTGCACTACGATTTAGTGGTAAGTGAACAAACTTTATGTATGCAGCTGTAGATATGGTATAATTCTTATCTTAGCCAAATATGTTGACGCATGCTCACATTTCTAGATTGGCCCTTTGGATTTCGATCCAGAGCCTATTCGTAATTATGATTGATGTAATTAGAACATGCCATCCTTCAAGGTGCGGATTGTCATTTACAGCAATTAAATACAAGTTTGTCATAAGAATAGGAACTAAACAAAAAAAACATATATTTTCTATTTTGTTTGGTTTACAGACATGTGTTTATACAGTAATAGTTGGGTGTCAGGTGAAAGAGGAAGTATGAAAAAGTATGTTTTCTCTCCTTGATGGAAGCAAGAAATAGACCTGCAACGTCAGCTAAAACATAAAACTATTACTGGGATTGGGAAAGACACCTTTTGACAATTGACTATTATTTAGAGCGTTTAGTCATTTTCAGAAATTTGAATTTGCCATTTCCCTTAGTGGCACTGGTAAAATTTCTAATTTGAATTGGTGCATTACGGCCCATGGTCCCTACCTTTCCCAATCCCTGCTATTGTGGTATGAACAGTTTTAGTTTGCTAGAGACAAAATAACATATTTACTCTGGCGTGTGTTACAGCACAGAGACTGTGATGGTTATCTAGTCACATAGATAATAGAAGTGTTGGTGTCAAAGTTCGGTTAATGCAAAATATATAGAGGCCACATACTTTATGGTGAGGAAAGTCACTCAAGAATAGGTGATTAGCTAACCTGCCAAAAGAGTGTCTATCAACTAAATAATTATAATTAACCTTAAGAACCGACTATTTTATAGAGGAAACCATTATTCATGAATCATGACATAATGTTATTGCCTAAAAAATAACTCAATGTTCAATAGCGATAAATAGATTATTTTACATACCGATATGAGATTATTTTTCCGCGGAATATGACAATGTTCATCTCATCATATGTTTTAAAAATTAAAATTTTTATTCACAAACTGTTTTGAAAGAGGAGCAAAACCGACAATTCCTAAAATCACAAGGTTGTAAAAGTATAGTAATATTTTGCCATCATGACAGGAAAGAAATCATAATCATATTCGTTTTCATTTTAAACAGATCTGAAAATATACACGAACCAACAAAAAGTTCAACTTTTGAATATTCCTTATTTTTCACATTTCAAACAATGAATTCTGGCATTACAAGTTGTCAAAAACAATCTTCTAATTCAATATCTCTTCATTTTGGAATAAGTTTTCTTTGTTGGCGTATTTGCTTGTCATATAATTCATTGTTAAGCCTTAAGTATCGCAAACAGTCGTACATCATGCAGTATTTAGCTTATACAGTTAATACTGTCAGAAGGCTGGAGTGCCATCTCGAGCAGTTCTAGTCAATGCCAAAAGGCTTGATTAAAGGCCAAACCTATCTCCTTGCCTTTTAAACGCATCCTCTTCTTAAAGATCCATGCCATCGTTTAAGAATCTCGGGGAATCGATGGTTTGAGAAAACTTGCCTGAAGCAGTGATGAAATTCGTAAATAATAAAGTAATAATTGATTGAATATGACTCTCTATCTTATATGCGTTTTTGCACAGAGTAAAATGTCACGAAATCTGAGAATATAACAAGAGGCAGGTTACTCATCTGAGAATGAGGTTTAGATAAAGGAAGCTGTTCATTGTGGTTAGTTTGCATTAGTTCGTCCTTAATCTAACCTCGCTAATCCTTAAGACGTATGTCTTTTTCCAAAATTATCATTGAAACATTTATACTTTTCACGTTAAGCAATAGATCAATCATTTTACATTTTTAAAAATGATATTACAATATGCTGTTATATTTATCTCTTTTGTCTCGTATGTTTAAAACATTTAGTGTAATAAAATTATTGATTTTGAATATATTTTCTTTCAAAATTTTCCATAGGCTCATGATACACTTATAGATGCTTTGAAGATCAAATAAACATTCTTACATAATGTTATTATAAAAAGCACAAAACATTCAAAAAGGACAAGAAAATAGTATTTCACTCTTTTTCAAATACAAAACGAACGTTCATGAATGTGTTATGATTATAAAGTGTTCTCATCGACAATTAGTTTCAATTAGAAAGGGAAAAATATTTAAAATATGAATTGATGCAACAGACTTTCACACACATATCGTTTGCTTCTTACTCTCAATGGTCAATATTACAATAACACAGTGGCATCTACTGCTAGGCATTATGGCATTTTACGAAGGATGATGATGAGGTACTCTCTAAGAAGCCATAGCGAAAACAACACAGCATGTATTTACATGATACTGATATCAATGATAGCTGACATGTGCTTTTATAAATGAAGACTTCGTTCTATTGAAATCCTTGTTTTTATCATAACGTTATACAGTGAAGTTTACTATTTTGCTGCCAGGCCTGCAAGCACTGTACAGTTTTTATCCCAAATTCTGTTTATGATCGACCTTATACTACACAAGGTACGTATTTTCTAAATCCTTCATGTTCTGTACTATACTATTGCATTTAAACTACGTTTATTAATGTTTGTAATTGAAGGTATGAATGGTGTTTTAGTGTGGTAACTTGCTCCCAACAGTTAAGCTTCGACTTTTTAAATATAGTCAAAGAGGTCACAGATTATATCATTTTAAAGTTGAAGGTCATATTTATACACTAGATATTCTAATTTGAGCATAATTGAAGTACCAGCATGAATATCTATATTAATCTATGAATAAAATTTTGTTGAATTAAGAGTTACATTTTTGACAAATATTTAACAAGCAAATCAACTACTATATGTTCTGGGAAGGAGAAAGTGAATTAATATCGTTGATTTCCATTGAACCCTGAACAGTGAGAAGCTTGATTTTGATTAAAATAGTAGATGTAAGCAATTGAATACACACTTGACGTCTACATATATAACAAATTATAGGGCCTAATGCATCTACAGAAACGAAATTAGACTAAATTTTCTATATATCTTAAATGCCTGATGCAAAAAAAAACAGATTCATAAAAATTTTTAAAGGGTTGTAGATATAATAACTTTACTATTGACAAAACAAAAAATGCAGTATTACAAAGCAGTGTCAGAGCTCTGAAATAGTAGGTGGAGATCGACTTTAACACACTTTTATGAAAAAACGACACAAAACTGACAAAATTTAAACCTTTGAGCACTTTACCTCTAGCAAAGTGTTAGAGTAAGAGAATGCGTCTTTTGTAGCTTTCATTATTTCTCATTTTTTGCGGTTTTTATCTTTCACATGATATAGCTCATCACTCGATCACCAAAGCTGTTTGCAGAAAATCACATTTAGCTTACATACAGGACGCGGTCTTAAGTCAAAGTATTCTAGTAGAGAATGATAATTGCTTAAGGATCGGGATGTAGAATAAACTGATGAATTACTGTTCAACGCAGAATAATCCAAAGTCAGATCATCTCACTGATACAATTAAGATCAGCAGCGTTGCGTAGAAAAGATAAAAGGCTAAACTTGTGGAGAACGTTCGGAGTGTTTGATTTGTAGAGTGAGGTTCAAGGAGAGATGTGATAAATAAACGCAACACTTATACTTTATTTACTGTTTTCAAATAACAAGTTTATTATTTATTTCTTCTACATCTTAAGACAATGTCTTCGAAACCGACTGATTTAAGAGATAATAGCATTGATAATAATGCTGCGCTCGGCTAAGTGGACTGTTTTTAGTTATTAGTGTTATGATTAATGCTGCGGTCGGCTAAGTGGACTGTTTTGAGTTATTAGTATTATGAATAATGCTGCGGTCGGCAAAGTGGACTGTTTTATTAATAATACTGCGCTCGGTTAAGTAGACTGTATTGAGTTATTAGTATCATGAATAATGCTGCTCTCAGCTAATTTGACTGTTCTGACCGATTTGGCAAGAAAAACAAATCTCATACTCTTCATGAATACACAAAATTCTTGCAGACACAAGTTAATTACATTTGGCGAAAGTGTCACGTTGATTTATTGAAAAATAATGACGATGGTTGAAGAAACATACTATTTTAACCCTTTTAGAAGAATAAAAGTATTCAGTAAGAAAAACCTATCTTGGGTATATAGCAGGATACAAACAATATAGACATTAAAAGTGATAAGCTCGCTAGAATAAAATTCGGCTTAAGAAATAATAACAGGGTGTGATCAAATACGTTTAGATTTAAACGTCATTTTGAAAAATACCTACTTTAAACACATTGTCCAGTTCAAGGTTATCATTTACTTCTATACATGTGTTTATTTATTACCTACTGTCAAACTTAAAAGAAGAATTTTACTGTCAGTAAATTATGCAAAGCAGTTCATCATTACTTTAAGGTATGTTTAAATATGATTGGATAAATACGTATTCAGCACGAATATAGTTGACATTTACGTCATGCCGTCTGTAGTGAGTAAGTATTATGCACCGTTTGGGCAATAATTTAGCTATCAGCCATATATCATACGACGTGTAAAATGAACGTTAAAAACGTGTTATGATAAATTCAAGTGCGTCGTGCCAGTAAATGGATAAGCTTGTACGTGTACCCTTGTATGTATGTAACTTCTTTAAACTTCAGGTACAGCTGTAAGTTTGATCAACTTTGTTGAACTATCTCATCTAATCAAGTTTGTTGGAAGCAAAACGTTATGACTGGTTCTTTTTGGGCAATAATGGAGATCACATGGACAAAATGTATGACACATTAGGGAATTCATATGATCGACAACAGCAGTTTATTAACAAAATGTTCATCAACATATATTTAGGGACACAAGCAACGTGCTATTATTTAGTATTTCTAACGGAGTCAAAAACAAAATAATCAATGGGATAAAGTTAAATTTGAATGTGTTTTATGAGCATTTTCTAAAAATACACAATATCTTTCAGTGACTCAACGTCGTTGACGTATGAGGATGAAACTTGCATCTCCCTTCTTCGTCGTAAAGTCAATCAGTTTTTTAAAGTTTGATTTCAACAAATACATGCTCTTTCTCGGAACAAGAAATACACTATATATAGAGATTATAGATATAATGAACTATTGGTTGCTGATGTGTGTTTATTCACATTTCTTTCAAATTGTAAAATATGAAATTCTTAGTAATGGATATCACAGATTGAAATGTCCCACTGTAATAAGCTTAAATTAGCGTCAATGGCCACTATAAAGCAAAGACAAGGAGAAGTGTAAGTCCACAGGACCCCCTACATCTATAAAATAGTTTTATTGCTGTTAGTTGTTAACACAACTGCCCGTTAGTTACTTATTTTGAAGGTTGAAATAATTGATTGGTGACGGTGAAATAGGGAAACGTGCTTCTTGACACCTAGATTTAATGTTCATCGTTTAGTTTCAACACGACAACTCATCTAATATAGTTTGGTATGATTGATATGATACTCATAAGCATTTACATTGTTCACATGCAAACTTCCTATAGAATCACATTCAATAATTCTTTGCTTATTTTTCATAGGTGTGTATAACCGTTGTTCAAGGTACAAATAATAAAATGAAAACGAAAAAAGATACGTTTACTGTTTTCGTTCTTAATTGACCATTTTCCAGTTTTGACGTTTAGAGTTATCTTCCCTTGACCGCGGGCAACGTCACGCTAAGCGTCAATGGTGAGAAGTAAGGGGGCCTACTTACGGGTGTTGAGAAGTTGGCTTTATAGCATAAGAAAGTCGTAGTTCAAAAGGATAAACCAGTATTTAAACTTGTTTAACCATTAATATGAATATTTCAATTCTTTCTCTAACAATGAAAAATCAAATAAGCCATTTATTGTGATAGCGCCTAACCCTACGTAGGCCTACTTATAGGGATATATTACCGAGGTGGCATTATGTGTAAGCCTACTTGATAATTCTTTGCCAAAAACAAATTCAAGAAATGATGAACGGCGAAACTGCTATCGAATATTACAAGGTTGCTTTCATTCCGACTAGGTTTAAATTATCTAAATGCGTTAAATTATTTCAAACGATTGAAGACGTTCATAAAATTCCTTGTCGATTTATAAAAATTATCCGAAAAATGCATTCATTGCGCATTTTTTGAACAGATTAGCAAGTTATTATCATGCCTTGACTCGTTAGTTTTATAACATTCATTTAGCATGGTTTGCCCTACATTACAGCGGGGAATATTTATCATGCATATTTTTTTGTAATTTGTAAGAAGATTGTTTAATTTCAAATTATCCGACACACAGGAAGAAAATTTAACCATCAAATATTTAAAGTAGAAATACACGTTGCATATTGTTTACGTTGATATTCATATGACTAACATCAATTATTCATTTCACTTATATTATAAAAAGCATTAATTATGCAATCGGTCTGACAAAACATGGATTTAAGTAAATATTCTATTTCTTCACACGAAAATGCACAACATTGGCAGTTATTGCGGAGAATGGACACGTCGGTATTACAAGTAGCATGCAGTTTGTTTTCGGTTATTCCGATGCAGAATATAGTAATGAAATGAAGAATAGTGTTAAACCTTGACAATGTTAAACCCCTTTCATTAATTCGGGCATATGAATCTTACTTTTTTCTTACTTTTATGATCGTCAAGGGGGAGTACATTACTGTTTGTGTGAATATGGCCAGTATATTTCTTTCATTACTGTGCAAGCAAAATCTACAATCGATTTGAATATTCTGAAGATTATTATGAAGATTGCAGAATTTTTTCTTTTATAAAAATCCAGAATTTTCTTTCTCATAGCATTGAGTTAAGCGATTGTTATAAAAGGCCAAATCTTTTCTAAAAGCGTTCAATGCGCTTGATAGTCGAATAAGTTAATATTTTTTCTATCCAGATTAAACGTGTTAAACGTGTTTGTAAAATAATAAAAGCTCGTTCAAATGAAAAATATTAAATGAAAGCTTGAAAATCACATCTGTAACGTAAGAAAATATATGGAAGCCGCTTTCGAAGTAGGCATGTACGCATGCCCCTTAAATTTACAAGTTGTGAAGTTCTGCTCTTGATTTTTTTCCCAATGCAAAAGATCAGATATGTAGTTAACTGCGCAAATTGCAGAGTTTTGTTGTGCCCCTTATTTTACTTTCAGCCTTTAATTTAAGTTTAAAAATTTGGAGAAGCCGAATTTTTATTCTGGTCGGATCATTTTCTTTATCCTTATACACGTTTCAATATTGGTCTGATTATTGAAAGTTTAACACAAAACCACACCTTGTCTTCTAAAAAATTATTATTTAATGTTTTTTTTGCACCAGTAGTTTAATAAAAAATGAAACATGTACCAAGTCTTATGTCAGTACCACTCTAAAAAACAGTTAACCATTTAATATTTATTACGAACATATTCGCCTTCATTGATTTTTTCATGTTAACTTATACGGTTTTCAATCATTTGTGACCTTCCACAGTTCGAGGGGATGAAAGATAAGATCTAGGCGAGCGTTGAAAGTAGACCAAAACAACGTTCAACTGAACGTAAGCTTGGACAGCTTGCCCGCGGTCACGTGACTTTTCAAAGGGACGTCACTCTAAACCAACTCGTTTCGCGAAACTGGAAAATGGTCAATTGAAAACCAAATCCTCATTTTGATAACTGTATGGGTTGTTTTTCCCAAATCATGTATGAAACATTTTGCTTTCATTCATCTATCGAACGTTTCCCTTTTATAAAATAATATTTTGATATTAAATTTTCCATTGTCTTTATTGTCTCAAGTTTTATGGTATGATATAGTATATCTAGCTCCTGGCAGATGATGATATGTAAGTAAACAAATAACATTTAAGCTTGAAAAACATTTCCCACTTCTTCAGGTACGAAACAAAATGGAACAAATGTATTCAATAATTGAGGTTATGGAACATCCTGTTTAAGATGCAATATCACGCACCATCTTTCCTAAAGAAACTACTAATTGCCATTCTTAGATTTGAGCAATACATTTTCACACAAAGTCACCTAAAGCACACACGTCATCACACACATAATCAACACGTCATCACAAACATCATCACACACATCATCATACACATCATCACACACAGTCATCATACACATCATCACACACGTCATCCCACACAGTCATCATCACACACATCATCACACAATCATCATCACCCACATCATCACACACATCATCATCACACACATCATCAAACACATCATAACACACATCATCACACAGTCATCATCACACACATCACACACATCATCAAGCACATCATCACACACATCATCATACACATCATCACACATCATCACACATAATCACACACATCATCAAGCACATCATCACACACATCATCAAGCACATAATTACACACATCATCATACACATCATCACACACGTCATCACACATCATCACACACATCATCACACACAGTCATCATCACACACATCATCACACACAGCACCACACACAGCATCATACACAGCATCATACACATCATCACACACATCATCATACACGCCATCATCACACACATGCACATGTACACCAGTGAAAATGTGTGATAGTTTACACCCAAGTAAGGTAAATACTACAAAAGCATTGTTACACCATGATACATATACTTTAGATACAACTCGTAAGGTACCTCATAGTCCAGATAGGAAAGTGAAATATGACTGTCTTGTCTGAAGTCGTACATCGAAGATGTCCAAGAAAGTACATTTCATTGAATGCATATTTTGCATACTAACTATTTTGCTATCCTTAATATTATTTCTTCACTAATAAGTTCCAAAAACATTGATGAAAAAAGCCATTTACAATGTACACTGTATATAGAGTAATAGAGTAATATTCAGCATCGACTGTGAGTCAGAACAGTTATAAAATACAGGTACAAAAGACATAACATGTAACATGGTGACTGAGACCGTGTATACTTTTTATCCGAAATCAATCTAATTATAATTATACAAGTTCAAATTCTACTTAATCTAGCAGCTTTGTTTTGTTCTAGACTCTGTGAAATATTACTGCTTTTCTTCTGCACATGAGAACATATTTGCTGATGTTTCCAATGAATATTGTTGTTTGACGATATTCAATTTAATTGTTTTGCAGATTTTCAGAAATTTAAAAGAAAGCGAGAGCAAGTGTGTTACGATGATTGTTATGTCTATATGATGCCTCATGATCTTATATATGCCATGTTGTGAACCACTTTTAAGTGACCTATCTGAAACCACAAGTTCCTGGATTTGTGGGTCAGGAAAACATCTTTAAATTTCTAGTTAAATATTTTCATTATCAAAAAACGATTGAAAAGGTTGACAACAGTTTACAGTTATTTGTTGTGAAGACATAATATTATAGAAGCCTTCGTCAACAAGCTGTCACTCCTAATCAAGATTTAGGTTTAACTCTACATTCAAAACATCCGATTCCACATTCTGAAGCGCTCTTCATCGAGTGCCGACCAATTCTAGGTCAAACAGTTGTCATAAAAGCAGCACTTCCCGACCTTAGACTTGTGTATGCCCCTGGAGTCAAGGTCTGTCCAGTTCGTGACGAGCTTGTTGTGAGCACTGACAGATGTTTCTCTCAGACTACATTATGACAACTACAGTAGGTAAAGCTCCATACTGTATACATTGAGGTGCTGGATTAGGATTCACAGTGTAGCAGTAAGCAGATTGAACATAGCATAAACCACCTTTTCAACATTGAAGACCTGTAATGTAATAAAACATTCTTTTGAGTACAACTTCGCAACTTGTTTAACAATAATGTCACTTCGTTAACGACATGCTTGTTTTAAAGTATACAATTATCTTGATATATTTTGCTGGTTTCACTGGGGACATTTTCCTATTCCAAATTCATTCGTAACAATTGGCAATTTTCTCACCTGCCAAAAGTGGCAGTGATGTATATTGTTAGTTGTTAAATTCGTTTGACGAGGCGATCCCAGCTCCTTGGTTTCAATGTCTCACTGCCCAATATTCATGTGTGACGTTGTCAACAAACAAATCAATTACTAGAATGAAATGCAAAATAAAACTAAGTGCAACTTCCAATCTAAAAACATAGCATTTTGAACAATTAAGATTTTACAATTGTCTTGTTATATTTTGCTGGTTTGACTGGGGACATTTTCCTATTCCAATTTCATTCGTAACTCTATTCACAGTTAACACGAATTGCGCCCTACTTTTAAGCAGTAAATATTGACTTGATAAGAAAGTTGAAAATGTGTCAATCATTAGCATTTGGTTCTGAGACACAGACCTGTTTTACGTTTTGAGTTCACATGAGTTAGTTAGTAAATCGTTTGTATTACAATCTGTTTTCTTAAAGCTATTACAAAATAAAAAATTCAATGCAATATTATGTAATAATGATATACATGGATTTGTTTGCAATATTTGTTTTCACTCATTGGTTAATGTACAGAAAATTAAATTGTAAGATATTATTTGGTCATTTTCTAACAACTTAAAAAAAGAAATATTATTTAGATAATGTTTCATTACTTTTGGATATTTGCATTTATGAAATCATGATCTTAGAGTGTGCAAGACCACAGCAAGCTTTACTGAGAAATTATAGTCAATAGTGGTTGATGTGTGAGTTACTAGGAATAATTTTTTTTAAGTAGATGTTGTTGTAACGTATTTCCTTCCTGATTACATTTGGTACCTGCATTTACAAAATAATCACTACTTACAGCAGGAAGAACAATGACAATTTTTGAAAGGATAATTTCAATAAAATTATCTAGAATCTGGTCGGTAGGAACTGTTATGACCCCTCGAATTACATAGATGTTTTTACTTAACATATCAAGTTCCAAAATGAATTCTGAAAAAGTATGATTTAAGCCCTTAATCAATAATTGTGTAAAGTAAGATGAAATTGTTAAAAGCGTTTAATTGAATATTTTGTACAATAAAAGATAGGTTTTACTTGTGTTAGTTTGGTGACAACATTGTTTTGTTTTTGTCATCCGAAAATTAGGTTGGTCACGTAGTTTAAGGACAGGAACAACAGTTTATGTAATCAAAAAGTCAATACCGCTGGCAACTTACTCTCAGTTAAATAACTGATTAAATGTTCCAAGTAATTATTTTTAAGTATTTTAAAGAAATTATAAAATCTCTATACATATATTTTTAGTCAGTTTAATCTGAAATTCCTACATCACAATTAAGTTGCAAATGAAGGAGGTGCAACTATAATTTTGCTGTGTATAGGTGCTAAGGTTTTAAGATGCTAATAGTTCACGTGCCAAGGTTTCTATGTCATAACTACCTAAGGATGTAATTTGACCTACTACACCTCTTCACGTGTCTTTTTTATCTCATCAAAAATGTTCAGATGGACCTGTACGTAATTACCATATCTATGTGATCAAAGAGATTATAAAAGAATGAGATACTATACGTGCCATAACACTGACAATTATAATTTGAAGTTGCTAGATCAGTCCAACATTGATCTGGGTGTAAATAATCGGTTTGTAGTCAGTTTGTTTATCGTCACAAAAGCTGCGACTTTGTAAGCAGTTTTAATGAAGTTCAAAGTGATCATTGCAATGGCATCTCACGTCTTTGATCCATTTCCGGGCCACGGTATTTGTTGCTCGTTGAGTAATAGGCGACCAGCCAAAAAGACAAGCTGTCTTGCATTATACTGACAAAGGAAAGTATAAAGTTGGTATACCAGTTGAACGAGAAACCGAGTGTTGACCATTGGCTTTTAGTCGGCATGTATTTGTCACAATAAATAGACATTATTTCATAAGATATTTCGTTTAAAATGGTCATAACTTACATGAATTACATGACAACTTTCCAATTGTGGCAAGCGGTTGGCGCGAGAAGCATTTATATCAGGAGAAGCATTTATATAGGCATTTGCTGCCTTTTTGCTAATCCCTTTTCCTTCTATATATATATATATATATATATATATATATATATATATATATATTTATATATATATATATATATTCTGCATGTTGTGTATTACTGTTTTATGTTTATGTTATGTTTTATGGAAATTAAATCCTGTTTAAATCAAATATCACAAATACCTTATCTCCATTCCGTAAGGGGAGACTACTTTCAGTGTTTGATCTGTGCCTCCATAGTATCACCAAGTCCGTATATGTTTGCCGAATCGAAAGATAGGCCTGTATCAGAACTCTGACTAGATGAAGCCACTTTAAGCGACCATGCTGTTTCAAATATGAGGTCGTGTGGTTTACATTTTGACCTCCACCGGAAACATAACACCTGTCTTTCCTCTATTTAACCACTTAATTGCCGTGAGCCTATCTTCGATTACCGTAAACTGATCTATGTAATTGTCGTAAAGATGAGCAGTTTTTCTCTCGACCAGCAATGCGAATTAGCAGCAACGAAGAACATGTGAAGCGAACTCGTGTCAGCGTTATATCGCTTCAGGGAGCTGAACATAGCGTCCATCAGATACACAAGCTACTTTTCTGCAAATCTTCCTCCGGGCGGTTGTTACCGACACCACCACTGCTGCGTTCAGGCCATATATCCTCTATTGAAGATTACGGAAGCAAAGAATAGCTCCTGCGACGTGAGGTCGCGGGGTCGAAAACCTGATATCAAATTCTGATAGGACAAGCGCATCGAATTAAAAGCCAATTATGTCACTATTTTCATCATCATTTTGTGGCCGTTTAGCCCAGTCACCGTGAAAATGAGAATGCTCGTCTTGGAAAATTAAATTCAAACGATGCCCGGATGTTCACGTGACACCACTAGTTACCACCCATGTTGCATCACTCCAGGCGTGCTCGTGTTGTGTCTTATAGCAGGGGGCTGCCTCCAAATGCTGCTTTGGTTCTCCTCGTTTGCATTCCTTTCTTACCCGGATGTTGTCTAATCTTCGAAACCATTACTTGCGATGTCGGTATGACGAGAATTGACATTTGGGCTACCAGCTTAGCTCCTCACATGTTTATCCTTCATTGTTCGACTTTATCAAATAACATTATCATTGCATGTGTGGTTGAATGGACCTCTGTATCACTTTCTTCCGATATTAGCAGATTTGGTATGAAATGGATAAAACAAACATTTCGACAACTGATTTTATTGACAAAACGAAATAAAAATGCCGTGTTGTTCTATAGGTACAGACACAATGTAAATTTTTTTATCATAATAGCGATTCCAGATCTAATTGCCTCATCGTATACCGTGAGGAGGTCACATACCAATTCATTAAGTCATAAGTCTTTGATACATCTTATTCAACCTCTTCCAGTCAAGAACGACTTTCGACATGTTACAGAGATATTCCATTGTCTACAAGGGTCGCTATTACGCCATGAATAAGTTACGTCATTGTTTAGGAAGAGAATTTTTTATTCAATTTGAACAAAACATGTTATCCCCTTATACGTTAACGATGATGTTTTGAACTGAAACTTTAAAAAAAATATTTTCGAAAATTTCCACTGCTTGTGAAGCCAGAGACGGGCTTGCCACCTACTTTGGCACACCACTGGATGCACGATTACGGTGGTCCTGTTCCATGACTGTGTATAAAATTGAAGCCTTTACTTCAGTCTAAATCCTCATTCAACTAGTCTCAACTTCAGCAAAATGAACCTGTCTAGACTTAAGCAAAATGAAACTGCAAGCCGAAGAAATAAATATTGACAAATGTATTGAACTATTTTTTAAAAATATGTTTCTTGGAAAATATCAAAGTCTAGTTTTACGGCCCCAGATAGATGGTCCGAGCTAGTCGTGTTGACAGTTGTAGTTGTAGTCGGAGATACCTAGTCGTGTTGACAGTTGTAGTTGTAGTCGGAGATACCTAGTCGTGTTGACAGTTGTAGTTGTAGTCGGAGATACCTAGTCGTGTTGACAGTTGTAGTTGTAGTCGGAGATACCTAGTCGTGTTGACAGTTGTAGTTGTAGTCGGAGATACCTAGTCGTGTTGACAGTTGTAGTTGTAGTCGGAGATACCTAGTTGTGTTGACAGTTGTAGTTGTAGTCGGAGATACCTAGTCGTGTTGACAGTTGTAGTTGTAGTCGGAGATACCTAGTCGTGTTGACAGTTGTAGTTGTAGTCGGAGATACCTAGTCGTGTTGACAGTTGTAGTTGTAGTCGGAGATACCTAGTCGTGTTGACAGTTGTAGTTGTAGTCGGAGATACCTAGTCGTGTTGACAGTTGTAGTTGTAGTCGGAGATACCTAGTCGTGTTGACAGTTGTAGTTGTAGTCGGAGATACCTAGTCGTAAGCGATGCCTACGGAGATGCTTCATCACATTTTTGAGCCAAAAGCTTTAAACGTTTCATCAATTGAAAAATAACTTGTCAATAATTATATTAATGACGATGTACACTAACATTCACTTTCAGAAAGTACTATACAAAAGACGACTGTTATTTGAACAGGTTTTTTTTCGAATTTGTAAAAACTTGAAACTAGTCAAGTATACAACAACCAAATAGGGCAATTCGCTCAGTAGCTCCTCAGGTTTAATGTAACATATATATTTGATTTTAATAGTTAACATAAGACACGAATTTCCGGAATCTCATTTTAAAGGTTGAACAAATATTAAAGGTCTTTTTCATATTCACTAGTTATACATACCAGATGTCCCATAACTGGAACGGAAGAGTTTAACTCTGTTTATATTATTGGAAAAAGATTAAGGTCTTAATGTCTTGTCATGAACCTATCGAGTCTTCCCGGTCTCATGAGATAAGACTAATTTTAGATAAATTGTATCAAAGGTAACTTTGACATTAGAATGCCACACAATAGTAATTCAGCATAACGGTAACGGAAAGTCATATTTACATGTTAAAAACCAAGAGGAATAAAAGGCAAAACTTTGTATGTACAGCTTCGATACATTCACTATCTTTAATCCATGAGACTCAACTGGCTACTGAATACACTGCTGCGATACAAAAATTTGTTTGAAATAACATTCTATCTAAGAAAGCTTATTAAACATCACAAAGACAACGATATATACATATGGCGGCATTTCATTTCATTGCCTTTAGTACAATATCTAGCTTCAAAGACACATGGATACATAATGCAATTTACGTGTGCGTGGACAGTTTTATGAAAATCAGATTTTGTTTTAAAAAATTAAAATTAAAAAACTAATGAAATTTCAACCAAATAAATGACCTAGAAAACAATATGTTATAATGTTGCTCCTATATGGTTTAAATTCATATAAAAATGTTTATTACATGTAAATGAGTTCCGATCATATCCCTTTTCAAAGATAGGTTTATTTCTAAGTATTAATGATAAACAAAACATCGCTTCTTAACTATTTGGGAAATAAGTAAATAGTGCTTAAATATTTTCCTCCGATACCTCTAGCCAAGCGGTTTGTACAAATGTAAAAATAAATTATGCAACAATGTCGTCCGAGTTTTGTATTCTCAAAATTCATTATTCACCCATTGTCAAGTAACAAATGGAAAATTGTGGAAAGGGATAATAGAAATACAAAAAGCAGTAATAATCTATATATAAATGTACATGCGGTGATATTTGGTACATGATATTTACAAGTATGACAATAAAATTCATCTAACATAAACTGTCATTTCTCAAAAAAAAGCCGTGACAATTCATCTATCTTAAAATCTATTTCTAAATCTATTTCAAACCGTTGTACCAGCACAAGAATTATAGAATTATAATCTTAGGAAAAGATCTAGACTTACATGCCAGAGATAACTAGATCACATGATATGGTAGATTAAGTTAAGTGACCTAGGCTACTGCAGCCTATTCGCAAGACAAAAAAGCCTCAGGGTATCAGAGAAAAGGAAATTTCAAAAGACTCTTAATTAAATTTTGGTTTGTAAAATGAATTCGGGCTACTGAACATAAAACACTTATGGTTCAGGTCACCAATTTTACCAACAAGGCATAACTCACCCCTTTCTTAATCACTGACTAATTCAAGCCTTTACGACAAAATGTGTGGTTTGTGTTCAGCGCCCGCGTCGTGATTAGTAGTAACCTCTGGCTAATTTTAAGTTCAGGTGCAGTGCGGCGAAGAGCTTGCACACAAGGCTAGATAATAAAAACAGCAATTGATCAAGACTGTTGCTTGATATATCTTGCGGATGAAGTTAAGGTCATATGTTTATCTTAAACTGAAACGTGAACTTGCTACCCACACGAAAAAATGATACGAATACCAGTTCGTACGTTGGGAATCGTCCGTGGTACCTGAGTAAACAAATCATAGATTCATATACGCTTTGTAATCATTTGAAACACAATACAGAGTTGACGAAATGTAGGTACGATGTATAAAGTTGAGAGAAATTTGAGCATGAAGGTACAATTCTAGTTTCCACGAGTTTCACAGACCTGAAAGGTCAGAATAGAAAAAACTTAAATAGAAGACCATCTTTTCGAATCACTTGTGTCTGAATGACATTCTAAACAAAGTTTAAAAGTTACAAAAGTCATAATTCCTAGAGATTTATATTAGCATGTTTCTCAATCTACATAGACTCTTGTCCAAAACTTTAATACAGTGGTCTATATAGTCGACCTGGCTTTTAAGTATCTCTATTTGGCGGAATCAATAATATAACACACGCAGGAGCGACTGGGGAATGGGTAAAATTATATTACTTAATCAATATGAAATGTTATCCTAAAAGCGTTTTTTAATTATCCTTCTACCAGTTTAGCGTAGTAAGAATATGTCATTTGAAGAACCAACTATCTATATAGTAAGGTTTTCGTAATTAGTGGACCTATTTAGTTTTTATAATGATCTGATGATACAAGTAGAGATAACCTCTCTATCTAACTCTGGCTAAGAATTCGACATCTATTCTTCAATCACTGCTGGTACCTACTCTAAGCTAAGAGTTAAACTGCATAGGTTGGCGAGGCGTGCAGGCGGCGGAAGTGCATCGTACAGACTACACTTGCAACTAGAGATATAAAGAGGACACCACACAACACCGCCAGCACCCAGGTCAGGGTGCCGTATCCTTCTGACCCGGAATTCATTGGTTTGTCACGCATGCGCGGTAACAGTGAATTCCAAAAGGCCACTTTTCGAGGACGTAGTCTTTTGGCTGTCGTAATAGTTCCGCTACCGTCGAATCCAGTAATCTTCATGTAGGTTTGGTTGTTGGCATCAAATTTTGGAAACTCTTCTGTTTTATCCCCATTGGTGAGTGATGGAATTCTGCAAAAGAGGATTAAAAATAGAGCCATAGGTTTTGAAGCTCATAAAGATTTGTATTTTGCTATCGAAGACTAAAACAAACTGGGAAAAAGTAAAAGCTGTGTCAAATATTATTGATGCTGGAGACAGGACATTCGTCAAATAACAAATGTCTTCATCCTACCAAGATGATATTACCAAAATTTGAGCACCATAGCATCACCCGTTGTTTGGGGGACTTTGAATGAACATTAGAGGATGAACACCCTTTGACAAAGACTTTCAGAGATCAGCAATTCAATGGTATTTTTGAAAATACGGGAAACGATCATGAACCGTGAACAATGAACAACGAACTAAGATTCTACTCTGAAATTTTAAAACCTCATTTCTTGTTTTTCGTAGTTTTGATAAATAGAGAATATTAAATTACCTTCCATTAAATACTATTTTATCAAATGAGCAAAACGAAATAATGATACATTATAAATCAAAATGAATTAGTATTTTAATTCTTACTCGCCCACATAAATCAGCCATAATTGCCGACAGAGTGCCGAAACTAATATTTCCCCGACTTGGCTGCCATTGTGACGGCGGCGCTAATATTATGACGTCATAATTACAAATTATTGATACGTCATAACAGTAATCCACTATTTTTATATTGCCGTATTAACATTACACTGCGGTATCTTACACGGGCGAGTAATAAAAGAAATATTGGCACGTTTGAGGATATTGTGAAAAACGTAACCTGGTGCAAGGGCACGTGGCGCAGTGGTAAGATGACTGTTTCTAAACGAAATGGCTAGGGATGTTTATTATCTACTTCATTATTAGCCAAGTTTTTCAAGTTCATATCTTAAGGTGAATCGTTTCTTTTAATCGATATTTATTTAACAAACTGCTTTGTGAACTAGGTTGTTTGCAAATGGGCTTTCTATTTGTACTGAATGTGACTTTACTATCAAAAATAAACGTTAAACGAAACGCAACACCTTATTAAGCTAAAACGGGATGGCGTTCGATAGATAGAAAAGATCGACAGAAGTAGTCACTTCGGACATTAAAAATATAAAAATTAAGATATAGTAAAGTGAAAAAGTTGACTGAATGATAAATCTTAAGGCCTGTAAACATTAACATATCTACAAAATAACGCACGTCACGATAGGAAAATTATCATAAATATAAAGAGGCCTCTGGTCGTTAAATGACTCTCGACTGAACTATTGACTTATAAATGATAACGTCACTTACTTTATCGTGAGGATCTATTATTCAAATAATAATGTTAGCTTTGTTTTCAATGTGTTATTAGAAAACAGCTTAGACCCTGATAACGAGACAACCACGATGTCCAACACACGTGTCCGATGTCAGTCTTCACTGACAGGAAGCAGGATCCAGTTAGACACTGACACCCATCACTTTACTTACCTTCACCTACCTTTATTCCTTAACTGGAGATAGAGACCAGTTAATACAATTAATTTGATATAACCAGTCTGATTTTCATTGACAATTGCCATGTTTCATAGGTTGCAAATGAAGTGTTACTATAACCATTTGTAGCCTACTTTCTTTTTCATGTATTTCCCTAAATTCAGGTTGGAATTCATCAGGATATCTCATTTATGAGGCAAATGATAAAACCGCTTTTCATTGACATGACATGTTGGTGTTTCTAAGACCTTAAATACTTTCTTATTCATGTACTTCCCAAATTCAAAAGGAAATCACATTAGAGAGAATTCTGATATTACGTTGTAACATCTAAATGATATAGTCTACAATTGAATATTTTACAGATAATGGCATTTTTTGCAACAAAAAACATGATAGCAGCAAGAAGTATTTGCAAAGTCAACTAACACAACGACAAATCGAACATCAAGTGAAAAGAAAAATCTGGTGGAAACAAGAACCACATATCTAAATATTGTTCATTATAAATACATAATTAACCGAAAGCATTGAACAGTGTCAGTATGACATTGTGTACTTTCTTTTTCATGTACTTTCCTTTATTCCTGTTACAATTTCTCGGGATATCTCATTTAAGAGAAATAAAATGCAAACTTTTTCAATTAAAACAATATGGTTAGCGAAGACGTTTTATAAGGTAATGAGATTGTTTAGGCAATGAAAGCAGCTAGTTTACTGTAAGAATGTCGATGTGATGAAACGACAACATCCCCCAAGAAAATAAACGAACACTATCTGGCTGGCTTATACAAGCCACCAACGTGAAATATTTCTCCCACTAGATGTCATGAGATGGTGTCTTACTTACAAACTGTCTTATACCAAATAAATATAATATGAGTTTGGAAATATATTTATAAGTTCTAAGGCACTAATGACCTTACCTTATATTTAACTTCTTAAGTCAGAAATAAACTGAAGACTAACTATTCTAAATGTCTGTTTCGGTAATGATCCAGTTATTGTGTATAGTTTGTTGATGAACATGTTGTTGTGAGTACCCCTAACGCACCTATTAAAAGATGTCCCCACCAAATAGAAACACCCAGAGAACATAAACCTTTCTAGATGACGCCATTTCAAAATATATCTTTATATGATTACCCCAAGATAATTTCATTCAACTTAACTCTCTTCCCATCAGAGATAAATTCAGCACTTGTCCCAGTAACATATACACTATATATATTATTATTCATTTAAATCTTGATCATGGGGGCATCAATTCTGAAGGGATTTGAAAATTGG
The DNA here is from genome assembly GCA_921293015.1 of Phorcus lineatus. NCBI lineage: Eukaryota > Metazoa > Mollusca > Gastropoda > Trochida > Trochidae > Phorcus > Phorcus lineatus. The sequence continues at coordinate 58,021,853 of OV121083.1, read as the reverse complement.
AGACTGACCCAGTTTTGACATAGTTGGCCCACATGTTGATGAAGGTTCTGCTGACCGCCCGGTCCTCCTCCGAGTAAGTGTAGTGAGGGTGACCAGTGAAGGGGTAGCCGAACAGGTAAAATTGGTCCCGTCCGTGGGGCACACCTGTAGAAGAGGAACAGGTGCCCGGGGTTACTTGTACTCGTGTGGTACGAGGAATGACAATGAATGTACAATCATATATTAACTACCGATATTCTATAGAATGGAAATAAGCGAAATACACAAACGCTAGAGTAGATTTCACATCCATTAAACACACAATGTGAGGCTAGAATAAACATATTGAACATGCAAATAAAATGTAAAGATTCAAATTGAAATTGTCTTCATCATGGAAAACATTGTTCTTGATTATTCAGTCATGTGAATACTGAAATCGTTTGAATATTGGAATAGTACCATCTGAAAATGATTTACAGAAAACATTTATCTAATGGTTTTAAACATTAAATGAAAGATACTTCTAATTCATAGAAGCATAAAATAGTCTTGAAAAAATCTCTTACAATGGATAAAAGGACAACGTGTATACCTTTATGTCATAGAATCAGAATAGACATGTTAATATAATCATGAAAGGTATTTCATAATATTAACAAACAATAGATACATTATTTATACAATGTTGTAACATTTATATATAGGGAAAACATTCTTTCTTTTTGTTAAAAATATCTGCACGTGCAAGGTTGTCACTAACCTATCCAGGAGGGTTTGGAGGAGTGAGGTGAGTTATACTCGAAGGAGTAGAAGTACACGTGGGGGGACCTCTCCGCCAGTCTCAGGGCCACGTCTACAGCAGGGGCCACGAAGGTCGAGTCTCCCACAACCTGAACATAGGAGACAGTACCTTGTTAGCACGAGACAGTATTGCACAATATCGAAGGTCGGTCTTATCAAAACTCTAATCCAACGAAGCAATCGCATTTAGAATTTATTAACGACAATATATGGTAGAAAAGGTCATGATACCTGACCTCTTCCTGTCAGTTCTCAGATCGAAGCATAGTGATGTTTGGGTGTTCTATTTGATTTTTTCCTGATATTTTATAGGATGTATGTGAGCTGGCAATGTGTCTCCCCATGACGAAATTTCCCATCTACATGTATGTTTCGGTGGGTCAATTTCATTGAAAAAATGCAGTAAAGGCAGTTGTATCGACAAATATAAGAAGCAAAACTTTTTATACAATTCATTCTAATAAAACAAAAAACCTCTAGAAAATTACTACGGATTTAAGATTATGAAGGTAGATTCACTTTATAACATTTGAGTAATTAAATTATCAAGAAAGAAGACGTAATATGTTTCCAATTTTAAAAGTGTATAGGCTTCAAGGAAAGTTTTATTCGTGAACTTTGATATTGGTCATCTTATGAGTAATATTTTACGCAGATATCATAGAATATATATAAGATATCGAAGAGAGTAACGCAAAAAGACCATTCAGTGTTTACAAAGTTATTTGATGACATCGGCATATGAAACACGACTTTACACTATGTTTATCTGTCCTGGTTGATGGTGGTATGTGTAGATAAATACTGAAAAGAAGTACATGTATCTCCAAATTAAGAATCAATATTTGGTAAATATCATTGAATTCTCATAGAAGATTACAATACAATATTTACTTCATACAGACAGCAGGGCAATGAAATTGGCCTGAGCCCTGTTGCACAAAACACTTATGTGACGTTATGTCAGTAAGTTAACTTTAGTGCAATGTTCAAGGATAGCTCTAAGGTTATCCTTAGTGTTAAGGTGTTTTGTGCAACGGCCAAATGTCCATTGTTAAGCCATCGAAAGTGACCCGCATAACTGAACTACATCATCTTAAACCATTAAGAAAATAGCAGGTCCCCATCCCATTAAATTCCTAACCATATTCCTCAACTGTGAACTAAGACAGAACAAATGCCATACAAATCTAAAAATGATGGGTATGCAAATTGAATCCGAATGAATATTTTCTTCTCCCGCTGACAGGTTGTGTATAAAAGGCCGTAAAGCCCGCAGCAAAACTTCATTCGGAGGAGTTTATACTCCGCTCGGGAGAAGAAAGCCGGAGCGGTGACTCGGATGATCGTCAATTAATGTCCCACACGTTTTCAAACGAAGACCTCGAATGCAGTAGATGCTCATTGTTATAACAGGCATTCCGATTTTTATCGCAATAATCAACCTCCCTAGTTCACCTGACGGCGTGACGTAGCGGCTAACTGGAGACGCCATTTACTCGCCCTTAATGTATTCATTTTCACGTTAAGGGTCGTTCCACTATCAAAAAGGTATTAACTGCGGCGTAATCTCTCCGATCTGCCGTATTATTTACGCAATATCAGCCCCTGACTGTGACGGGAAGCCTTTAAGGAGAGGAGAGCGACTATATTGGTGAGCTGTTAGTCTTACAATACGGGAGTAGTGACACTGTGGGAAATAAAGTACAGCGTGAAAACAAGCATTGGAGCGGTAATGTGCGGCGTCGTAAACGTCAAGTGTTTAACATCATCATATCATTCAACTGATCCGGCCTGGTAATAGGGGAAACCATCTCAGGTTTCTTTATGAATAGCTTAACAATCTTTTAAAAAAATTAAATCTCTCTTCCTCTAAGAATATATCTAAATCTTTATCAAACTGTAACAAATATGACGAAAATGAAATTTTTCGGGGTTCACAGAAAACGCATACTTATGAAGGGCCTTATCGTTATCGGTGTATATTTGATGTCCTATAGGCCAATGATTGAAAAAAGGTTGATTAACTTAAACGTTCACGTTTGAGTGTAGGTAATGAAGGACAAGGGGTCAGGCCACTAGCTTCCAGTTGGTGTTTTCAAATTATCATAAATTGCAGGTACTACAGTGCAAATTGAAACATCGCCATTTGAAATATACCCTCGAATGGTTTACTTAAATGTGCCGTAACCCTATTTTCAACCTCAGTCCTATTTTCTTACAAAAAGACGACTTCAATCTATTCATGAAAGTAATTTAGTTATTTCAATGAGTGACCAAATCAGCGCCTTGTGTAATCAAGTGGGCGGGGCCATCTTACATTGGGACAAGAGTTGCTTCTCTTCAACTTGATTGCAAATGGGTAGCTTGCGTAGAAACGCTAAATTCTAAATCGAGAGCTAACTAGAAGATCGTCTGTTGGTTCTTCAATCTCTACTAAGGAAACCGAATGTTAGGAACTAAGAACATGGATAAATAGTCCATGAAGTTATGAACATGTGACTCAAACTGCCTTTTCAAACTGTCAGTAAATATGTCGGTCGATTCGTTCAAGTAGCGATGAAAGTGTCGTAACACTGCCTTATCATATTTATGGCAAACAGTTGTGTTGTAATAAATTAAATAAATGTTTACGCATTTTATCACCTATTTATTGTGACGGTTCCCGGTGCGGGAAGCATGAAAATGTTAACGCTTGTGACGCCAACGGAATTTTCAAAAGAAGTTCTGACTTCGACCTTAGTAATTTGCATCTTAAACCGTATATGACCTTAACAGATACCGAAAATATCCCTTGAAGTTATCCTGCCGAGAACACTACCCAGGCCAATGTATGATAATAAACCTTATCCGACGATTATAACTGACATTGGTCTGTATCAAGTCAAGAAGAGTGGTCTAAGGATGAGTTCTTTATATAATTTTACACGTCTTTTGGGAAGTGTACGGGGTAAATGAACACTAAGTATGGAGATTTTCGACTTTTAATTCCTCTTTGACTTTTAAAAAGCTTTTATTTCCCATTAGCCTATGAAATAAAGTTTCAAAAGGAATGCAATAATGAGCTCATTTCTAATGCGCTAAATTCCACGCCCGAAAGTATGCTCATGGCGCTACATACATGAATTACAATGCAATGCGGTTTTTAAAATATTGGTTATCTTGGTCATGCAGTTTAATTGTCCATTGCTTCAGTCTACACTCTACGAATAAGGACCTAGACTATATCGAAGGATCCTATTTCATACACAGACAATAAGCCGGGATTGTCAACGAAATTCGAGGGGACAGTTCTGTTCATGGGCCTCTATCTTTTTCAATATATACGCTACGACTGCCTGGCTACATTTTGTATGTTGTGGCATTGCTTATCGTGTCGATGCCAAAATATTTGTGAACTTGTGGGTAGGCTGTACATATAGCTAGCAATAAATACATTCTACAATTTCAAAGATTATAAGTGCTTATAACAATTTCACATGATGCAAGTAAACAAAATCCATATAACGACTCCTTTTGAAGAAAGCATTGTTTGATGAAGAAATCGCATTCGCTTACGTTAACATTTTGTAGTAAAGTTGTGAATTGTTGAACAGAACGCGAAAGCATTTGAAGGGGCAGTAGCGCGTTTTTAGATCAATAAAGTGATTTCACGAAAACGAAAAAAAATGCTACCAAGACAAAACAAGACAACAAGATCAAAAGACGCAGTCCTAAAATGAACGAACAATGTTTTAAGCTATGGTAATCCATTTCCCTGACATGAAATTATTAATAGGTGTTCACACACAAATTGCCGCAAGTAAGCTTTGCTTGATACTTGATAATTTCTTCTACGACTACGCATGACGGGGTCGAGTAAAGATATGTTTTACCCTCGGAAGATGCTTTTGGCATAAACTAATGTTCATTGGAGAAAATTGGAAGAAATAAAATTTTCAAAAACGTGCTACCGCCCCTTTAATTCATTTTGTTGAATAGAGGCTTGTCCATCTACCTATACACAGAACGTAAAGCGCATTTGACATTGCGAAGTATGTCAATTGGGTCAATATCACTTTTTTTCGAGGTAAATATGTTGTTTTATGTACTTTACCGAAAATATACATTAATGACATATATGCGATTAACTTCATTAAGTTGATGGTTTATGTTACTAAGCAAATAATGAAAGATAAAAGATTCAACAAAAAAAACCGACATTTCTGCGTCCTGTTAAATATGAGAAAAACAACAATATAATAGCCCTGTTTCTTCAACAAGCGCACAATTTACTTCCAAAAACGAAGTTCGCTTCCCATCTCTCCTTAAACAAACGCATTTACAGATATTCAAGATTTTTTAGTTGCTAAAGAAAAGATTTTTCTGTAGCGCTTGTCCGGCATTTTAGCCACCTGTCGCATATTAAATCCCACGCATCTCGGCTGGTCACAGAGAGGTTCGTGGTATCTGCCGGAGTGTTATTCCGGTTCATCTGCCAACACTTGCCTTAACCCCACGTCGTACACCTACGCATGTGTCCCATCCACGTCTACTCCAGCAATTACGACTTCGCAGTCTGTCCCGCCTACGCAAGGTCGCAGGGTAAGTGAGCACCACGCAATTGCCCTGTTCATCTCTAAGCATCTCTTAACCTTTTTCGCTAATCTAAATCAGATGGCTACAAAATGTGGGGAAGTCAATTAATACATGAAATAATTGGATAATCGGCGATGGAAACACTTGGAAGAAACCAGTCATTGAAATGACCGTTCTGATACAATATCCATTACGCCAAGGCGCGCCTACGCCCTATACATGTACGAAAGGTTGCTGAGAGCTCGGGACGTTTATCAGACGGACAGTACTCCTTGATATTCATGAATACTTCAAGTACTCAGTTTCTGACTGCAGTACGGGTCAGGGGTACCTGAGTTGACACCCGCATAACTAGCGAATCTTCTTGTTGTCAAGTCGACATCGTGCGTTGGGTGATCATTTCGGTAAGGGCAACAACGCACATTCCAACTTTCAGACAGACCGAGAGACTTGTAACTCATTGAAAAAAACAATTGAAGACGATTTGAGTATCCAAAATGAAACATGAAAACGAACTATTGAACATGATTGAACTAATCATGACAGTAAGCAATAATTTCCAACGTTTTGCACGCGATAAATTAAGTCTGTTCTCGTCACGAGGAAATAATATCATAATTTTTTTTCGAAAGACCGCCTATTCCGAATAGAGAAGTTTTATATAATGGAAAAAATAGTCGTCATGCTTCATCAGCCTTTTTTATAATGTCTACCGAATAAATTACCGCAGAGGCTTTACACGCTGCATAAACGCAGCAGTTTGGTCAACTGTTGTTAAAGAACTATTGCAGGTTGTTTCGTCATGTGAGAAAAAGTTAAAACCCGCTTTATCAAGTAATAGGTATACTCCTGAGAGGTCAAGATGTGCTAACGTTGTTAGCATAAAGCAGCATATGGGTTAAAATCATCCAATAGCGGATAAAACAGACAAAACAGTATGATAGAAAACTAAAATGCCCGTAATATTAACAAAATGCAACCAACGCTACAATTGTACATGAATCGTTCAACAATGATATTTCAAGCCGACACCTAACAGGATCAGCTGTCGTTTCCTGCTTATCCGAATTTCAAATCCGAGACAGGATTCATAAGACAGGATTTCCTCCTGACACGCTGACCCGTATTACCGCGTCGAACCAGTGTCACTTATCCTCAGGCCTCACAGAACAATCACGGTCTTGATTGACAGCAAGTGCGGAAGGTTTAAGACGTGACAAGATGTTATATATGTCAAGTCTTGCTGAAGAAGTGAGTGAGCTCCTTTAAGTCTAGCAGTGAGTTTGTACCGGACCAATCGACGTCTTTACCTTGCAGTTATCGAGAAAAATAGAGACCTTGACTTATATTCAATATAAATATTTACATTCATGTACTCACAAAAACACCAACATTTTTAAAGTTGTAACGATAGAGAATGCCCTTTTTCAGGAAATAAAGTTGAAGGTTTTAATGCGCACACTACAAATGTAGAGATGAAGCATATCTCTCGATATTACTGACGATCCGCACTCCGGTACTCTACCATGGACGTTTTTTTAAAGCAAATATGAACACATTCAGGTTATAAAGTTGGTTCTAAGAAGACCGGAATTATGCAAAGTTACAATATTTCCGCATGAAATAAAATATCGGAAATATCCAGAAAGTGGCAGTCACTACGGATGATTTAATTTTAAAAATGCCAATACTTTGTTTATGAAAGTTAAAATATTGTTTTCATACACAAAGTTTTATCCTTTCTTTTTATAATTAGTTCAGAGTTTAGGTACATTGTATGTACAGCTGTTCAGAGTTTAACTACCGGTTTTTCGTTTGGCATTACAGTGTTCCGAAGATACGATAGAAGGGCTGGATAATTCTTAAAACTCTTGACACAAATTTCTATCGTTACATTCCCATAAATGCCTGATAAAACTCATATGATAAAAAATACATCGGAAGCTAATGGAACAAAATAACATGCTTAGACATGGTTATTTTTTAATGTGTAAATAGGGTAATAAAATCTTAACTACCTTTTCCTTAGCTAATTGCATGTCTACTCTAGTGACAATCCAATAGCAGATCCATAACTACAGTACATGTAATTAAGTCCTGATTAACGGTGCTACACAGGTTTTCATACACATGTACACTGACTACGTAATAAGCGTTCTTCTTTTACAGTCAAGGTAACCATGAACTTGTTTACAAAAGAGTGTTTGTACTAGTTATGTCCAGTGATGATAACAAAGAAATATATGGCGAATGATTCCCACAACGCATCTGACTGTGTTTTAAGTAACGTAGACTTAACGCTCTATGTGTCTTACATATGATCTTATATTGTAAGTCTCAATGCAATCCCGCCGTGCCAAGTAATTATATGTTAATAATCAAAAGTTTTCGAGTTAAGTAAGTAAACATTATATGTTGGAAGGTTGCGAAAAAAATTTTGAAATGTAGTTTTTCTAAAGAATATATTTCAAAACCGCGACACAAGCGTATTCATCAAGTTTGAGTGAGTAACTTAATGATGCACTCTTTAATTCAATATTAATCAGATTATGATATTTCGACGAATGTTGTTTTTGCAAAGCTTATAATAAACAGATTTGATTCGTTTTAAATCTAAGGTTACTGAAACATTTAATATGGACACACTAATTATAATCTTCTTATTTAAGAGTAGTTGTAATCGGGAAACAAATTTATGTCCAGAATTAAGTCGGAAATCATCGGACTGAAACATCTCCTTATTGGCAAGTTCCAAATACCTAGGTGTTGATATGAGCATTCATGTGAAAATAGTGTTATGGAACTGATTAAGGCACAAGGAACTGTTAGGACATCATGAAAGATAGTGGTAAGGAGGAGCAACACAATTGTTATAGTTAGGACGAAACAAAGTTAGGACGAAACAAAGTTAGGATGAATCAAAGTTTGGACGAGACAAAGTTAGGACGAAACAAAGTTAAGACGAAACAAAGTTGGGACGAGACAAAGTTAGGACGAAACAAAGTTAGGATGAGTCAAAGTTTGGACGAGACATAGTTAGGACGAAACAAAGTTAGGATGAATTTTTTTCATTATTTGTCATTATGTATCAACTAACCAAAACAAGATTATCACTTACTTAAACGGTAATTATGAAATACTATATTTTCACAATAATAAGAAAAGCATGTCCCATATGATTACGATATTTGCGCACAAGATAATCATGTCTACAAATGATTTCTTATCAAACAGAATAGGCATATTCCATTGATCTTCAAATTAATGAGTTTTTTCCGTAATTGTGTTCATATTCGATTAGTCAAATAAATTATAAATTTTTACATAAAATAGAATAATTTTAAAATTGTTAGATTTCTTTATATGCCCCTCCGTGTTTTCAGAATAGGATAACATTATTAACAAAACAGGGATCATAAAATCATTAGATTTCTAAGTCATTGTTTGTTAATGGTTTTCGTTTTATCTTTTGGGGTATGTTCTCTGAAAACTTATGTAGGTTTTGCAGGTAGTTATGGATTTTTGTGTATACAAAGGCTGCATTTTTTGCTAATGTTTGAATATGGTTTAACCTGGCCGATAAATGACCATTCGATTATGGAGTCGGCGTTATCCTTCTTAATTTGCCAGATGAATATGCTATTAAAGTTCTGTAGTATTCCTTTACTGCGGATGTTGAAAGATTTTTCATGTTTATTATACTTGGTTCTAAATTATGTTTCTTTGAGGCCAATATATGTTTCAATTTTGTCTTTAGTTGTAACTTTAGGTTGGTAAATAACTGATTTTGCAAGGCAGTTTCCCGTTAGGTGACATGTTTTGAGCTTCGGCAGTTGCAGGTCTTGTCATTAGTTTAGTTCTACTTTGGTTGTTGGACGTTTTGAAGGTCTGGTTTGCAACTGCAGCTATGCTTGACTGTGCTTTTGTTGAAAATTCATAATATAGGTTCGGTTTTGGAGAATGAATTGTGGAGCATTCTAAGGAAGTTTGCCTTTAGGTTAGCCTTGAATGTGAGGCCTAAGTGTGTGTTAAACCAGTTATCTAAGCGGAATCAATGTTTTTGTCGGGGTTGTAAATGAGCTGACTGTTGTATCCGTTGTTGTTTCAGGTAGCCTGAATATTAATGTACTTGAAGAAATTTGTGACACTCGTTTGTTGATGCCTGCAAGGGCTTGTATATGCTGCTGGGAGGGTAGTTTGATTTGTATTGGACATATTGTGGGACATTGTTTGCTTATTAATCAGTCAACACTGTAAGCTTTTGCATTGTTGACCTTTGTTTGACGTTCTAGATCTGAAATATACTTTAAGGTATTCTAGTCCAAACGTCTTAGAAAAACTCATTGTGTCCTTCAAGTTAGTCACGCAAAATGACATTGTTTAAAATAAGTACCTTCGGTACAGATTTTTTTAAGCAAATCACAAATTCACCAATACAAGATTTTAATATTAAGAACAATATTTAAGCGTGTGGGAAATCATAACCATATAATTGCGAACGTCATCAAGTTCAAAATTTAAACGGAGTATGAAAGGTATGTCTTATGATGCTATTGGCAGTGTGGAAGTCCACTGCATTAGGTATGAGATTGTCCTGATGAAAAATTTCTCTGAATGGGTGTGACGTCGTTGTTGAGGAATGCTTTATTTGTTCGCGAATTTCTAAACGACTTAGCCGAGTTGAATAAACAATTAGAGGTATGTTATAATATGTGCCATTGCATTGCATCATCAAGAAGGCTACTACTCAATCCAGGTTCATTTATTGACAAATACTTTTCCAGCCTATTATATTAAAGAGGATAAAAAGATTTTTAATTGTATCTATCTACAGTCAATATCGATTTACTGTCGTGCATTGGATATTCTAATATTGTGATTACACGGATATTTTTTTTTTAAATTCTTTAACAATTAATCTACAAATTGACCGATTTTCTGAGATGTGGAAACAAATTCCAGGTTTGGCCACCAAAGAAGCCACGCATAAAGTTTACCACATGGCTGCATTAATTAGTAACATTAGCCAATTTCAGGTGAGTGTCAACGAAAATCGCTTCATATACTTCACTCTGTCTTTCAAAGACTCGGGACCATGCCCCGACGAGTTATGTATCACTCTACGAAATAATTAGGCCATGTTTGCTGTCTGAGAACGGTAAACAGCAACAATCTCTTGCCAATGAAAACAAAAGCCAATTAAGACAATCTGCGATAACGTTTCCACCTTTCAACATGTGAGAGTTCTCAGGAGGAAGTGCTACACGAGATTTCGTCTAAACAACACGAGACTTGGTTAAGTTCAGGTCTCAGAGCTCATACGTTTTACTTGTGTAATCAGAAATATATGTGTATGTGGATTGTGTATTGTGATTTGTTCACCACTGTAAACGATTGCATCGTATTTTAACACATGTGTTAGATAAATGAAAACCTTATTCTAAATACCATTCAAAGACTCTTATTATATTTTTACAACAGAAATCAAAAAGCATTTTTAGCCACGTGATTTTGGACAACAAATTCAGCAGTTTAATTTCATTGAGAAAACTATTAAACAGACTCCGAAATAACGTCAATAGGTATCGCCTGGATAGGTGATATCATTACTACTGTCGATCCCTGAGTTCAGTTGTATTTCGGATATAGATTGCACCATGCACGTTCGGGAAAAGCTTTTATAGGGCAATGAGTCAGTCAACATTTGTGTGAGTAAGGGGTGGCAATGGGACTTTAATCACAATTTAGAAAGTTTACTAATTCGAATCAATAAGCTTACAAATTCATGCAGCTATTTAGTAAGCTTACTATATCGATTAAGTAAGGTTATTATATCGGTCTAATAAAGTTAATCATTCGACAAAGTAAGGTAACTAAATCGTTTTGAATAAGTAAGGTTACTAAACGATTTTAGTAAGCCTATTTAATAGATTAGTGAGCTTTCAAATTATAAAAAATCATTATATTAAATTTCATATCGAGAGTTGATTCTTTACACGTACTTTCTTACTTGGGTCATTTATATTTTCGAAATACCGTCATAACTGAACTATCTTGCCCCTTGTAAGTATTAACATGCAAACTGTACAGCTTCTGCTTTTTAATGTTTTGTTCATGGGAGCAGTCATTACATGAGGTTACATCAAACCGGAAATTTTCATTGCCTGAATTGTAAATCGACGATCCGTACCACTGAAGAATTTCTTATAATTAGATTTTTCGTATACCGAAAATTTAGGATAAGGGGTGGTGCCGTTACCTGGCTAACTTCTTCATTCTATCATTCTCATTTCCTATGATAATTATGAGTGATATCAATTTAAATCATCAACTACACACATCAATGATTTCGATCAGTTAGGGATTTCAACTTGGCACTAATCTAGGACTAACTAAAGCTATTCAACTGCGGAATACTCCGTTTCGTGGATATTATAGAAAATCCTACTACCACTAGTACTCACGCCAGAAAGTCCTACTACCACTAGTACTCACGTCAGAAAGTCCTACTACCACTAGTACTCACGCCAGAAAGTCCTACTACCACTAGTACTCACGTCAGAAAGTCCTACTACCACTAGTACTCACGTCAGAAAGTCCTATGATGTTGGCTGTCTGGTTGTCCGGGTCGCTCCAGGGTTTGTACTCATGTACCACGAGGTCTGAAAGTAAAAACATTTGCTCCTTAGCGACCGTCAGCTCCGTTCACCAAGTTTCAACATTTAAACAACGATTGGTTAAATAGGCATACAAGAACACCATCCTAGGTCAGTCTATTAGACTATTCTACCTTAATTTCACACAAACAACGAAAGATTTACTACGCTATTATCAAACCCATTTTCATTTTAGTTGGAATTATTAATTGTCTATCGTGTTTTTAAAGAAATTCTTTAACTAATAATCATATTTGAATTCACAAGCATTGTTGTCCTTTTACGAAATATATTTGGGCCTCCATAAATCTCCCATAACCGTAAAGGCTTCTTGAAATAATACATGTTTATGTCATTGGCAGACCACAGACGACTGCACGGTAAGCTCATTAAAACAAATACGCTATGGATATTAGGGGGAACGTGTCTCGCCAAGAACGTCTAAACATGGGGTGTGATGCTTGTAATTATAGTGGTAAAAGGGATCAGATAAAAAATATTTACCATTGCGACTCGTGGTATTTATTATGAGTATACTAAAAGTTCAATAAAACTCGTATGTACTTTTACAACAACGAACAGAACCCAAGTCATAGACATGAAAAATGACCTTTTTGGTATATCCGAAGTCGCCTAACAGTTGTTACACTACCGAACCCATTATAATAATCATTCATAGATTTACATGTACATTAACAAATTTATTACACTTGATAAATGTTAAAGATTCGGAAAGAGAAATCACAAAAAGCGGCTACAAAGGGATTTTACTTGCGCTTCATTTATTGGTTCTATCAAATGGAAATGTTCACGTATCAACTAATCGTTAACTTTACATGGACGAATTCTGAATTAAAGTGTAGAGAAAATTCATTTAAATGATGAACTGCAAAGCACACAATAGACAACCGTCCAAATGAACATTTCTCTGCCATGCACAAAGTGGAACCTCACCAAATGTGAAAGTGTTCGTGTGAGAAAATACATGTTGAAATAATTCACGATACTTAACAAAGAGAGAAGTTTACCATCAGCGTTATAAACTAACAACACACGTTCAACAAACGACATAAACGGGAAATGATATGTCATAACATAACATCGTACTACAATATGTGCCGGTGTGAGCGTTAAGTCGATGAAAATAACATCCAGCTTTCCAAAATGAGAATTCACATGAATAGAATATATAGCTGTTCGCATAACCATTGTGTCATACACTTCCTCATAGAAAACATTCCAACATTGAAAATGTGACAAACATAAGGTTACGAAAAATCAAACTTAAAAATAAAAATTTTGCATTCAATATCTCTTATCGATTACCAATAATTTCCGGAATGTTTCTCATGATTTGGGGAGGAGGGGTGAAAGTCCTGGCAAATACTGGAGTAAGTTCTATATAATCTCCTTCCTTTACCACCAGGTCCGCTGAAAATACAATCCAAACTTTAGAGCTGCCCTGTACGGACACGCCCGACCATGTGGCAAGCTCACCGGTCCATCGACCAATCTACATGGGCGTTCATACCACAGAGCGTGTGGAGGGTTAAAACATCGAGAGAAAGAAACTGGTGTTTATAGGTAAAGGTTTCTTCGCTATGCATTAAGCTCCATACGTGTCATTATGTTTGGCCATAAACGTCAATCAATTTCAAAATAAAGCATTTGCTATCCAGAAAGGCTTGCTTTTCGTATGTATTGACCCTTCGAAACCTTAAGGTACTGTTTTTTTAAAAGAATTTAGTCTTTGATATAAATTACATTTTTTCAAATAACGCAACCTAGAATGAGGACTGAGACAGTATATTAGATTATGTTTTTTTTTGTTGCTGTTGAAGATTCAACTTTCTGAACAATGCTCATTTTACCCATAACCAAAACTTTTACCTGCTCGTACACAACAGGTTATTTCGAGTCAAAACTAAGTTCTTATATTCCTCAAGTAATCGCTGTAACCTATGTTGTTTTTCAAACTAATCTTTGACAGAACACAATTTTTTCTTCCTTCTGACACCATTCGTGTTAATCAATTAAGCTTTGCAATATCAGTTTGCTTTAAAACGCATTCCAAGAAACAAATATATTTTGATATCCAACGGTCTTCTTCTCTGCGATTCCATCTGATAGGAACTACAGTTCATTGACCGTACAACAAGTTATTATGAGGTCCTATATGAGCCTTTAAGTGCGAAGATTGGTAGAAGTAGCAGGTGCGCTTGCCAATGGCCGAGTAACGGTACGGCGGGTAACAGTGAGTACCTAAGTTGATGTCTAGCGTGGTGACCGACTCAACAAAGGCCGGGGTCATCGTTATACCGCCACCAGTCGAGTTGTGAACCACGCTCGCTGCAGAAACAAAACACCAGTCAACCCAGTCAAAAACATAATAGAACAAACTACATGAAGAAAAATGTAATTTAAAATATTGAACTGAGATGTATTATTTACCTTTAATCTCATGAAAACTATGCATCATGATGTTATTATATTTCATACATGTATACCTGTAATATTAAGATATTTTTTCTTTCTTTAAAACGAATAAGAAAACAGATAAAAGTATAAACAGGTATGTCTACATTATTTTTATAGTTCTACTGGTCTCTGGATAAACCTACCACTACTAACAGACAGTGTGTTATATGCAATTATTATCATAGTACATTTAAGGTAAAAATGATATATATAAATATATGTCATCTCTCTCTAGATCTTATAAAGCAGATAATCATTCCTTTAATTGCCTTAATCACTAATTAATCAAATCGTCGTTATGTAAAAAAAAAAGAATCTTCTATGTTATCAAAGAAACCTTGTAACAGTAATGTTGTACGTGGATAATGCACAATCCATGTGATTTCCTAATGTATAAATTACACATATAATTCAACCGAACACCGTCATATGCATTGTACCTGTTATTGGCTCATATATATTTTTCTTCCACTTCAGTTACTACCTTTCAAATTTTTATAAATTTTGTAATGAATCATCGCTCACAATCATTCCTGAAATAAAGGGCAAGTATTAAACATTTAACCCTTTAACCCCTACAGCCATGAAACGAGGCTCGAAACTCATTAATACTGGTTTCATTAGGGGTGAAAGGGTTGACAGAAGTAAAAACATCATAGTTGATGTTTTTAAATTACAAAATTAAAAGTTTTCACTTTTAGTCAATGATTAGAAACAATAACATGGTGAATTTATAAGCATTATTTATATAAAGCTGTATTTGAATGTATGAACGTCCGTTTCTCAAGTAATGATCGACGCTTGAAACATCTATTGAAGCGCTGTAAAATCTCCTTTACCTGTCAGCGAGCCCTCATCCCTTGTAACCCCAGTCATGAAGGATTCCCCGTTTATTTCGTGTTTTGCCATAATCGTCTCTGGATCGGAGCTGAGGAATATGTTGTCAATGACTGGAGAAAAATTGTACATACCCGGAACGTACTGCAAGAAAGTAAACATATCTTCCTTGATCTTTTTTTCTTTCAATTTCAGCAAAATAAGAAACTGCCCATCTGATTATCGGACAGAACTTTGAAACTGACATTTCGTATGTGCCTACTATAAAAGGAAATCAGAGTCCTAAATATAACATAACAGACATAGTGACATTTGTATTTTGAAAATATAGGGTTACTAACCCGCCAAACACTGTCATTCATCAGCCCTTTCTAATCTCCCAATTTGTGCATATTTTTGCAGAAGACGTTGAAAATGTTGATAACAGATGACAAAGGTCATATTGACGCCGTAATTTGGCTGTTTAAAACCCTTGCAGAGTTTGGAATTGGGTGGTCGATAAGCGCTCTATACTTGTTGCTATTCCCTCTACACATGTAAGTATACATCAGCAGCCTGTTGCGAGGAGGCAAAACCTCGCTCTTTCGGTACCGATCTTGAATTATGCATCACGACGTTACTTACACTGTATTGCCAGCCCGGTTCGGAGCGAGCAATCGAGTCGTAAATAAACTCATCGGCAAAAGAAACTTATCACAAGTTAACCGGAAACTTCAGGCTAAAAAATCTAAAACTTTTACCACAAACATTATATTTAGACAATACTCTTTCAGAAATTCAGAGAAAGTAGGGGCCAAAAATAAATCATCCGTGTTATTTGGTAATACTTCTGACTCTCAGTCTGTTCGACTGTCAACTTATTTTACAGAGAAGCAAAACATGTTCACCTCGAGTGTAAAACATAAACAAAAAACTTCTGCGACTAAATTCCATGATTGTATCATTATTCATGTTAAATTTACTACACCTGTTTTTAAAAAAATAGAGGTCTGGTTCACGTATTTTTAGAATAGCTTAGCAGTTATCAACTCTTGGCAAGCCTTGAGAGTTTTAAAATCAATAAAAAAAATCTTAAACGCTCTAACGCATGTGATTAATATATTTCCACTGAGCAATGGTGAAGCTACATTTATGATTTCCCTGTTTTTGATCACCTGGTACTTATGTTTGAAACCAAACACCGACCTATGACATTTGGCTTCCATGACGACATACAGAGTTAACGGAAAGCAACATTCAAGTGGAAAAGCGACCATTTTGCTGCTTTCGGCATGTCCAATAAAAACTTACTACTATGTCTGTGTCTTGAATTCTTTGGAACTGGATATTTCTTTCCTGTGGTACTAACCGTTCTTGTGGTGAGACGTATGTTTGGTTTTGAATTGCGATGATGAAAATTATTGATTATCAGCAGTTACATGACCTCTGTGTCACGTGACTTTGCATCAGAACAAGGTCACATGACATAATTGCAGTGCTCTCCAAAATGGGTGAACATTTATTTATTGCAAAACATCAACCCAATTAAGTTGTATGCACTAAAAATGCGATGTTGACTATCAGCGTCTCTTTAAACCATTTTAACTCAATTCATTTTGAAAATTAATAAGTTTCTTTTGTCGATTAGTTTATCCGTGCTTCACATTAACTCACTTCGTAGTCCTCGTTGATGATGTCCTTCCAGTCCTTGGTCTTGAGGCACTGTTTGAGTTTCTTCATATCGCTGGAGGAGAAACACCCTAGATTCTCTGCGAACCTGATGGTCCTCAAGATGGCGTCCGCCGGAGGTCGGAGAAGCGCCCAGTAGGCTGTTGGAGACCCGCTCTGCATCACTGCGTACCGGAACAAACCTACATTGAAGGAGGTAACCATAGATCTTTCAACTGTCATTGGTAACATTTTATGTATATGTACTATTGTATGTGGGCCGGAGGCCTTTAAATAAAATAAACTCTTTGACCTCATTAATAGGAACCAATTAATACACAGCCAGTTGAGTGAATACGACTTTTCACCTAATGCTTTCAGATCATTGTGAATGATGATAATTGGTAACAAACATTTGAATTGTATATTATTTGTTTCTTCACTATTTGTATGTACTTTTGTATGTGGACTGGAGGCCTTAAATACAATAAACTCTTTGACCTCTTTAATTGGAACCACAACCAGTTGAGTGAATACGACTTCCCACCTAATGCCTTCAGATCATTGGGAATAAAGGTCCGCGAAGGAGCATCGTGTCGACCAAGTCCTTTATAATCCTAATTTCCAAGCTTCATTTCGAGTTTTAACTCAAATGCCAATCATTATGTCTAAATGAATTTAAATCAGCAACCAATGTAAATATAGAAAATCTTAAAAATGAAACTTGAATAACATCCTGTAAACTTCTTTACAAGAAAATGTTTGATATCTAAAATTGACGAATGTGCCCCTTAGTGAAATGTTATATGTATTTCATTGGTGATAGTTCATCAAACGAAAACAAACCAAGTTATAATTATAATAGCTTATGACAGGAGTTTCGCCTACATTCATAAAAACATGCATTAACTCATTTGGCGAACACGTTTCAAATATTTTTCGATCATCATTAGATCAAATGACATGCAGCTGGATTTAATCGATTTTGCTCTCAAAAATAGAAATAAATGCAATTATACCATTTCAAGTTCGTAAGCTATAAGATTGAAAAGGTACAATGTCATTAAATAAAATCTAATATCGCAGCACTACGTTACGCAGATTATAGATCTCACTAGGCGCCTTTACTCAAGCCGTCAGGTAAACCTTTGCCTCAATTTGACCTCTACATCTCATTGGCTGGCCGCAGATAACTTCTAACAATCACAATGCGTGTCTCTTGGTGGTTTTTCATAATAGCTTGCAAACATTTCGCAATTTAAAGTTCAAACTCTTAATTTTTTCCATTTTACATAGAACAAGTTGAACGAATTTGCATATTTCCTTTAATTGAATTAAAAACCCGGCAGAATTACTTATAACATGTCAGTCTTTGACGAAACAAAGGTCAATCTTATTAGCATATGTACGTAGCATATGTGTCATTTATAATTATCACGAAAATCTAGATCTTATTGGTATTTATATATGTTTTGGTGGTTTTCGTTTCTCAACATGTTTATGGTTAATTTGTTTCACGAAAGTGAAAATTATTACGATTATATACTGTAAACTAAAAGAAGAAAAGTATATTCAACGTATCTGTTTCAAGTAAAAGCTTTTTGAATTGGTACCATCTACTAAAGGATTACGGTGAGGTGAGTTTGCTTTGCTTTTGATTTGACTTTTTCGTCCAACAAACCGAGGTAGGATAATTGAACGTACATAAATTACATTCATTCGGATATTTAGGCAGTTCGATATTCGGAAAACAGAATACGGGGCGAACTCGCTGATTGGCTGATTTGAATTATGTCAGAGGCAAACCTGACGGCTCGTGTAACGGAGCCTGGTGAGATCTACACACTTAATATAGTGGAGAATTTTAGATTTCATTTTAATGAGATTGGAAAGGGTTATCATATCAGCAGTTTTTAAATCACATTCCAAAAGTGCACGGAGGCTATAACACTGCTGTTCACAATGCCTTTCCAATCAATGAGAATTAATTCAAAGTAAAGATTAAAATTTCAAAATAGAGAAGCGGCCGTTGGTGCTGGCAAAATATGGGGCGGGATAATTTTCTTGGTGCTGTTCAACAAAACTGTTGTAGAGTTAGGACCAATTGTAGTCCATTTACATGTAACAATGGTTACAATCAGTTGAAGCCATACAGTCAATGAAAGTGTTTTATGGAATGGGACCCAGGTTCACAAACTGTTATCAATACCAAATGAGACCTTAAGGACATGAGAGACAGATAAGAGCGATCCCAACTGAGAGACGCAAGTAATCAATGATGATTGGGAGTACCTTTGGAGAGAGGCGACAAAATATGGAACCCCACATTCCCTCCGCCGGCGCTGTGACCTTCAACTGTCACCTTTGCAGGATCACCTCCGAAAAAATGAATGTTCCGTGCAACCCACTTCAGGGCGGCTGTCTGATCAAGCAGACCATAGTTCCCGGGAAATTCAGGTCTCTCCCCGCTCAGGAAACCTAAAAGTGAAACCATTTGGCAAAATATAGGTATTTCATCTATAATAGATATTAGATACTATTTCCTTAACAACGCAATTGTACTGAATATAACACACACTTTTACCAATCTTAAAATAACAATAGCTACAAGAGGAAGCATGATGAAAGGTTGTCTAAGTTAAAGACCTAAAGATAATTGGTGAAATGTGGTCAGGAAATCTCAATTTACAGGTTAGTTATAGTTGAAACTAGAAGACTTGTATCTGGGGGCTGTATTACTGGTACAGATAGTTGACCTATCGCAGAGAGAGATGGCGTAGTAGAACAAGCCTCGAATTCTCGGGAAGCGCATCAGTTTAATCTACAGGCAGATTACTAACCAAATATTCGACTATCGAGAAAATAACCTAATTTAACCGACCACTCCGCTTCTGTATTTGAACTTACACACTTCGGTGTGATATGTTCCCATTCTTTTAACATTGGTTCATTCTCATATCAACCTCTTATGACGTAATCATCGGTTGTTTCTCCATATCGCCCTAGGGCACTATCACATATCATTCAAATCATTTATTATGTCCTTTGTTTTTACGCAGGCGAGTGTTATGAGATGTTCAACCTACACAAACGATTAGACTTGTAAAATTTTGATATTTTGACATTAGCGAAAGTTGGATTCGAACCCGGGACCTCTTTGCTGGCGAGTAACGCCTTTACCATTTGAGCTTACGAGGATCCCCGCCTGTAACTGTTCATTTTGTTGTGTCATGTCTGTACTGTTTTCCCCCTGGTATATATATAAATGTATATGTATACATACATGAAAATATATAGGTGTAAGGTTATGTCAATTTCTAATCTTTAGAATCAAATATTTAGCTTTAAAATCTCAAGCAGCCAGATATTGTTAATATCCTACTGGACTCGTTAGGTCAGGACGCATAAACACGCAAAGTAAAACGTTTACAAATTAATTTTATAAAAACTATTTGGTTTGAAAACTTTGTAGGAATGTTCCGCGAGAGTGTAAGCCAAATAATGACCGGATTGCCTCGCGTTATGGCCAAAAAAAACTCTGCTCGGGCTAACGCCCTCGCGAGTTTTTTTGCCATAATCGCTCGTTACCCGGTCATTATTTACTACATAAAATAATTTTATTTCTTAACCACGATGTGTAAGTCAAATAGCAACCTCCGCCCTCGGTTGATATAGTAATGAACACGCTCGCTACCGCTCGCGCGTTCATTTCTATATCAACCTCAGCGGAGGTTGCTATTTACTACATATCCAGTTTACATCTCAGGATATTCGATATTGCTAAGAATTACTCCAAATGTATTTTGATGTTACTATGTCGGCAACTATGTTGGATATTCGAAATTGCTAAGAATTACTCCAAATGTATTTTGATGTTACTATGTCGGCAACTATGTTGGATATTCGAAATTGCTAATATAAGAATTACTCTAAATGTATTTTAATGTTACTATGTCGGCAACTATGCTGGTAACTACACGTTCAACAAGTAATTTATAGTAGTTACACTTACAATTTTCATGAACTTAATGATTGTATTTTGGCACCTTTGAAATCGTATCAAGAAGAAAAAATATTGTTGGAAACCTCAACGAATTATGAAGGCAAACGCGCATCAATCTTGAAACTCTAATTCCGCACCATGTACAACGCAAGAAACAAGTGATTTTGTGACGTTTCAAGGTTAGCAAATGTCCATTCAAATATTTCCTCTTCCATGTTCCTTTCAGAGTTGAGCTCAGTTTGTTAGCTCAGATACGTGTGATAAAAGGTCATGGTGTGTTCGCAGAGAAAACTCCTCTTCATCAGACCGGCTGAATACGTCCCTGCTCTCCACGTCAACACACGTTCCTTAATTAGTGCACTTGCGATGTTTGCAAACTAAATTGTGCTGACCTTTCAGACAAAGCAAGGTCCTATGATTTACACGAGTTTCATTAAAGAGATGTCCCTGCCTGTCATTCATTTGAAAAGAGGTGCAACACGAGGTAATGCATCTCATGTAGGCGGTCTAAGGACAGACAGGTCAATAATCTGGGAGAGTGGGGGTCAATTGAGTGCATGTCATCGCGATATCTCTGTCCATAGATTTGAAACAATTCACATGCAGCCGGCACAGCCTGATTCAAAGAAAGTTGAAACATTTCTCAAGCTAAACTTGATTATGCATATCGTCCAGAATTCTATGTTATGAGATATAGACAGTGAGATTGTCAGATAAAGGATTGCATTGAATTATTAAGCAAGGCATTTTTCAAATATTAATTTCTCTCACAAGTGTGTTTGTAAGGGGATGGTTTTGCTTCAATCAACATTTTTCACATTTAGATGAATAACTTTTTTATTGATATTTATCGATGAAGTATAATCAAACAAGGGGCCAAACAGTAATGTCTCTGTCACAAACAACTGAATCTTGCTATTTTGTAAAATTCAGAAAATGGACACACTTGCCAAATGGTAAATGCGATTTTATTTTGACTAATAATAACTTCTGATTATCTGACGTAATGAGAACATATCAGGTTATGAAGATCCTAGTTTTATAAAATATTCCATAACCAAATTGTTTGAAAAGCAACGTATATTTACCAAAGGGTCCAAGTCGGTAGTTGAAGTTGACAACAATTATTCCCCCGAGGGCTGCAAGGACGTCACCGTCGAACATGGTGCCCATGCCCACCTCGTTGGACCCCCCGTGAATGTGCACGAGGACCGCCATCTTGCCGTCAGCGCCACCTGTCTTGAAATATTAAGTCGAAAGATAGCATCATGCCCAAATAAGGTATAAGTTCAGATGATAAGCGCTAGCATTACAAACACAGCGACAATTTGGGAAAGGCTCTATAAAAGTCATAATGATTTGATTGCAACAAAGAAACGGTCGTTTTGAATGAATATTCATCTTTATAACTTTCTTAACTCTAGGTGCATGCCGCCTGTGTTCGGATATGTTCCATTGAGGGAGTGATAGTTTTGAACCCAGCTATTGAGATACAGAGAGCAGGCAACCATTTTAAAACGGGACATGGCCAAAGCTTTTAGAGTCAAGTAACCCATGAAGGGTCAGGCAAAATTCTTTGAGTCAATTTTCAATAGTATACGAAAGACATTTTACGCTTTGATTGAATTACAACGCCGAGGTATTATTGTCTTGTCCAACCCTGTCACCGGTATTATTGTCCTGTTCAACCTGTCACCGGTATTAAAAGTAGACGTGGGAGGACATCTCATTCGGATAACCAATTTACTCTCTTAAAAGATTTTCTCACCATTTGACCCTGAATATCACAGTTTTGACAGTACAATGAGAGTAACAGACAAAATTAGAAGCGCCGTGGCTATTTCCATGCACGCAATGATTGTAAGTTTAAAGAAACCGCAAATTCGCCTCTAACCTAAAATTGCTACGTTCGAAATAACGACAGAAACCGACCCATTGCCTTAAAGCCATAGCCACCTTATGAAAAAATGGAAGAAATGCAGATGATTTTGTCAGCTTGATAGAAACTCCTTATTACGATCCGGCTCATACAATCTAAATCGCCTAAAGTAAGCACAGTCATGTTTGGAGTTCACACTGCTCTTGGCAGTGCCAGTCAATTCGTCGCTGTGCGAGACAAACTCAATTTGAAGGTGACAGATCATTTACCGGTTATTTAATGTTACGCTGGCTCTTTAATAAAGAGTTATCTCCATTAGTTATCTGGGGAAAAACTATTTGGCTTTTTCTGTTGGAGAACGTTGAACGGCTCATTGCCCGAAATGTGGAGTTGTTCACAAAAGCAATGTTCCGTCAATGTCGATGTAGACGAGATTGACAAAACGACAGACAATAATGAAAGAGCGAGTGATTAATGGGTTTAAGGAAATAAAACTTCAGATGTGATTGAGAGACGAAGCAAACTTCATTTAACTTCTACTTTGTGCTGAGAGGTTGAAAGGAAATCTGTGCTCATCATTGCCAAGGCATTTTGATGAAACCGAATGTGAACATTAAACATCCCTTTAAACGCAAACGTCGTACATGTACTTGCATCATCGTTCATGATAACAAATGAAATTTTACTTGTGATTTAAATCCGATTTAACAGTGAAATAACCTTAGATTGCATAATAACATAAATATCTGTTTTAATTCGACAATAAACTTATTAGATTAAGAAATAAACCTGGTTTTAAAGGTGAAAATGGGTTTAAAAGTGAAATACACCTAATACAATGTTGATGATAATGATGATGACACCCTTAATCATAGCACTATACATCTATCTACCTACATGTACATCTTTGTTTTGAACTTTTGAATCATTCCAAAGATGAGAAATTCTTATTATCTTCACTTATATTAGGCACTTGTAACAGACTTTTCCAAATTTTAGAAAATCCAAAGAAAAAATGTTCAAAACCTGAACTAATCATCGAATGTTATTCCTAATGATTTCATGAGAAAAAAAATCAAATACCGGGTAGATAAGTAAACGATTACGAACTGCGTTATTACGAAACACACATGATGGACACCACATTAAATCGTCACATGAACATAGACAACTTCAGTAAACAAACGTGTGCATCACACTCGACTTCCGTTACAGCCAAATTACAGGTCTAAATTAATTGACCCGAGACGAAGCCTGAGTACTTAATGACTGATGGTGAATGACTAATAAATTACATATGAGGAAAGAAAACAATGTTGTCAAAGAATAAAACAATGTTGTCAAAGAATAAAACGATGTTGTCAAAGAATAAAACAATGTG
This sequence comes from Phorcus lineatus, assembly GCA_921293015.1. Classification (NCBI taxonomy): domain Eukaryota; kingdom Metazoa; phylum Mollusca; class Gastropoda; order Trochida; family Trochidae; genus Phorcus; species Phorcus lineatus. The sequence continues at coordinate 57,997,611 of OV121083.1, read as the reverse complement.
GTCAAAGAATGAAAAAATGTTGTCAAAGAATAATACAATGATGTCAAAGAATAAAACGATGTTGTCAAAGAACAAAAGAATGTTGTCAAAGGATAAAACTATGTTGTCAAAGAATAAAACAATTTCGTCAAAAAAGAGCATGCATGTGCATTATAACGTTCCGCACATCAGACTCACAAGTATTGGAGACTATGAAGGGATCAACTAATAAGACAGTACACAATGACGTCACACACCTGCGGCACGTAGATGTTCATATAAAGGCAGTCCTCGTCACTGTGTTCGTAGCCGGGCACGTGCATATGGATGTATGACCACTCCGATCCGGTCTGGGGGCACGCGGGAGGCTTGACCGTCGCGTTCTGGATACCCCTCCATGGCTCCGGGTCACGTGGGTTCTGTATTGGTAAACATACGTATTGAAACAACGGAATGATAAAAGATAGACCATCCGACTCCACCAAATTATTATCACTCGATTTCACTCATATGGCCATTAACCAACCAGCAAATGAAATGTCTTAGACTGGAGCATTATTGACAGTACCCGGGTGAAAGTATTGGTAGACGTCTTCATTCTCAGTATGAATAGCTATGAGTAACTGGATCATCAATAATTCAGCAATAATTCAAACGAAAGTACGGTGTTGTTTGGTCAAAAATCAATCTCCTGTCTATTATAAATAGTCACCTTTTTTAACACAAAATACTATCGATCTCAAATGCTTACCGCTTGACTGATTTGGGAATACAAACGGAAAGCGTACGTTACGTTGTTAGACTCATCCTCGATATCCTAGGGTGAATGTTCGAAAAACCATCGGAAGAGTTTACCTTGGATAATCGAGGATGTGTTGAAATAAGACCAAGTAGGTTTGACGTCACCTAACATCATGCGTATAAAATTATTGTTTTCGTAGTTATTTTATCTACTCTTTTTTAATTTGCATGATTCTAAGGGTTTTGGAACTACACCCGGTTTTCTTTTTAGAAGCGTTAGGATTCAAAAATCACTATACTTCGCATAGTGTTTGTGAAGCATTCTGACGACAGTTTGAAGGACATCGCAAACTTGAATAGCAAACATTCGCTTCAAGCAGTCATACCATAAACAAACTTAAAACCAATTAAAATAAGAATGACGTCACATAATTATATTGTCCCGGGAAGATTAAATATCAAGCGATCTTGCAGTCATGTACTTATACGGTTTCAAGTAACAGCGAAAGATACAAATCGACCATCACATCGTCCCAATCAAAATAACAAAACTGGGTACAAGTCGATGTACAAATATCTCCTTTCCACGCAAACCACATTATTGCCTATCATATCCCCATGATCGAAACAGCACTGACATCAGATAACTAACAAGTGATAAAAATAATAAAAAATAAAAATGATAAAATCAGATAGTCGACTGTACTTTGAGGAAGGTATTGTCGCCATGTTGTTATCTTTTTAATAATGTTTTTAGTGAATCGGAGACTTAATTAACGATTAGTGACACCGATTATAAGATTTGAAATAATGAGTTTATATCTTTGTACCTTAAACTAATTCTTTGACCAAATATGGATATAGTCAAGAATTGAATTTGGATTGGTTAAACATTATTTTCAAAATGAGTTGGTTTGGGAATGCTTATTCAACACTCTCCTTTGATTTTAAACACAATCAGGAAGGACTCGATTATTGTTAGTTTTTGTACAAACCAAAATAACTGCAATTAAATAAGTACGACATTAACAAAGTCACGATTGCGCTTATCCTGGAAAGATGATTAAAGGAATCGTTTCTTTCGGTGTAACTAAGTTTATTCTTGAGAACAACTGGAGGACAATATGACAAGCTCTCACGCTACTCTGTCTCATGTCAGTGCCCTCTAGAAATAAGATGTACAGTGTCACAGCGAACTATCATAACGTGCTTCTACCAGGTGTCTCATACTTGACTCTCTTAACAACATCGGTGACAAACAAGTTTTCCTTTTTCCTCAACCGTACATTTTTATATATACAACTTTAGCATTTCTTTCTAGCTTATCATTTCGTACAAAGCTTACCTAAAACTAAATCAAATGCATATTAGATTATTATACGACTGCAAGACGTCGTTGTTTTGATATTGTGAAATATATTATATCCATGTGTACATGCAAACTAGTGAAAGCGTGTTTATAACAAATCGTTAACCAGTTTTATACTAATATTTACATGTGAAAGGAAGTTTACTATTCGGTTAATTATTTTCGAGATCTCGACATAGTGATGAAACTAAAATTTCTTCGAACCAGTTACCTATATGTGACGGAAGATCTAAAACTGTGATGTCATATCGACGTACATGTTTTACTCTTCTTCACTATTGCCTAATGAATTTGACACTGCAGAATGTTCTACTGGCCACTAATACAACAAGTGGTTAGAACACTTTAGAAGGGCATCGACACTGGCCTAGTGACACGCCATAACTGTATATGCTTAAACGACATGTCAAGTGCACTGGACACCCTGAGGACAGCAATTACAAGTGCTTGATGCATTTCCTGGTCCACAGGTAATCGGAATTCGTAGATGGAAATCCGTCCCTGGAGTTGGGGGTTCTGTTGACGGCTTATCACTTGATTTGGCCTAAAATTACACACATGATTTCTCCAAATAACAAGCAGTCGCTTTAATTTATCAATCAGCAGTTGGTTTATCTTTTAATCTGCATTAGGTCGCTTTAATTTGTCAATCAGCAGTTGGTTTATCTTTTAATCTGCATTAGGTTCAACTTGTCCAAAAGCAGTTGGCTAACTGTTCAATCAGGGATTTTCACTTATTGATAAGCAATTGGTTTAACTTGCCAAATAGCAGTTGTTTCTTTAATGGTAATTTAAGCAGTTGCTTTAACATCATTAGAGGTAGTTGGTTATCTTATCTATAAGCATTTGGTGAAATTTGCATAATAGCAGTTATTTCTTCATTTTCAGACGTTAGTTTAACTTATCAATCAGCAATTGGTATTTCTTAGCAATTAGCAATTGGGTCATCTTGCAACAAAGCAGATGTTTCGAATTTTCAAAATGAAGTTGGTTTCTCTTTTCAAAACGTTTCATCGGTTCATCTTGCAAAAAAGGAGTTGGTTTAAGTGGTCGATCAGTGATTTGTTTACTTTTTAAATAAACAATTTGTTGAACTTGCCACAATGCAAATGGTTTGACTAATCAGTTGCCACGTGGTTTCTCTTATCGGTAAGAAATTGATTCACACTGGTTCAACAAGAAGTAGTTTTAGGTCATCAATATTCAGTTCACTTGGCTTATCAAGAAGTAGATGGATTCAGCTGGGTGATATGATACTTCAAATTAAAAAAAGATAAAATGGTGAACATATTGAAGGATCCCTGTACTTAGTGATGACATCAGGTGCTCGTGTCCGAGAAGAGTAACAAGACACTTTACATCACGAAGTTTAGCAGTAGTAGTAGAAGTGAAAGGATTAACAGTAGTAGTAGTAGTAGTAGTAGTAGTAGTAGTAGTAGTAGTAGTAGTAGTGTCAGTGGTAGTGTCAGTAGTAGTTGTTGTTAGTTGAAGTAGCAGTAGTTGTTGAAGGACTAGAAGCAGTAGTAGTAGCAAAAGTAGTAGTATATGTTGTTGTATAAGTAGCAGTAGTAGTAGTTGTGTTTGTCGGTGTAGTAGTTGTTGTATTTGTCCGTGTAGTAGTGGTGGTGATTGTCAGTGTATCAGTGGCGTTGCGCCTACATAGGCATTTACCGTTTAGATAATAGCACATTGTTTCGCTTGATTTTGCATTTAAAAAAACTTATTAAATCTTATTCACGTCGATAACTACTTTCAGCAAGCTCATGGGTGTGTATCATTCAAAACGGAGTGTATGCAGCTAACAAAATCCAATTTCCGCTAACCTTGACCGTTTCAATTTGAAATTGTTCGTGGTGTGATTAATCAATCATTCAACCCGATATTCCTGCCCCCACTTCTGTGCATGCCACTCAAACATCAACCATACTCTAAAGAAACACCAGAATACAAGCCAAACCAACCTTTTTAACATGGAGAATCTTATAGATAGTATAAAGAGTCTCTCATACTGCCTGTACTAGAATAAACAGACAAGTTTCAACAAATGAATGCTTTCAACAAATATTGTCATCATAAAGATTAGGAATAAACAGTCAGACATCAAGGCCTCATGAATCCGCCTCCAAAAGATTCTTTTCAAACTTATTATCAAAATATGTATCTTTAAGAACGTCATATTTCATTGCCACAAAATACGATTCTTGCTCAGGAGTACAAAGGGTTTCTTCGACTTCCCCTACAACTTTCGAAACAAGCTATGGAATAATCATATCCTGAATGATGGGCTCCCAAATAACAATTAGTACAATGTTCGAGATGTGGACCCCCAAAAAACAACAGGTTCAACTCGTTATTGAGAGGCAATCAAGAATCTGTCACTTTAATATATTGTACCAGCTGTGGCAAATAAAAAATATGTACAAATTTAATCTTTTAAAAAACTACGGTCAAAATCTTCCTCAGAACATGTGAGTTGTTGCCTCGTTTGTCATTAACTGGGATAAGGTAGGCTTGGAGTAACGTGTCTTAACCTTTCTTAACCTTCTTTTTATTGGAGTAAACCGAAGTAAGCATTGTAAACATAGTGATGGCAAACGTTAAATACGATATCGGCCATTTCAGTTTGTGGGTATAGTAAGTCTCAAAAATTACATATCTTTAAAAATAAATAACAAAAAAAAAGATATATACATAATCAAGTTGAAATAGTATTGTAAACTGTTTAAATTAATAAAACATTAAAATTAAACATGGTAAAGGAAACATGTTGGTCGTTTTAAAATATAAGGGCAGGTTTTGGCAGTTAAAGTACATATCACAGAGTTTGATAAGATAAAACTAGCACGCTCAGAAGCGTTGAATAATGACATATCTTGACAAGTAAGTCACGAGGCCTCATCATCTTCTTGTCTTCTCGAGGGTTGAGCACTCTTGATCAAACTCATCTTTTAGTTGACCTACATGCTTTGTGTAATGATGACATGTCTCACAAAGCGATAAAGTATGAACTTAGTAGTAAACGCTTCCGATGTTCATCACATGATTAATGGATTGAAAAGGACATATTTCTTTATATTAAAAGAGAAGATAGACTATGTAAGCTATACAATTACAAAGTTTTGGAAGATGAATACCATTTTTTGCTCGTGTGGACATTATATGATAAATTAATAAAAATAAAAATACCTAAAATAATCTTATTAGGTTTATAACAAAAGTTGTTAAACTGTAAATTTTTTGTTGTAATTCAGAATTTATACCACGCATTTAAAATCAGACAGTGACAAGTAAAGCATATTTCATCCATTGTTTAAAATCAAATAATCTTTTATATGTTTATTGAATTGCTTAATTGTGTATTATATTTCAAATTGTACTATAGGCCTGTTGCATTTTAGCATTGAATAAAGATTGATTGATTGAACGTATTAGAGACATTTAGGAGAGACGTCGATGATTCGAAACAGTATCTAAAAGGTATCTTTAGCCAAATAATTATATCATTATTACCATTAATGCTTGATATAATTATTGGTATGTCAAAATGATAATTTGAAACACCTATGTAAAGCATTATTTAGCTTAGTCCAAAATTGGCAATCCTTTTTTCAGTCGTTGCTACTGTATCATCGTCCACTACTGATATTTTACTGGTACAGAAACAATTTCTAGTATCGATCCTCAGTCACGTCCTATCTTCTTCCACTGGCTCTGATTGGTTGTTTCTCTGACCTGCTCATTTGGACAGGAAGTGGCTCCAGACATTCAGCTTCCGGTTTAAATGCGGTCCTACAATATCCGGTCAGAGAACCACGTTGAATTTCAGCAAGTTTGCGGTCACATTGACTGTACACAATATCAGGTCATATCACATGAGAAAAACGCTCCTTGTTAACGCCCAGTAAAAAAAATTCATTAAAACACCAGCAGATGCCTTGGAATATATTCAAAGACATCAGGAAACGGCCAATTAATGGAGCCATCTGACTGTTGACAAAGCATAGATGAGCATCGCCAAGGTGAGGTACAATCTTAACAAGAAGAAGGTTCTATCTTAACAAGAAGAAGTGAAGACTGACTTGTTTGGATATCAAATACCATCCATCGTGACCCCAAATTGAATAGAATGGCATTACTAAAGATTTAGGCACAATATTTTTTACATTCCGATTGAAATAGAAAGGCTGTCACTAGGAGTCCATCCTTTCTTCACGTAATGTTATTAATCCATATTCTGAGGTGACTCTGGGGTCAACGCCCTTTCAATAGTATTTTGCTTATATCATGACTGCTAGTATTATTGCGGGGACACAGCCCGCAACGCTATTTGGGCTATGCATTGCGGTGAAACCTGCGAGCACCGACTGGAACGAACGAACCACGGATGGTACAGCGCTGAAATTCAGTGTAGCATTGTTCTCTACTGCAGACAAAGTTGCAAAGCCACTGGCGGGATTCGAAGCCAGGATCTAGCTCAAAGCCGAGCGAACTAACCACTGCGCTGCCGCCCCCCCCCCTCTCCCTCTCTCTCTCTCTCTCTCTCTCTCTCTCTCTCTCTCTCTCTCTCTCTCTCTCTCTCTCTCTCTCTCTCTCTCTCTCTCTCTCTCTCTCTCTCTCTCTCTCTCTCTCTCTCTCTCTCTCTCTCTCTCTCTCTCTCTCTCCCCTCTCACCAAATATTATGACCACATGATGTAAGAGAGATGTTGTTGTTTGAAAGTTCCAGACATACTATAGTGTCTAGGTTGTCACTTTGCTATTATATATGTGTTTGCAGTAGAAGCCTTATCAATAAATGATAAACCGGTATTCTGAAACAGTCACTCAGAAACTAAATTTGATTATCATACTACGTGATTTTCTTGCATGTTTGTGTGTCTCCAGGACCTTAACGTGAGTCTCCTACTTTGTGAAAAACCAGGAACTTAACGTGAGTCTCCTACTTTGTAAAAAACCAGGAACTTGACGTGAATCGCTTTGATGTGAAAAACCAGGAACTTAACGTGAATCTCTTTGATGTGAAAAACCAGGAACTTAACGTGAATCTCTTTGATGTGTAAAACCAGGAACTAAACGTTGCCATTTTGCATGTGAAAAACCAGGAACTAAACGTTGCCATTTTGCATGTGAAAAACCAGGAAGTAAACGTTGCTATCTTCATTGTGAAAAACAAGGAACTAAACGTTGCTATCTTAAATGTGAAAAACAAGGAACTAAACGTTGCTATCTTCCATGTACATGTGAAAAACCAGGAACTAAACGTGAATTTCTTATATTCAATTTACCAATAGAATAGAACACGCTCGCCATTTTCACAAATCACCAGTATGAAGATGTTAGTCCATTCGCGTCTATGCTTTTTAAATAAAATTAGTAAGTATCAGACGATCTTAATTAGGCAAAAAAGGGTCCACATTCGTTTAATTTTCAATATCACGAATTTGTTAAATTGCAAGATAGTATACATATAAATGTATATTACAAATGATAAAAGTAAAAAACAGGAAGATTTCTTAACATAAAAAATAATGCAATATAACCTGGAACCACCATCAAATTTTCATCTAAAGAGAAAATGAAAATGTTGCTATGGGTATTTGAAAGTATGAAACAAACAAACCTATCAAATGATACTGAAAGTACACTATAAGCCTCTAGCTTCAACATGTAAGTAAGATAAATGTTTATAATGAGCCGTACGTGTTGCCCATTTTGTATCGATTTCTTCACACACAAGAACTAACGATCCTTAATAAGGCTAATAAGCTTAACCCTGTGACAGATATAAGACATTCATAAACGTATTCATTTGTTTTCTGTGCAAGAAGTCTCATGTTGATCAAGTCATTTATATATATATATATATATATATATATATATATATATATATATATATATATATTAAAGGGTCAGTAACACGGGTTTTTAAAAGGATTATTTCTTCGACTTTTCTCTTTTTGACAACAGCATAGGACAAATGTATTATCTTCAGAAGGTCAAAATGTCTCATTACTAAACCCGATCATAAGTCATCGTAGAGGAAATATTCAAGTATCAAGCAAAAGCCAATAGAGTATATTTTTGTAAGAACATCTATAAATCCTTTGAGGTAGGGAAATTGATTCGCATAGCTTAACCGATCGTTTTAAAACTGCATCTTTTGGATTTTAAATAAACATTATCATGCAATGGGGAACATTGTCTTTCAAATCTGGAACATTTCTTTTCGTTTTCAAGATATCACTTTGTAACAAAATTTACATAAAACCGTATGACTGCCCCTTTAACTATTTTAATTTGGCCAATTTAAGGCTATCCTCCAATACTGAAAGTTACAATTTGACCTTGTTAGGGTTAACTACTTATATTACTGTTCAACCTCTTTCTGTAAACGGTGAAACAAGTCACGATATTTATAACATGAATTATATATAACAAGATAATTTGAAACATAAATGCCTTACAAACCTTTAAAAGTCCTATAAAGGTACTAGGGAAGCACGTTCAGGAGTCTTAGATGTTGACAGGGTTATACTGACACATAAAAATGGTCAGTCATTAATGAGGTTAATGAGCGTCATCTTGAGACAAAGATAAAGCCATCTATAAACGTACACACAAGTCATCTGTGTAAAACAAAACACGGTCTTTCTTTCTTTATATTTTCGCCGGGTCAGGGTAAACGTCTTCAACCATATACAAGCTGGACTAAAAAGTTATGGAATTTTTAATTGGATTAACATACACGTAGCTTTGCTAACAGTTCAATTTGATCGAGAAGTATTGATCGTTGCAGAAAGTATTCATTAATAGCATATTGGTTCAGTTTGGTGACAAAATAAATGCATAGCATCCTGATTGTGATCGAAAACTGGACAACGTCCTGCACACCCGCATGCGAATTTCAGAAACGCATATCCAGCAGACACAAGGACAGAATCAGGCGTACATAGTGTTGATAGTAATTAGTAATCGAGCAAATGGGATACATGGGTTTCTGCTTCTGCACATAAAAAGGTTTTGTAAAAGTTCATCAAAAACTACTTACTGTCATATATATGTCATTTCACGATGACTACGTGAGATATTTTCAATTCACAATAGCAAATACTGTTTTTAGGCACGTATCAAAGCCGAATAGGAATCATGCTGAATCATGCAAACTAAAAAACTATACAATGACATATAAAAATATCAAACAAACCAAACAATTTGACAGGCGATATATTACACTATCAGACACTATGACATGAAACCTCAAACAAATTATATCAACAAGACGGCATTGAAGTAAGGTAATGAGGTTCAGACATTGACATGGATATGTCGGTACATTAGAACTTACATATACTAATACGGTTAATTAAGAAAACCAAGAAACTAACATAGGACATACATAGTTCGAATAGTGCAAGCTGAATACCATTGGTCATTCTATTCAGAATATCAACTCTGTACCGACCATCTATACACGTACTGTATCTTAGACCGGTTATAAGAGTTAACGACTTACATACCAAGGCCCATAGTCCTGCTTCATGACTGTGTATAAAAAGCCTTCAATACAGTCTAGGTGCTCATTCAGCAAGTGTAGATTTGACTGAATAGACATGAAATTAGGAGCCAAAAGAAAAGAATATCATAGATGAAGGAATAGTAAAGTATTAAAAGATTCCATCGACTAAAATTTAGCATACATAGACAATGGCCATTTGCAATGAGCTCCTTTAGACTTGAAACTCCCTAAGGTGATCTTGATATCATAACTTTGAGTTTAGGGCACAAAGCAAGGGATAGTCCTGCTACACTATTGTGTATTGAATAGAAGCCCTTGATACAGGCTAGTGGCTCATTCAGCAAGTCTAGTGAAATAAAAAGAATAGAGAAATCAAATGACATGGATGAAGCCACAGTATTGAATAATTATTTATTACTATTCTTATAAACTTAATTTTAGTCTAGACTAGGGGGCTTTGTGAAATTTGACACACCTGTTAAAGTTCTCTCTTTAAACTGTAAGGAGTCTTATCTGTTTAAGGTGTAACAGGTTTGATTGATTGTTTGGACCAGTTGGTTAATGATCCATCAATAACCCTGGCTAGTTGTCACCTTATGGAGATGGCGAAAACGATCATTTCTAAAGCTAAAAAGTTTGTTTCTTTCAAAGCCCCTGATTGGAATCCCAGATGTATTATTTTTGACCTTTTTTTCCTCGTAACACGTTGAATATGTTTTAGACTGGTCACTATGATTAATCAAAATCGTAAAGAGAATGATTAGGTCAGTAAAGATTTTTCTTGTAAAGGCCGCTGCTTAACTCCCCGGAACTACGGTCGCTATGAGAACAACCGCTTCTGTTGAGATATAACTGGACCTGATGATAAATGAAAACAGCAGGGTGTACACCTGGAAGAAGGTATCTGTCACTATATGTAGGCATATTCAGACAAACACAACTTTAGCTATAAAAGTCGGGTCTATAAACTGCACCACTACAGTGCAAGTAGACTAGATGTCAGAAGTTGAATGATACAAACTTCATCACACGTATATATGTAGGCTACGTGGAGGTGGTAATCCGAAAATAACTAAGCGTGGTGTTAGGCACATTGTACAATTCTTCATTCGAGTTACTTTACTTTGAAGATTCTCGTACAGAGAATTGCGCATGGGCTGTTGAAAGTCAAGCTTTCAAGCTTTCAACACACAACATTTGCATAATTGTATCGAACATTGAACAACATTGAAGTTGAATGTTCGATACATGTTTGTAAAGAATCATTTTGAATACAGCAAAATTTTTATGTGTTTTTTTCTTTATGTAAAAACAAACAATTTTGATTAGAAGGAAAAAATCATCGAATTTCATCGAACATTATTTGCAAAGGAATTAATTATCTATGATATCACTTGAATACATGATTCAGTAAGAGAACGCTACATGTATAAATGTTACCGTAGTAACATAAGTAGATTATCATCTGCTTGGAGAAAAAGGAATCAAATTGTAATAGGAAAAATAAATGTTATAAAAACATTAGCCCTTTCAAAATTAGTACTTATTTTCAGTTCTTTGCCCAATCCTCCAGAGGACTTTATTTAATCCCTTTAAAAATAGTTTTTACATTTATCGTAAATGATAAAAAAGATAAGATAAAGAGAAGCACAATTGAGAGATTAAAGACCGAGGGGGACTGGGAATGGTTGATATAAAGATTTTTATTGAAGGCTTTAAATTATCTACTCTTAGAATCTACTGTAAAACATTTATCAGACAATAATCCCTGCAACATACCTTACAAGGTTATTCTAAAATATGGGGACAAAATGTCCAAAAATAGAAATTCCTTCTGAAAGGATGTTATGAAAGCATGGAACCATTGTACATCATTTAAGGTTGAAATGCTTAACATTGATAATAGTGTTGATGAATCATAATTTTGAAAATCCTTACTTTTTAATAGGACATTGTACAAAGGCCAAAATGACAGTCACAGATTTGTTTGATGAATATGAAGTTATGTATTTCGAAGAGATAACACCAAAAAACTCTTTTAAAAGTAGCCATGATCCGTACTAAAATTGTAGTAAAACATAGCAGAATATGATCTCCAGACACTATTTGCCTTGCAACTATATTTTAGCGACTAGAGAACAACGGTTAAGAACTAAGGCAAGCGATACAACATCTGACGTACAAAGTTGGAGTACTAGACGGAATGCTTTCCCATCCCTGGTTTTACCGCCGATCCATCAAATTTAAACACACGGTGAGTTTCGTAGTCTGTCATCCAGACCCTATGGCAAAATATTAAAGGAGCCTTCTTAAGTCTAGAAATGTTGGCAAGTGTAGTTGCCTCAGCCTGAAATTAAGTATTGTATAGGACTCTTTTTTAAAATTCTTTCATACCAAATATTGAACAAAACATTTTTAGTGAAATATTTTTTTCTGGGACATTACGTTAGTCTCAGAGTTTCGCTGTATCCAACAAAGATAAATCCTTACATGACTGTCCTTGAAGGGTTCAGATTCAACACTACGATGTTTGTGTATATCTTTAATAAGACTCATAAAAATATGTACAGTTGAGGAGAATTTAGTTTTCGATACAAATTTTAGATCGCCACTAGCTTGATACTGACCAATAAGTAATTGTCCGATATTTTGCATTTGGGAACGAACCTGCAAGTTCGAGTAAAATCACTTCAACTTGAATAAGTATTTGTGCTATTTTGCCACGTATAAAAGCAAAATACAATTTATGAAACTTTATGCCACTTTAGAGAGCACCAACGAGCAGTTAGAAAGATTTCAACAACACTCTAGTTTTGACACATAGTTACTACAAAGTAATAAGTTCGGAAGTTCACAAGGACACCAGGTGTTCAACGGTCTCCTACTCTGTCCTATTAAATCCGAGCCTTCAGCGCTGCTTTAAGATGAGTATCTTAACCAAATTTCCCATATCGGTTTGATTTACTCAAGGGTCCTAACCCGACACCTCGTTTGAAGCTATCTCCGGAAGCAGTCCTTCTTGCATGTCTCGACTTCTGAAGCGGAAGGCAGAACTTTAGGGAGTTGACAATTAGGTCAAATTTTCACCTCTGACTTCGTCTAGCTCATTAGAAGTGTGTAATAATAATACCATACAGAAGGCTCTTGCTTCCTGAAATACTACAATCCCTGGTCAAACAGTACTTGGAATCGCTGTGTAAACAGGATTTCAATGGCAGATAAACACCATTCACAGCCAATTAATGTTTGATATATTTTGAGCTTAGAAGACTGTCATGCAGAACCTAGCCAAAAATGTAAAAGTTATCTAAAACTAGTCTTTATAATGTTGAACAGTCAGGATTGCCTCTACCTTTTCATATCCAATGTATTATATTTATATCAAATATTAAAATTCTATTCTTACTTTAAGAACAGTTGTGTTAAGAGTATTCTCTTTGGAATTTTACATGAAGCATTGAACTATTTCTAAATAATCCACATAACAATCAATGACATTATAGCATAATTAAGCAATAACGGCCCTTAATAATGAAACCAGTTCGCGACAGGAGACCCGACAAATGTTACCAGTAAGCCGAGCCAAGCTTCCAATAACACTGCCCTCTTCAGCCAGCCTATTGATAACACTGACATCCACTGACATACGCTGTCACATCTTCTGTCTGCTACTTCAGTCGGCTTTGATTCCGACTCATCCAACAGCTCATTGTTGCTTCTTATTAGTCATGACAGTGCCATCATTGACAGGCCGCAAGTCAATACATGGCCGCGAGCTCTTCAGGACATCTCTAAGTGTAGAGAATGAACTGCAGTTACGTACGGTTATTAGCAGTTTAGAGTTCATATGTTTCTTTATGTGATTAAGTCTATCCTTTAGATTCTGAAATCTTATTATGCAAATAAGCAAATCAAGTATACCTAAGTAATAAAGAAACAAATTTATTATTCGATACAAATAAGGAGACGTTGTCAGATATTGAACTTATATTTCTTTTGGTTTATCCATTCGTTCCGTATGAATATTTCGATGTTTTCGGTTCTTAATTGTGTGCTATTCATACTGTTTATTCAAATCTGATGTACTTTGTCCATCGATGCAGGCATATGACGTAAATGGAAAACAGAAAAATATGTATTCTAGATACGAAACAGTATATACTTGGACAAATAACATTGTTTTTTTAAGTTATTAACTCGTTCCCTTCGTTTCTATTTTAATCCAATTTCCAAAAAATCCGAACCCTGGATCCTATTATATGTGACTTCTGATAGTGGTAATAAACTGAATGAAATAATATGTTAACTGTGAATGTATTATAAACACATAGCTCTGTAAAAATACACAAAAGGTATTCAGTATCAAAAATATGAAGATTTTATATATTTTTTCTTTAATGAAAAGCAAACATTTTCATATTCATATTTTTATTCCTGCGCTTTAGATAAAGATCACATCCTAAAAATGTTCAGTAGGGAGAAATTAGCATATTCATCAATATGTATTTTCAGCGCCCTAAGAAGTATGATATATATAAACCATAAGCGGTGGTAATTTGTCTGAAGGGCATTACTTCTCTAGGAAGGGACATACAGTTTGTTGTTTGAGTTAAAAAGTCAAATGTTGCCAAAGGAGATTTTATAACGAACTTCTAATCGTTGCTGAAAATTTCATTTTAATACTAACAAAGGCTTCAATCGTCAATACTAGTATTGATCGAAACATATCACAGCAGACCAGGAACGGATTTGGTTTGGTAGTGCTGAATAGGTCATATAACTAGTAAGGGTACTGTGTATATAGTACGTGTAAATTTGGCACATGAGTAAAACTGTTGCTCCATAAATATCATATTTTCGTCTTTGGAGGGAGGGGGCTGTAGGGTAAACCTTTTAACAATACATTAGATATTTCAGAACTTACCATAGACAAATAAAATTGTATGGAACATGCACTATGATAGAAGAAGTTAGTCCACACTTCAGTACACACCACCTACCCAGATCAATTCAATACGACGATCATAATGAGCATCATTTGAAGAGAAATCTTCCATTATTGACAGTTTTATAGATTATCTCCCCTTGATAATACACGAGACATTGCCTCAAATGATTAGGACAATTTGCTGATTAATGATCATCATGCACGACGTAAGACGTAATCAGAGGACAGATTGTTTGATGTTGTACAGATAGGTCAAGCCATTGTCTCTGAGTCCAATAGGCCAATTTCAATATCTTTGCACTTTGACTTAAGGACATAAGCTACAGTCTTGAATCAATAATCAATTTTCCTCTATTGAGAGATGGGAAGATGGGACTGAGTGCCGCGTTATCTATTGTTACTCAGAGAAGCTATTCTTGTACATTGAGTTGGTCAGTGGTTGACATATTTCTTAAGAAGTTACAGGACTACCTGAGTGTTTTATCGTGACATCTCCTTAGGCTCTCTTACATACAAATATCAGATACGTTGTTTCATGTCAAAACATTCCACTCGGTGTCCATTTATATACTCATCAAATCAAAATGAATTTAGATCAACAGATTTATATAAGATCTAACACCAAACTATTGATCTGGAAATTTCACTTTATCTAGATTCGCATTCATCCAAAATTTCAAATACTTGAAAATCAGTCGTTTTGATGAGCGACGGCCTTATACATGTGCAGAAGTTAAAGTCATGAAGACTATAATATAACTTATTACACAATATCAACAAGAATTGTTCGAACTTCCTCTATATTTTCCGAGCGGGACCTTGTCCTAGTATTTGTTATTTGATTGAACCGATTAGAGTTGAGATGAGGTGAGTTGGGGGTTTAACGCCGCTTTCAAGAAGATTTCACTTATATCGCGGCTGCTAGTATTATTGCAGGGAGAAGCACGCAACACCATTGTGGCTATGTATTGCGGGAAACCTGCGAGCATCGTTTGGAAGTACCTCTTGATCCGAAGCCGGACGCGCTAATTACTGCGCTATCCCGCCTTGAACCGATTAGACGCTTATCAACCAAACCTCAGTACATCTCTATGCAATAACAGCATTGACTTAACTTAAACTTTTGGCATATGTGACATAACAAAATCTTAGTGTAACAATATATATAGCTTCTGTTAAAGTTATGAAGACAAACACTAAATTAGATGAATACCTCTGGCACATTCGAACATATTATCTGATAAATTCAAGAATAGGCAAGTGAAGTATATGCATTATATGTATCGACCAGAAACATAAATTTGACAAAATCTTCAAACTTATGGTTTGAAATTACACTAACAACAAAATTAGTTTATGACGTAGGCAACATGTACTTTTAGAATAGGAAATCAGATATAAGAAGGTACATTTTGACGAATCTTTTACTTTAATTCCAAAGTATAAGCATAACATTTGATATATTTATTTTTTATTTAAGGTACATTGGCTTAGAAAAATTTAAATGTTCCATCAAGAATGAGAAACGAAATGTATCTATTCTTCGTATAAATCTGCTGAAGAACGAGTGTGATATATGTAAACTTGAATAGCAATACAATATACAAGCTAAATGTGATGCGTAAAGTATACAGGGAGTAGACCGCCAACTACATTATTAATCTGAAATATCAAACATATGATTAAAGCTTAGAACGAGGTATTATCTATATATGTTGTAAGCGGGCTCGATCTTTAAAGCACTTGTTTTAGTTTGGGGAACATAAACACAATATAAATGTGAATACATCATGTATGAAGCACAGACGAATACATACATTATCGAATTTATGTACAAATTCTTTCCAGATTGTACCATAAACAGAGGGAAATTAGGTTTACTTCAAACATTCAATATAACAACAGATTTTCCACTGCAGTTCAAATTGCGGTGTTGATTTCAGGATTGTATTTAATTTTTCAATATGTAACTGAATGTAGGGTTCCTTGTTATCTTCCAAAGCGGATGGGAATATGCGGTTCGGTGAATTAAATCTGCCAATGGCAAATGCGGCAGGAATATATCGTAAACATTCTTTTAACACTCGGTATGCTTTCTGATAGTTAATACAAGCATCTATTAAAACCCTGATCAAACTAACATGTCACTGTGTGATATGACTGTACATTTTTAGACATAATATCCTGTTAGTGGTAATAATCTCCAGAGAACGTTATCGGTGACAAAGAAAACTTATAACTTGTTGCCAAATAACTTAAGTCGTATTGCTTTTTTGGTTGACTTTTTTATATGTATGAACTATATGAGTTATCTCCCCTATCGACCTTCACGCATTGTGCTTTTCCTGAAACATTTACAAGCACATAGCGTCTTGCTTAGCACTCCCTGGGATGAAGATATTAACTCTTCTTAAGAAATATGGACTGGATTCTATATGAGTGTATCAGAGGAATTTATGTGAGATCAGGAGACGGCCAGATCAGATAAATGATCGAAGCAGCCAGCAAACACTGCGTGAACTGAATACGCTGTTATACTTTGAGGGTTCTTGTTAAGACTTGGCTATTTGCAAACACGAAGATGTTATATTTGGAATCATAATTTGATATACAGAAATTAATGTCCTAAATGATGAAGTCCTGAGGGGTCATTAATCTGTCTGGACATTCAAATTTCCTAGCGGCCATGGATTCACTGTTAGGACATTCAGTGACGGCATTTGCCCGCCTCTTTGGTTGTGGGTTCGAATCCTCTAATGAACGCGTCCCAAAGGATTGTTCTATCATGTATAGTTTGATTCCTAAAACTTATTTTACGAAAATGTTTTTGTCAAGAGGGGTTAACGAATCATACGAAATTCAATACGCGAGAGCAGAAAGCAATATGTTATAATATTAATTATCAATGACAATGAGAGAAAGCACAGGCTTAGCCACGAGTTAATTGATATGTTCAAAAACCTGCATTGGATATACACGTTATATTTTTACGTTTGATGGTATAGTTTCATTTATCTTATATCTATCAAGATCTTGACATCGGTCACCTTTATTTACAAGAACATACCATTCTCACGTTTTCGTTATCTTTGTCAAACTTGTACCTGACAAACTATTTTGATGAGAAACCCTTCTCTTAAGTCCATAAGAGTTTTAAAGCCCATAAAATGACGTTGCAAGGCGGAAGTTTCTCTTCCTAGCATGGTTTCAGTAATTGATTAGAAAACACGAATCCATAAGTGTAAGATCAACAAGAAAATATTTAGATTACTTTTTAACAAAAAATGAAGAATCCATCAATTCCAAATATAGAATTGAAAATCACGTCTTTTATGTATGATGAATCAGAACCTATTCAAGACGCCTTCGCCTCTAAACGCCTCCGCCTCCGAGGAATAAGACAGTCGTCATTGTGGGGATACAGACTTAAACGGATATACAGTTAATTTATAATCGTGTACAGAGGCAGATTAACGTTGACAAACAGTCTCATTTCATTAAGAATGTTAAATCTGTCCTGCTAGATATGTCACACGCCTTGGTCGATACAAGAACTAGACTACAAACTGTCCTCAGTTAGATCTCCTTCCGTGGACAGCGTTCAATATTCATATACACAGACGGAGTGCATTGAGCTATGGAGTAGCTGTCGATGGTCTGACAGTCTTTCAATGAAAGATGTCACACAATCTTTTTCCAAACCCTCTCTTTTCTGCCTTGAATACTCTCTCGATTGTGAGGAGAATTTGCCTTCGTTAGATAGTTTCCAAACCAATTCAAAGAAATTTTTAAGAAAAACATATTATCCCACTAGGAACTAAAGTGTTTATCTCTGAGCAGATGAAGTGGTATTTGTGATGGCACTGAGAAATACATCCATGGTATGGGATTTACTGATGAGCAGTTTTCTCAAAGAGATTATTAAAGAACGGGGATCATGAACATCAATGTTAACGTAACATCATGTATAATTTCTTCAAAGTATCTTAAAAGGTCAGTCTTACGGGGTATTTTTTGTGGAAACGAAATTCAATGGGACATTCCTGTTTATTCATATATATATATATATATATATATATATATATATATATATATATATAAGTACATGATCATGACACAACACAGTTGAAACATGTTAGTCAGGGTTAAATTTTGGTTGATTAACATTTGATAACTTGATAAATAAGAGCAGAGCGCACACTTGATTAAAATAACACAATAATTAGAAGTAAAGCCACTAAACGGCGCTACGAGTGTGAAAAGCCTTGCTACGGCATTACAAGGCATTGTTGATTAGTCTTGTCATAAATCATTTATATATGTATGCATATTCTATCCATTTATATAGTTTATTCTTATAATGTTTTAGAATAAGACAAAGTAAAGCGCATTTGGTCATGTCATTCCCCGAAAACACAACATGGCGGATCGTTTGCCAGTCGGACGGGCTCTTTGATTGCCTGTCAAATCAGTGTCACCAAAAATCAGCAACATTTGGCGCGGCTCGCCGGATGGATGGGTGCCCGCTTGGCTGTATTATCTGAGAGTTGAGGGACTTGTTGTGTCTCCCTGGTAAGCGAATTCTATCAAATTGTGCCCTGTTCAACCTTCGGTGCAAATGGATACCTGGTATAGGTTAACCTTTGTCTGCATGGTTTAGACCAGGGTTATAGAAGATAGAGCTCTTTCAGTCACTATATAAAGGCTTCGTTACTTTCAGTACACGAACAGAAAAAACTTGTTTCATCATTTGAAGCATTGAGGAAAAGCGAGTAGCAGTCAACAAAATTTGGCCTGAGATAACCTCTCAAGATTTTTTATTTCGTTCTGTGTTTGACTATTTTGTAGTTCTCGGTAGGATTCTAATCACGTATTTCAAAAACCGTATGAGAAGTCGAGCTTAAAAAAACTTACTACATGTTAACAACTTCCTCTCTTCTTCAAGGCTAAAGGGACAACACGAACACTAAATTTCCTCTCAGCAATGGACACGAAACATCCGTATTTCATAACGATGACATATCCATCTAGTACAAAGTTACTAAGGGTGCTCTCTGGTTCCTGACAATATTGATTTTCGAAAGAGAGTTGCATAATATAATTATATGTTATTTAAGGTTTATCTTGAAAAGTCATGTTTCTGTTAACCGTCTAATCAGAATAACATGATAACGTTGTAACAGTGACTGGTGTTCCTACGATAACTAATGGGTAATTGTCTAAAGATACGGCTTACACGTCATCACAGCAACCTTACTCTGGATTCTTATCGCAATGAACCCCTTTTAAACGATGAGGTGATGTGACCTGGCGGTTTACGCCGCTATTTTATAGAATATTTCACTTGTATCACGGCTGCTTGAATAATTGCAGGGAGAAAGCACGCAACACTATTGTGACTAGCATATGTATTGAGCTGAAATCTGTGAGCATAGGCTGAAACTAGCGAACTATGGGTTACGGCGCTGAAACTCATTTGAGTACATTTAATTTGAAATATTTACTAATTAGGAGAGTTTCAAGTCCCGCTTATAATTTGCTCCGAAAATGAATACGAGCTTGTACATTTTCATATATTTTTATCCTTGAACCCTCATTGAATAAATCGCAGACCATTAATCATTAAAAACCAAAACTGATTTTTTATTTTTTTAGATTAAAACAAATCGTCATTAAGTCAATTCAAAGATAACTTATTGGATTAGCTACATCAAAGATGAAGTTCCTCGGAGATATACTATCTGAACCTAACATGGAATAGGTTTGAATCAAAATTCTATGAGAGTTTTCACCCAAGAATCAATATACAATCAAAATCGCATATTAAAAAGGCAATTATCAAGTGACGTCGATAAACCAAAAAAACTTCAGATGTCAATATGAACCTTCATAATTAATAACAAATGTCTTATCTAGAGCGTTAAACCATGACGTTCTAGCCTAGTCTTCATTACTCTCACATAGGACATGTGTTTTCCAAACTGATGTCACCATCATGATCAAACATCAACTATTTCATATACAAATCGATGTCCACACAGCATTTCCACAGCGAATATGTCAAATGTCACAACCAAAGGGATGTCACTATCACGATCTAACATCAAGTATTTCATAATCTAATCGATGTCAACACAGCAATTTTACAGCAAATACGTCAAAACCAATGTGATGTTAATAATACTATCTAACATCAAGTATTTCATATCCAAATCGATGTAAACACAGCATTTCCACAGCAAGTATGTCAAAACAAAAGTGATTTCAATAGTACTATCTAACATCAAGTATTTCCATTCCTAAGTGTTGTTTGCATGATATGAACTTTAACTTATGACTTATAACCATATTCTTAATTTAAAAGTATTCCATTATGTTTTATATATGCTCTTAGATGATTAAGGCTTTGTAAATTGCACATTATAGAAATCTTGTCTGTGTTTGATATGTATATGTTTATTTGTTGGTTTTCTATATCTGTGTCTTAACTGTTATCATATGTTCGGGCAATAAAGTATTGTTATCATCCTCATCATCATCATCATCATCATCATCATCATCATACAGGGTATATTTGAACCGGTGAGATACCATCAGTCTCACTCGAAAGAGTAATTGGGTCTGTGGCTTACTAGTTTTGACTTAACCGAAAGGGTATATCATCCCTATTTTATCACTTTAAATATTTCTTTTCTGAGGGTACCGTACATGGTCATTTCACATACATTCTCAGTATTTACATTGAATATATACAGGTAGGATGGCTCGATTTACATTGTGTATATATACTCATCTATATATATCATAAACATATAGGTCATATAGCATGTATTTTCAACTGTGAATGCTGTTAGATGTACATACTTGGTTTAATATGGTATATATTTTCTTACACCATCTTATTCCAATATAGATAATACCTCATCCAAACTCTTTTATTATAATTTCACAGTAACGTCTACAGTTATAACATTAACATACTTTATAAATATCATTTGTATCATTTTGTATCACTTTTACGATTCTGTGCCCTCACTTGGGTCCCATTAGCATCAGAAGAACTCCTGTCTCATTAATTAGCGCTCTGGCAGTTTTCAGAGAAAATACCTGGGTAAATTTATTGACTAATACTGTACAAAGTGAACTGCCTTATGTTACTCCTAATCAAAGTCAACTCACACGAACATCATAAATTTTATAACCATGTCCTAACAAACGAGATAAACGTCTCACTTTGGAACAACCTAACCCAGTTTAAGAACAGAATCCTCAAATGAACTTCTGAAATTGGGAAAAATAAAAAAAGTATAGATTTCTTAATTTAACACAATCGCACGTCTCAAAACGAACATGTTCTCAATTCTGAACTCTGATTTGACCAGGAAATGAAGACCAAACTTCCTCAGGGTTCGATGTAAGAAAACACTGTCCAATTATTGAATCTCTTCAAACCTTGGTATTTTTTGGTTAGAGTAATCTTGGAGTAATCTGTCAACTGTCACTGTCATGGCCCTATTCGTCAGGCAGTCGTAACCTTGAGCTCCTCCAAAAAGAACAGCCAGAGTTATCATTGATGGAGTCCAATCGATTTTGTCAAAGCTGGGGTATTTTTTTTATAGATAAATGTCTTTGAAGAAAAGAGGACATTAAGCAAAATCACGCAATTCAATCTGTGTTTCAAAGATGACTTGAATTATGGCTCTGATCACGATATGAAGTAAACCTATGGCTATTGCAATCAATGAGTACAGAAGAACCACGCGATCAGTTGTATACAGTAGGAATATGAGTGAACCAATAGTGGCAGTACGTCTCTACAAGAACAATGCGATCAGTTGTATACAGTAGGAATATGAGTGAACCAATGGTGGCAGTACGTCTCTACAAGAACAACGCGATCAGTTGTATACAGTAGGAATATGAGTGAACCAATGGTGGCAATACGTCTCTACAAGAACAACGCGATCAGTTGTATACAGTAGGAATATGAGTGAACCAATGGTGGCAATACGTCTCTACAAGAACAACGCGATCAGTTGTATACAGTAGGAATATGAGTGAACCAATGGTGGCAGTACGTCTCTACAAGAACAACGCGATAAGTTGTATACAGTAGAAATATGAGTGAACCAATGGTGGCAGTACGTCTCTACAAGAACAACGCGGTCAGTTGTATACAGTAGGAATATGAGTGAACCAATGGTGGCAGTACGTCTCTACAAGAACAACGCGATCAGTTGTATACAGTAGGAATATGAGTGAACTAATTGTGGCAGTACGTCTCTACAAGAACAACGCGATCAGTTGTATACAGTAGGAATATGAGTGAACCAATGGTGGCAGTACGTCTCTACAAGAACAATGCGATCAGTTGTATACAGTAGGAATATGAGTGAACTAATTGTGGCAGTACGTCTCTACAAGAACAACGCGATCAGTTGTATACAGTAGGAATATGAGTGAACCAATGGTGGCAGTACGTCTCTACAAGAACAACGCGATCAGTTGTATACAGTAGGAATATGAGTGAACCAATGGTGGCAGTACGTCTCTACAAGAACAATGCGATCAGTTGTATACAGTAGGAATATGAGTGAACTAATTGTGGCAGTACGTCTCTACAAGAACAACGCGATCAGTTGTATACAGTAGGAATATGAGTGAACCAATGGTGGCAGTACGTCTCTACAAGAACAATGCGATCAGTTGTATACAGTAGGAATATGAGTGAACCAATGGTGGCAGTACGTCTCTACAAGAACAACGCGATAAGTTGTATACAGTAGAAATATGAGTGAACCAATGGTGGCAGTACGTCTCTACAAGAACAACGCGATCAGTTGTATACAGTAGGAATATGAGTGAACCAATGGTGGCAGTACGTCTCTACAAGAACAATGCGATCAGTTGTATACAGTAGGAATATGAGTGAACTAATTGTGGCAGTACGTCTCTACAAGAACAACGCGATCAGTTGTATACAGTAGGAATATGAGTGAACCAATGGTGGCAGTACGTCTTTACATTCGCAATACATGTGGGTAAATGTAGACGACGTTATTGCAGGGATAGTCGATTTATCCAAAGCACGTAAAAAGATTGGGTAAATGATTGTAGCATAAGTTGTAGTTATATATCATAATATATCATTTAGATAAAGAGTAGCAGGTGTATAGTAGTAGAAGAAGTTGTTGTAGATTTTGCAGCAGCAGGAATAGTAGTAGAGGTAGTGGTAGTAGTAATAGTAGTAGTTGTCGTAGTAGTAGTAGTTGTAGTAGTAGTAGTAGTTGTCGTAGTAGTAGTAGTAGTAGTAGTTACGGAAGTAGTAGTAGTGCAAGCAGGATTATTACTACCAGCAGCAACATCAGTAGTAGCAGTTTTAGTAGTAGTAATAACAGCTGAAGTTGTGGTGGTGGTAGTAGTAGTAGTTGTTGTAGTAGTAGTAGTGGTGGTAGTATTATTATTATTATTATTAGTAGTAGTAGTAGTAGTAGTAGTAGTAGTAGTAGTAGTGGTGGTGGTGGTGGTGGTATCAGACGTTATAGTAGTAGCAGTAGTAGAAGTTGTTGTAGTAGTAGTAGTAGTAGTAGTAGTAGTAGTAGTAGTAGTAGTAGTTAGAGCAGCAGAAGCAATAAAGGTAGGAGCAATGATGTAAGGCAGATGAAATTACACCATTGTGATAATACAGTGGAACTTGACGAACTGATAGAAATACATTACTTATTTCACAAAATATGTGAAACACCCACTGCCGACAGTTAACAAGATGATTATGACAGTCTTCCTCCCTATCGTGTTAGTGGACTGTCAGAGATTGATTGATATCTACATCCACGTGTGTCCTCCCTTTATTAGCTCTTGTCTGATACACCTTGTCTACTTCATAAAGAACAACAGGACGTTCATCTGCTATAGAATTAAGTGTAAAGTATAATCTGCAATACCTTAGAGCATGCTTAAGCTCAGTCCGTCTAATCGAACTTTCTAAACTATCGTTCATACAATTAGCTTCATAGAAGATAAGGTAAGCTAAATAAGATAAGCTGGATAAATTGATTACTCTCATATGATAAGATATTTAGATTCATCTACGGCGTTTACAGAAGAGACGGGGAAACTTTTAGGAACCAATTCTAATGTTACCTGTTCCTAACAGTTTTATGTGAGGGTTAGAATAATGTTGATAATTCTATGTTTGCAGTTTTATAAGAAGGCATGGAACATTATTGAAAGCATTTGAAAAACAAGCAAAACTTGATTTCTAAACTGTAATAAAACAGCACTTATCAAATAACAATCTTACCTCAAAGCGAAGTTCTCCAACGGGTGGAGCCGCAAACGGGACACTGAAATACCGTTCAACTTTGTTCGATCCCAGAACAGTATGCACATAGCCGCGGATCTTCCCAAATAGTGTGTCCCTGAGGACGAAGTCGTCTGCGGAGGAGGAGGCGAAGGAGGCCGTCACGATAACCAGCCAGACGCTGATCGCCAAGCCTGCTCGACTCCGTGACATGTTTAAACTGGATGTAGCCCTCCTGCCCAACTCTGCTGGGCATCCCTGCGCACACGGAAGTCTTGGTTCCCGCCGCGGTCTGCGTGTGAGATCGTCTGCTACGCCTCAACAGACGAGGGCTTCTGCCTTCATGATGAATATTCCAAGACGATGAAAGGTAAGCACTGGTAGGAGGGTAATCCCTTCACTGTCAGCGCTATCGTCTGCTTTTGTTGTAATCAAAGTGGCTAAAGGCGAAAAACTTTCCTGCTTCCAATCAGCTTGTCTGACGATTAACAGTGTGTGCACAACTTTGTCTCTCTTGGGGAGAGCTAACTTTAAACTTAATTCCGTCGTTGCGTCTACCTATGAAGGTCTGCTTGGAATAGCAAGCAGTATAGTCGCTAGTGTTCAACTCTTTCTACTCGATGGGCCGCGTCATAGATAACTTGAACTGGAGACAGAAAAACCTCTCTCAACATGCCAATCAGACGTTCAGAAGTTGACAAATAACAATGATTTCTTTTTCAGCACTGTCGTCCCTGACAGAACGAAGTTGATAGCGACGTCATCGGCTTCTAATGTCATGCGCTTGTATTGATATCTCATTATCCGAAACATCAGTGCGTGTAGACGACGCTCCCAACACTAACATCAGGAATACAAAGAATAAGCGTGACCGGGAAACCTAAGTTTCCGCATTAATGACAATAGTGGATGATTTAGAGTTGTTGCGGGATGCGGTATAGATATTTTATTAACGATTAGGAAGCGCTGGATCTGTCGCTCGTCAGCGGCGAGTGCAAACAGCTATTTGTCAAACTCTCGTTTCGTGATTGACTCAGTCTTGAAGCTGTGCCTGTAAAATATCCGCTAAGGTGGACGCGTTGATTGGTGCATGTCATTTGTGGCGGGTGATCAGTTAAACTGCAATGTGGAAAAGAGCTTAATCGTGGCAGAGATGCCTTGTGATTGAGAAAACAGAGGGTGCTGTCAACGCTACAACTGCTTATCTTTGTAGGTCTGAGAACAACATGCGTTCTGATGTCCAGAACGTTCAAACCTATAGCAGTTGTTTAGGCAAACTTTTCAGCACAAGTTACGTTTTTAAATTGAAGAAAATCGCTATTAGATATTACAGTAGGATACAGGGGTAAATGAACTCTTTTACCCCATTAATTATTATCTTATTGTCAGTTTGCCATTAAATGCATCCAAAGTCGGTGATCAACTCTGTTACTTAATCTGGTTACTTACACTGTGTCTCGTGAATCCGATATTAGTTTTGTAGAATCCTAGCTGGCAGTTCAATTAAATGACGTGCACATGATTAATTCACAACTCTAAAACGAAGATGAAGGTGTGCAACAGAAACGGGTTCATATCGTTCAATGCAGGCCTACAAAGTCGTACTGATAGAAGCAACTATTAAGAAAGCCTTTTGACTTCGGCGCATATATGTAAGTAAACTAAGACTTAGTTGCAACTTAATCAGTGAACTAAAATGGAATTAAGATATTGTTTTTATTTGGACTCATACTTTATATTAAAGACAAGAAAGTCTTTCCTAACCTGATAACTTAAAGAACTGAAACACACCATATCTGTGGAACTATAAAGACACCGCTCGTCAATGAAGGAAAAAAGTTAAATCATGTCAGTATTACTACAATAAGACTGAAAAATTAAAATTTCTACTGATGTTTCCCCTAAACAGCGTTCACCAACGCTGTGGTTTAGGTCAGAATGAGGTTTTTAACATGGAGTGTGATGGGCCTCTTTTCATTGGATAAAACTTTTTATAAAACATTGGATAAAACCTTGGGCAAAACATTGGATTAAACTTTTTATAAAACATTGGATAAAACCTTGGGCAAAACATTTGACAAAACCTTGAATAAAACATTCGATAAAACATTCGATAAAACATTCGATAAAACATTCGATAAAACATCGATAAAACATTCGATAAAAGGGATTGACTGAGTTTATTCAAAGGTTAAGAAACCTCTTTCTCTAGTTAGTTAGTTAGTTAGTTAGTTAGTTAGTTAGTTAGTTAGTTAGTAAGTTATTTGTTTGTTTGTTATTGCATGAGCCAGTGTGCGTCGTCCGTCGTTTGTCTGTTTTCCGTCATCAAGTTTTCGACTTCTGCTTAAAAACTTCCGCGACCCAATAGCTGATGTTTTATTGGATGTACTCTGCCCTTATGAGTGCTAACATTTTGAAATTGAGACCTCCCGCCGTCAAATTTGGCGTGGCATACATTTACCTAAATCCTTAAAGAGTCTTCCAATTTATGTACAAGTAGGAGGCGAATATTTCAAGAGTAGCATCTTCATGACATGGAGACTCAAATTTGTAGATTTGTGGTGATATACCCCCGCCACTCAAATACTGACGTAGCATGATTTCCATCCTCTAAACTTGTTTCGTCAAGACACTTTCAATGTTTCATGTAAGAATCTCAAATTTTGAAAATATCATCATTGTATGATAGAGTTTAAGTTGTGTAGATTACATTGTCCTACCCCCATGATATAGGCGTGGCGGAATGACATTTTTGTTAAGAGGAAACTCAAGTTTGTAGATTTGGTCTGGAACTCTTTCAAATATAGGCGAGGCAGGATGTGTACCCTCAACAAAACGTTAGTCTTTTGTCATGACTTCATTAATGGTAGGAATCTAAAAAAAATTAAATATCATCATTGTTAGAGTGTAATGTTAACATTGCATTGTTCTTACTCCAAAAATTAAGGGCGAACTTTAGGGTAGCAATGCTTTCTTAGGTTACCCTATATTGGAATAGTTAAATGCTGAATGTAATTATCAACTAGCTATATTCATAAACTTTCAAGTGAGCCAATTTCTAAGTTGTTGCATAAAAAGATACACCACTTTCTCCTTCCAAGCATAAGCATGCTCCATAGTTTACCCTACCTCTGAACTCTCGCGTATTGGTGTCCACTCGAAACCTTTCCATGAATTGTAGAATGAATATTTGAATGTCGGGTGCGCATTTTCACCCGAACGTCTGACTGCAGTGATCACTGACCAGTGCAGAGAAGTACATCAGATGGAGCTGAACTTCGGCGTCCTGTTCTTATATACGTCATTGACCAGTTACAGGCAGAGAGCTTTATTTGGAAATATTTGGTGAAAATTCATTGCATATTAAAATCTTTTATTTCTCTTGAAATGAAAATATATTTTTTTAATGGTGCATTGTTTGTTTGGTATACATGCTGTCAGAAAATTGATTATATTATATATTGGTAATATTTTGAGTGATGATAAACGTGATAACTGCATGTATAGTGCAAGGAGCTGGAAACCTAATGTCTTGCCCTTTCAGTAACTCCTCATTTTGGTCATTTTGGTCGATATTAATTTAAGATGAGCGGTTAATAAAATATAGTCAGAGTTTTGAAATGAGTCCATATGTATTTACTATCTATCTGTTGTCATATTGGACTCATGAACTGGCAATGAAACTGATTATTTTGTATTTCACTTTGAGAACTATGTGTTATAGTTTACAACATCAAACAATTCAAAGATAGAAGAGCTACAGAGTCCATGGCTTTTTTAAGGACAGTGAGAAAGGATGGCCCCTTCTATCATCAAATGAATTTCTGAAAAAAAACCACTGATATATGTTACACTTGCAAAATACAATTCGTTGAAAATAACAAGCCTTCGTAAGCCCTTGCAGAGAAAGATCGTTATTGATTTCAGTAAAAATGTTGGAATATGTGAGGAGAATAAAGAAGGTAAGGCTAAGCTCTCGAGTTTTTTACCTCTAAACAAAGCTAAGTTACTAGTCACTTGATTTCATTTAAGACAAGTGAAATAAAAAATGAATATCGAGTTATTCCGAAACGCTAGAATAAAAAGCAGATTTACCATTTAAAAACGACGAAGATTTCCTTAAATATTGTTTCAAATTGATCGAAAGTAGGCTATGTTTGACAAATTAGCGATTTTCGATATAAAAAAACCCACAATTTAAGTCTTTTCATTTTTACTAAACCGACCGGCTTTGCATTAATTGTTACTTTTCAACAACAGCCAATAATTTCCGATAAATGGCACCATTGATAACACTTGACATATTTGACTCCTACAATCAACCCATGCTTTTTTCTAAAGGTGAAATAGTAATGTATACTATGATATAAAATACATAAAATACAAGCATACCTGGTCAATAAACGTGCTCAAATGCAAGTAAATATATATGAGATATTACTAGGAAAGCGGTTAGGGTTCAACATAAATTCACAGGATAAAATAAGGTTTCATCATCTTAGCAGTGGTGTCGCTTTTTAATAAGTAAAATGGCAGTCTTAGACTACAGTAATAGAAACCGGGGTGACATGTCGTCCGGCGTCCGTCTGTCCGTAAACACCCTGTTTTCCAGAATCATTGACTCAGGAAATCTGAAATCCTGTGTCCAGACTGCTTGACTAATGACGCTTTTAATTCATAGATTTGGTATCCCTATAACCCTAGGGCCAAAGGGACCTCACACACTTTAATCTTTTACGTAAGAAGGAAAAGACGTAGAAAGCTGAAATCTTGTGTACTGACTCCTAAGCTGATTGGAACTAAACGTTATAGATAAGACTGATAATAGCCACAGCGGCCATGCCCTAAAAACTATTTTCGTCTTCTTCTTCTTCTTCAAAAGTAATGGGAATTGAAATTTACAGATTTGTTGGCCCTGCTAATGATGTTGGGATGGTCACACTACACATTTGGGGAGCAATGTTTATAAAACACTACCTTGAAAAACACAAACTTATCCCCCTGATATAGTGACTTGGTATCCTTAAAAATGTATAACTTTATTCATAAAAATGGCCACAATTGCTATGATGGTGGGAGGTGCAGTTGTGAATACATTGGCATTCTCTGGAAGCAACTACTTGTTTTCAAAAATGGGTAATTGAGAAAGAGTAAGACTTGATTTCATAAATGAACAACTTTATATAATTGTATTTGATAACAATACGTTTTTGTACTGTTTTCAAGTAGAATGTGTACGTTAGTATTAGGTCAACGTGTACTTAATGAAATGACACATTGTAAGTTAGCACTTCCTAGACACTGACTTACATTACAGAAGATCAGCTGATGCAAAAATAGAGGGTTCCCATCTACAAGTATCAACATGAATATTGTGTTCTCATTAGGTCAACGCAAATATATGATAATGAGGGATTGTGTTTCTATGTACCAGATAATCATTGTTAATTAGCAATTACAGGACATCGTTTATAAGCAAGATTAGCCGCCATCTGTACCAACTGTATATCACCTTCTATCGATTCCAACCTGTCATCTGATAACTACTTTTGGAACACCATTATTCAGCACAACAGTTTATGTTTATTTTTTCATATGGGCTTGTGATAGTTGGTGAATCGGATTTCAGACTATAGAGTATAAATGAAATAAATCTGCATTAACCATACATGTATGAGGCGAAAACCTACTGTGCTTGGTGATTTTAAAAAATGGTAGATATTCACTTTCAACATCCTTTTACAAACAACGATAATATACTATACACACATATATAACAATTGGATTTTTTTATTTCGCTCTTCTTTTCTTTTTTCATAATATCAACATCGCAATATATCATTGAAAGCAACAACCCACTTCAACAACCTACTCATCTGTGTGTGTCGTAGAAAGCACCAATCAGTACGATAGGCGTTATCATCACAGCGGTTGACACCAGTCTTGACTTATACCAGGGAGTAAGCTTGAAGTTATCGGGAAAATACACGATGATGAGATTATTATTTGGCTGTTACAGATACAGAAATCGTCAGTTAGTTTTGGTGACGGCAAAAGGGCCCTTCTACAAAAGCCACTACATAGACAGACAGACAGACAGACAGAAAATTGTCTAATTACGTCTCACTTCTGTTCAGCAATCAAATCAAATACATATAATGTTTGGCTAAAAGGGTACAGAACCACTCAATATGAATTATGAGAGACAAAAAACGTAAAGGCACAATTTAAAAATACATAGGATATACAATTGGTTAGTTTAAGAAAATAATGGACGTTTCCTTCTCTGTAGTATTAAAAAGCAGGTTTTGGCAAAATAGTAAAACATGACATCATCTTGACAATTAAAAAGTTTATCCCAATCCGTTAAAATATCAAAATCAAAAGGTTTTCTCTTATGTTCTTATACATATCACAATGAAACAGTACATGTAGCTCGTCATCGACATTATAATTGCAATTAACACAAGTCCTTTCATTAACTGGTAGGTTTTCATATCACCCAGTTTCTAATCATGTCGAGGCTACTCCACATCTAAATTTGGCCATCGCTGCGCGGTAACCTCTGGGCATATTAAAAGTAACATATTTGCT
This sequence comes from Phorcus lineatus, assembly GCA_921293015.1. NCBI lineage: Eukaryota > Metazoa > Mollusca > Gastropoda > Trochida > Trochidae > Phorcus > Phorcus lineatus. The sequence goes on along the minus strand of OV121083.1, from coordinate 57,966,164 downwards.
TTTTTAAACGCCTGTAAGTTCTTAACTTCTTAGAGCCCACACGCCCTTCATCCATATCTAAACGATTTTTCCAATTTAAAATATATTCGTCCATAGATTTACTCTCTACTTCTGTACAAATAATTATTTTAAGCTATTGACAGGGCTAAAAACATATCACACTTACACGAGAGCATAAAGCTTTTTCCTCATTCTAAAATTCCAATTCTTAACATTTGAACCGCCCTTAACTTCAGCCCACTTAAATACTAAACTTTTGAGTCTATGAGGCATGTATAAAACTTCCCAACATACACCCTACATATAACTCTGGCTCCAACCCTCTTAAGGCTCCAGGGACAGGGTCTTCTTGAGCAATTGCTTAAAACACTTAAGCTAATAAAATGTCACATATGATTGACATAATACTTCCTTATGTTCCAAGTTCCAACTGTGTGTTATACGTTGCCTATAGTGATGGACACATATCTACTGAAGGAATATTCATATTGGTAGGTGATTGCCCCAGGTGATTGTATAAGAGAATTGACATGTTTCTATTGTTATTTTACTCAATAACTTGAAATTATTGATGAACATGCACAAAGGAAAATGTAGTAAAATATGAAGAATACATATGCTGTTACAAGGATTACTCCCACTTGTTAGAATGTTGTATCGCCTACCAAACACTATTGTCACGATATAAAAAAAGAGATTTTCTTGAAGATGATACGTTGATCTCGATGATTCGAACAATTCAGCAGGATTTCGCCGAAATATAATGACCGAGTGATTGGTTGACGTGAGGAGATTTTACGTCCTCTTCGCAAGATGTTTCCATTAGTCATGAAATTGACGTTTTGGAATATATTAAATGTTCACTTAGTGTGTAGTCACAATTGTATGATATTATCACTCATGAAAAAAAAAATTGTCAAAAGTCATCTAGCCAGAGACGTATTTGTACTTCATGAAAGCAATGAAGTAGTTTTCATATAGAACATGATGCAAACTTTCCAAAAACAAAAAAGGTATAAGTTCCTCGTCCACAGCGTTTTTTCAAAGTTTATTCATTGTTTATTTAAACCCCTGTCGAAAAAACTGAAGGGGATTCATATGTTACCGTCTCCCGACTGTATGACTTGGGAAGAGTCGCTTGCGTTCTCAATTCCTTCCTCAGTTTATTTATATTGCTGAAACCTTTAAGATCTCTTGATCATACCCTGGTGCCCCTAATGAAAAATTCCTTTTAAAAAAAGACAAACTAAGCTCTACGAATGATTATATTCAGCCTACGCTCATCTTTGACGACGTCAACCTTCAGCTTTCAATTTCACTGACATAAAGCAAAACATTATCCCTTAAGACACTTACAGCCACTCATTAAAGCCAGGGGCAGATACAGGATTTTCGTCTTTATATGTTGTTATTGGTTTTCTGTCTGTGTGTGGGTTTGTGTTTTGGAGGGGAGGGGGTGGAAGAGGTGAGTCCGCCTTACAAGTTACATAATATAATAACTATTATGCATTGTGGAATGTTTGCTGACTTTCAGTTCCATGCCATACCCTCTCCCTTAATACTTTCATCCTACTTGATTGCACTATATTTGAACATCGCCCGGGCGAAAGGAAGGCTTTTTTTGGGGGCACCCCAAACCCCCAACCCACTGGACCCACCAATGTTATTTGTTTGGTAAGGATGCCAAAGAGCAATTAACCCATGGATTCGTCACCAATGACAAAAGACTTTTGAGGACCTTACCATTTTATCAATTCTTAGTGTTTGTTGTTTTTCTCCAACTTCGATTGTGAAAATACAAGCTCTCTAGTTTGGAAAACGCTTGTACAAATGTATGATATATTTGTTAGAAAACAGTCGAATCTTATAATGGAAACAAGTTGTTTTCTTATCGTATTTGGATTTGCATTGCTAAATCAAACTTGTTTCAATAAATTCCAGGCGATAGTTCAAGGTATCAAATGTAAAGATCATATAAAAGCAAAAATAAGCAGAACTACTACATCGATCTGCTTTGACATTCAGAAATATAAAAACATTTGACTTAGTGTTTTACTTGTCAATAAATAAGGCCGCCTTACGCATCATTTTGATGTTATATCTAACTTTCTGATAGAATCAGGAATATTTGCTTCGCCATATCTGAAATGGGTGAATAGGTACATGTAATGCTAAATCTAGTTCATTTTGTGATTGTATACTGAGAAGCATTGTCATGTAACTGGGGTTTTGTTGTCTTTTGTCCCAAAATGTGATAAATGCCGCGAATGAAGCACGATAAAAATATCTCATTTGACTTTTATTGACCAGTTGTTTTTATTAAGAGACTGAGGAATGATTGTAGCTTTTTTCAGTACACCACGAAATGGTACTTTGCAATCTTGTAAATTAACCGATTTGATAACAAAGTATTAGCATTGATATAGGATTAAACAAAGTTGCTTCCTTTCGTTTTTATGGTTGTATACAAAATTTTAAATATTTCCAATATCATAGTTTATGCAACGTTGCATTAAATACTTCCTGAATGTGTACAAATTTGCTAAATAACATAAGAGGTAGATTACCCGAGTGCAAATGGTTAGTAATATTGAGAGATAGGATATCTGTGCATTCCTGTTTACAAATATTGGTTTGCGCTAGTGCATTTAAAAACAAAGAGTTCTGTTTGTCTGTTCTAAGTGTATGAATGAGTGAGTGAGTTATTGTTTAGCATCCCATGAGCAAAAAAATTATTAGAGGCGAAGTGATTTATGGTATTTCTGTTATAGCGCGGCTACTAGTGTTATTGCAGGGAGAAAGCCTGCAACACCATTGTTGCCGATTGCGCTAACCACTGCGCCATCCCGCCCCCGAAATGTTTGACAATGAATATCAAAGATTTGATAATGAAACAAAAAACAAACAAGAAGATGGTTTCACATGTTTATTTCATCTCTGTCCTCTGTACACCTATCTCATAGAACTAAACTTTAACTCTTAACTTTCCGAACCTCGCATTGAGAGACCTAACAGGTAACGTTGTCCAAAATATACAACACAACTGTAGTTCACACGCAACACACAAGCAACAAACAGGAACATCTTCCTGTCCAAATATTTTAAGATTTTCAAAGAGAGGAATATGATTCCTTTTTCAAAATACTTTTGAGATGTTGATTTTCTGAAAAAATAATTTCAGATATTTCAAAGAGAAAATTTTACAATTTTTCTCTAAATAAACATTCTTGGTGACAATGATTTTCAGGAAGACAAATAGTTTTCGATCAAATTAAGAAATGCCATTTTAATTATGCTTTGAATTGGTTTAATTGATGAAAAGAATGAAAGAGAAGTGGTTCAAAATTTCTAACAAATAAGCCACAACCAATTTGAACCTTTTTAACTATTTAATCACTCAACATAACTATAAGACCATATTTTGATGAATACAATGATTAGGTGACTCATCAGATATGGAAATGCAAAATAAGATATGGCTCTGAAATGAGATTTTCCCCCTAGTTATATGAAACTAGTTGGTACATCCAACTTCAAGTTAACAAAATACCATACAGCCAACACCGAAATATTTTGTGCGCCAAGAAGTCTCGAAAGTTTGACACACAACAGGGAGACTACAGTCAACAAACCACATCTTTACAAACAACATGTTTACTATTTGTGGTTTAATCTTATCATCAACATCATCATTGAAACTACTTTCTAGCAAAGACGTCTTAATGCTTAACCTGTCAACATATCATCAGGCATTGAATGTACACTTTGTAAATAATCTCTTAAAGTTTAAATTTGAAAGTGAGTCAATTGACCAGTGTTTGGAAAATTCAACATTATATAAATGACAAACCTCTTCACATCTTGAAATCTTCACTATAAGAACATTCTGAAATCATGTCTTACAGGCAACCCCCTAATATAATTCAGTGTTTTAAATGTATAGAAGGTTAATGTTTTAATTGACTTTTGAGTACATCCTTTGTACCCTGGCAGGTTAAGAGTTAATACTGTCTATACAAAACCTTCCATCTCCCCAAACCCGTCACCAAGTTGTTGCATTTAAGCAGGTATTTTCCATACAAAAAAACAAGTTTCACAAGAGGAGTAAAATCACTTTTATTGATTATGATGTATATTAGGGATAAACTTTTAATATGACCATGTTTTGCGGTAAAATTTACTTTAAAAAGCGAAGCATTTTTTATATGAGATAACAACTACTCAACAACTACTACGTAATTATGCAGTCCGTAATAATCATTTGATGACAATTTTTACCTTTTTAAAATCTTTAATTTTATGGTTTGAATGAAGTTTGGGAGAGAGCGATGATATTCTACCAGATATTGCACACCATTTCACTGTTTCTATGTCATATTAATCACCACTGCAAACCTGACTAGTTAGCCTGGAACAAAAAATGCCAAGTTTTAATCTGTCACATCACATTTCACTACAACAAATTGACTGATTACAATATAAACCTTACTGACCTTACACTACACCTTCAGTTGATAGAAATAGTTTGAATAAAAGTGTGGTAAATCCCTGAATGCCTCTGGCACTGACAACAACCACATGCAATATTAGGACATGGAACTTCTATCGGAATGTCAGGGAGGGAATCAACTTAAACCACTGAACAGCTTGACAAAAACTTTCACTTAATAAACTCCTATTTAGGTCGCTTGAGCATCACTTTTCTTAACCCTCTCGCTTAACCATCAGACAATTTCCTTGCTGATAATACCAAAAAAGTATTTATCATATGGACATTCTGATGGTCTCAGAACTATAAACTTAAGAACAAAGCTGGAAACCATTGTGATGAATTGTTTGTTTTGTCTTTTTAACTCAAATTGCTACTCATTACATTCTCGGTCTTACCACCTTGACTATTAGCTTCATAAAACTTGCTTGTTATAATGATTTTGTCCCCTTAATACTGAATTCAGATCAAGATGTACCAACTGTCACAACTTGATCTGCCTTGGCCAGGGAAAGGGTTAACAAACTATTCAGTCAAGTTCTTCTGAATCGATTGTTAGGAATCAAGGACAAATATACAAAATAATACCAGTCATATTAATCAAATTTAAACTTTGAATACAAAGCTGCCATTTTAAACAAAATAAAGAAACCTTTTTGTTATTCGAAAACATGTTTAACCTATTATGTCAAATTTCCCTATATCTCATGTGATCTTTTGATGTACAAAACCATAAAAGAGTATGATCCATTATAACTGTAACATCTGATTGTTCTAGGGTTATTGCATGTTCTGTTTACAAACGGTTTTGATTGTCAAAAAATCACACAATCAATTTGATATGTTAGCAAAAATAAGATTAGTAGATATAAATTCTCCATTTTTCTGTCTACAAATAATACTTATTCTCTTGCCTATAGATTTATCAAATATACCAAACTAGATAATTACAATATGTAGATACTTAGACTAACATGAATTCATGAGTACATATAAATGATTGATTTGAAAAATACTCTGATATCTAAGGATAAACATAAATCAACAATAAGATAAAACTGATATATTCTTGGGCTTCAATATCAAGATGCTGAGCATCTCTTAAACACAATTCTCCCGACACTAGTCTTATCAGTAATCAAGATTGATCATGAAAACAACTTATGCAAATAGACATAAAGCACATAAATTCTGATAAACAGGCATTATCCTGTCCTGTCAATCAGCTCCAATACTGAATCTTTACAACATATTATTAATTTAATATTTATTATTCAATACATTTCATTAAAAACCTGTATGGTCATGCATTTCGAAATACATACAGAATTAACACAACATTTAGATTTACAATTAACAATATTTAATTATAAATATGAAATATTGGTATGGTAATGAATTTCAACATCAATACTGAAATTACAACAACAATTATTTGAGAGTTTATTCCATAGACATTTCTCAAAGAGAGTCTACCAAACATTTTCAAACACAACAGCTGCCAATACCACAAGACACAAACCCTTCAAGACAAAGATGCCAAGTCTTCAAATACTGTCAGAATATCCCGAGGCACGATTTATAATTGTAAAGACACTTGTCCGGAATCAACAGAGAGAACATCGTGTTTAGATTAACAACATGCTATTCAGTGTCAGTTACTTTGCCAATAACTTAAAATATTATGGGCATAAAACTACAGGTAAACCATATGTTTAAAGATATGAATGACATAACAGAACAAGCTCAAACAAAAAGATATTTTTCAGATCTCTTTCAATTTACTTCAAGGGTTAAAAAATCCTTAAAAGTCTGTCTTGCCAATTTTTAGAAATAATCAACAAAGGAACCAGACTTTCAGTCACAGCTCTGTGACGTAGTGCAAAAAGGTTTTTGTAAGTTGACTTATTGACAGTGAAAAGAATTTTGACCCCTGTGTAATTGAAATATTCCAAATTCTACAAGAAATCTATTTTTGCTTTTACAAAAACTTACTGTCTATAGAATAATCATCACATACCACTGATCATGGGCATCATCTTATTTACAATATTCAACAATCTTGATAATCTATTGTCATTATGGAAAATAATTAGTGGTGTTCAGACAAGCTTCTTGTCATTCAAACGAGCCCTATTTCAAGAACGAAACTGGTCTTTCGAACAGACACCATCCAAGCCCATCTCCCGCGGAGTAACCCCCACCCTAGCCTTACCTGTCATTCGACTGATCACTAGCAATTACCTCTGATAATTTTTGATAATCTGTGTCTCCTGGCAGAAGAAGGTTGTGTTTTCAAACCACATGCCTAAATGACAGAAAAAGACTCATTTGTATTGTTTACATAGATGAAAATAGATGCAAAAGATGAATGGTATGTTGTGATAATAGTAACTAACGAAAATTAATCTTAAACAAGTCCAAAACTCACGCTTGCCCTAAATATGCAAATCATATTGAGATTATCTACAGATCCAAAATCTCATTAAATGAACACAACACCATCATCAACAGGCATGGATAGTTTGGCTTGAAATCATGTCAATAATCAATAATAATAATAATGATCAATTTCCATGACAATCTTGCTTTACACATTGTTCTTTGGTTCAGATTTAGCCCGACTAGTAGCTCATCTCGACTGCATGGATATGTACAAGATGATCCTCTACAGATTGATGTTACAGTATCCATTCTCATATACATATACTTGTCTTCGTCGTGGAACAATGATCATCTCAATGGGCTAAGATTTTGACAAGGTGGAACTAATACTTTTCTGATCAACTTGAAAGACTGCATCGCATAAATGTTTACTGACCCAAATCTGAAAGATAAGTACATCTTTATTTGCAACATAAAAGTAAATTGACATATAAAGGTTTCTGGAAAGGTATAATCTCATTTCACATCTTGAAAATTGCAATTCATATCCATTTTCAAGTCTTTGAAAAATTTCTTTACAAATTATCATTTTTCAATTCATTGCAATCATAAAAGGTCAATCAAGAACAGCTTATCAGAGAAGCTGTTCTGTATGTTTTTCCTATGATGATTTCCTGATATTTTTTCTCCATATTTCCCATCCTCAGTCTCGTTTCTTTTCTTCTTTTGACTTGATGACATCGTTCCGAATGTCTTTTGTCTCCTCTTCTTTCTTCGTCTCTTTGGTAACGGCCCGTCTCATTGCATCCCAGATTCCGCCCATGAAGATGGCGCAGAAGAGGTTCTCAAAGGGTCCGAAGGGGTCGTGGATGCCCAGGATGAGGGAGGAGAGCTTGAAGTAGATGAAGAAGATGACGACCCCAAAGTAGACTAGCGCATGCGGCACCGTGATGATCTGGAGTCTCTCCAGAAGGAAGGCAACTGCCGCCAGTGTACACGCCTTTGTGTAACTGAAATATAAAAATTCTTTTTTATTAGAAGAAGGTAGTGATTTGTTGATAAAAATGTTTTCCTTCTTTCATTTCTATTTCGTTTAAGATTTGGATAATACTGTTTTAGTTTTAAGAGTTATCTCCTTTATGCCCAAGGTGCAAGATTGTTATGACTCGTGAAGCATTCAACAAACACTTTGAACTAAGAACCGTCAAGGGAAAAACTTTTTGTTTTTATTTCATCAGAGGAATGTATGTATGCACAAACCTGAATGATTCCTGACAATAAATAAACACATTATCAACACTAATTCTTCTTGTTCTCTTAAGAGATGCCTTGACTTCGTGGGAAGAGATGAAGCTGTATACTTACAAAGATGGCTGCAGGAGCTCATTGACGTTGGGAACCCAGATACCTCGGATGAGTCTGTCCACATTCTTCATGAAGCCACTTCCTGCACCTGGAAATATACAAGAGAAGAATCAGCATACTCCATCTATAGAAGATACTAAACAACCTTCCATTTAATAGTACACTATTTCTGTTAAACTAGTTAATGATACCAAATCATTATGGAGTTTCATAAAAAATAGTATTAAATTGAAGGAAGTTTAGTATTCTGTTTATTACTTGACCTCAGTAATCAAGCATGATTGCCAAAAGTGTACTGAACAAAACATTTCTGCTACTTGGCTGCCATTGTGACGGTGGCGCTAACATTGTGACGTCACAACCACACAATATTATGACGTCATACGTGCAGCGGTTTTACACTAGTTTAATATTGGTGATGAAAATAACACAGCAGTATCTTACACGGGCAAGTGATAAATTGTCCTATCTTACCTTACAGTAAAATGATTGTTTTTGATTGGCTGATGGCCGATGCATTTTAGTTATGTACTCAGCAACTATCAACTCTCACAGTGTATGAATTTCATTCCCCCACTGCCAATTGCAACAGCTCCTCACTATGAAGAGGTGTCGCATAGCTCCTTAATAACCTTTCATGTGGAGTACAGAGTTTACAATAGTTCGACAAGCTGTTTTTGTTAATATTAAATAAATATTATTTTCTATCATTTTCTTCTTTATTTTGAAATGAATTTTATGTATCATTACTTGCAGTCTAAACTGATTTTAGATTAAATTGTTTTCAATATTATTTAAGTGTGAAGCAGTCCGTAACACTATTAAGAGCATTTCAGTCGAGATGGATGAATCAATTTGTTCATGTTTAGGGTCAAGGCCATTCAAATGTTGCTAAAAAAAACTAGTCAAAATATGTAGCCAAATTGTACATGATAGCCTTAGGGCTCAGGTGACACTGTTACAAAGAGAAGCACACAACCTAATAATGTAGCATAGAGTTAATACATGAAGCCATTGCACCTCATCGTGAAAGGTTTGGATACAAAAGTGTTTAGTTATCATAAGGTTTATTTGTATTGGTAACGATTGTTTATTTCTAGAGTTTGATTAAGAAACAACTTGCATTTAGACCAATCAATTTCAACCTAATTCAAGCAGCATAAACCTAAAAAATTCAAATTCATATCATTCTAGTGCTCTCTGTTGTTAATAGGGATTATAAAAATGGCTTATCCGGATGAATCACAAATAGTAACCAAATGAAATATTGTCACATATTTGCCCCACAACCTTATCTTAATATCAATCATCATACATTTTAACTTGTAAATTAAAACCTTTGATCTGGCAGTATCCAGAATTTCTTTCTAAATGGCACTTTATAGACGTAATGACGATCCATTGATCCAATGGCTGAAATATTGCCCAAGAAGTGCCAAAACTTTTATGAAACCTTTTATGAGTGCTTCTTGCACTCCTTTACCTAAACTTTTAAACAGTCTTAGTTTCTTTATGCCTGAGGTATCAATGAAAAGTAATTCATCACATTTATTTCATTATCTATTCTGATAACATAAGTAAAAATGCTACCAAACGGACCGAAATTAAATGTCTCATATTCAATATTCAGGTATTATGCAAATGAGGTCAATCTGACCCCTGCTTTATTCATTAAAGATATCTATTCCAAATTTACCAAATGCCATTTGATCAAAGCAATTCCCCCTTTCACACTGCCACATGTCTGGACTTATGTCCTTGACTTGCCAAGTGATTGGGCAGATCCACTCTGAGCTAAGAAGCAGCTAGAACTTCCATAGATCTAGTTGTGCCGAAATCTCAGATACATCTTACCTACACACCTTATGACCTAAATTATTGTTTGATTATTGTCCAGTAAATAAAGAAGGTAATGTAACTGGAATACTAAATTTCTGAAATATAAAACAATTACCATAGAAATTTCTACAAAAATCTCATTCTGATTACTGTAGTGATAAGGGAGGTAACTCTAGTCAGTTTTATCCTAAGGATGTGTGACCTTCCTCAATGCTTCTGGAATGCTGTGGCAGTGAGCCAGTATTGTGGTGTCGAGCTAGAGATTGCCACGTGGCACCAAGCGATTAAAGTGATTCATTGTAGGTATACATTCAATCTTAGCATTTCTTGGACCAAATAATTGAAATGATTGATAATCAGTCACAATAAGATAAAACTCATTCATTACTGCTTTTTTCAAAAGCAAGGGGTAAAGACAAATATAACATTTGATCAGAGCTCCAGATAAACTGTGTATCTGCACATGACAGGGCTCTAGATTATTATTTGGACTCAGGGGTATTTCACTCTTCAAAATATAAATTGAGGAGTAAAATTACCACATGAAAAAAAAACTAGGAGTATTTCAAGGTTTATCTTTTTCAGATCCTTATTCCAAGTGAGAATTTTTTTCGAAATTAGTCATTGATAATATTTTCCACATGTTTAATCTGTAAATAAACGAGTGATTTCTCTTTGATCAAATATAAACTCGGTAATCTTTGTTTTCTTACAGGTTGGCATCAAGTTGGCTACTATTCGAGATGTAAAAGCCCTGACATGATTCGCTGATAAATCTCTAATTTAAACATAATAAATATGCAAGATAACAAAGTATATATACTGTTAAAATGATGACATAAGGTACTCATAAAAAGCTTTTAAATCAAAGTCTACAAACTTCATTCCATGCAGTACTGTAACTGTGATCTTAAAGTTTGAATGATTTCGTTGATTCAACAAGTGATGTCTTATTTGTTGCGATGTTTAATAACCAATTGTATCATGAAACATTATATACACTTTGCAAAAGGAATTTGCCTCTGAGGAGAAAAAATTGATTTATATAACCTTCCGAGCTAAGTTTAGCTTATTCTTACAAGATGAAATAAAAGCGATGAATATAAGCTCAATCTCAAGAAGTAATGTTATAGGACTATGGATATCTGACACAACTAGTGCACATATGATCATTCTGACACTTATCCGATTACATCAGTGTGTTTCAATCCACAGAGCTCCCTCCAATACCCTGTTCTCATTCAGGTCAAATGTCTCGTATCACTGCAGGCTGGTTGTTCATGGCTATATTCAGCATGTTATTTTAACAGCCAATGAAAAATTGTTATGAAAGGTGCTTGAACTAATATCTTGGTTCTGAAATTAGGTTTGTGTTGATATTGCTGGAGGCAAACATTCATTTTGGCTAGTTATAAACCTAGTGATAGGGGGCATTTGTCCTGAAGGATATTGAAAGGAGCTCTTCGTGATTGAAATACGCTGATATAGCAGGAGGTATGTTACTGCATTTGTGTACCTTGAGAGTATCAGGTGCATTCACCTTGTAAACTTTCAAAAGATTCTAACAATATTGCTCACCTTTGATAGTGCCGATGAGCACTATGATGAGGTAGGAGTTTGGGTAGAGTTTGGCGGTAGAGAGGACCCCGTGGTAGACCTTGTGTGCACGCTGAGTCTCCTTCAACATCGCTATCACAATCTTGAATGGCATGAACTTCACTATTTTGTACACAATGTCGAAAGGAGAGTAAAATATCAAGTACCTGAAATAAAGAACCAAACCATGTTACTGTTAGAGATTGATATGGTGTAAATTGCTTCATTTATGGTTTCAATATTCTGGCAAATCCACATTACCACCATACACATTCTCAAGAATAGGTTTCAAAATCCAAATTGATTTCGATGTCTTTTGCTGTAACATTGATCTTTGAACCTTACTGATGTTTTACTGCTTGAAATTATTAGACTTCCTTCTTTTAATAACTATATTTGATTAAAAGGGACACCTCTGCTGAAACTGAATGATCAACTGCTGCAAATTCTACCACTCAGAGATGGTTTGCCTCACAGTTTTTAGACTGTGAGTTAATATGTAACCGTGTGTTATATATAAAGCCTGTCTGCCAGCCCGGAGTTTTTTCTATAGTTTTGTCATTTAAATTGACAAAAAATACTTTTGGGCTGGCCACTTTTCACTTATTTCATACGCTGCATGCAATAAGGACCAAATTCTGTTACAGAAAACTCTTTGCTCTTATTTCTCGGAGTCTGTCTAACTCTTCCCCACTACTACTGTACATCCATGGCTGTTCATACTAGAGCTGTGATGCAGTGTCCAATCTAGGACGCACGATCGCGCGATTCACACTAAGAAAAAAATCAAATCGCCCCTCATGAAAATGTCAGTGCGCGATCTGTCGCACACAGTTATTTTGACTCGTATTTTATAAATAGAGATATAATCGCTGCAAAAAAGCTTTATTTTTCGCAGAGTATTGGTGTGATGTTAAAAAAGGTTGTTATGGCCTATAATTAACTTATAAACAATCGTAAAATCATATCTCACGGTGAGTAGTTACCGATGCATTTCATGTCTAAAAAGAGTATCAGAATGAAACACCAGTGTGATTGGCCCTCCTGTGACGATCATGTAATCTAAGCCAAGCATAATGCTTTATACAAACATATACCAAATCGCTATACTTTTTATTTCTCGTGTTTTGATAGTAGCTTTCAAAGTAGGTAGGACCGTAGGTTTCAATTGAAAATATGTTATAATAATTGGTTCTATCAATACTGTTCTCATCAATGCTATCGTCAGTGATATTTTGTTTTGGTTCTTATTTTGTTGATCATTCATTTCAATAGATTATTGAAGAATTCATATTCAGACTCAGTAGTGTGATTTCTTTTAACAAAATATTTTCTGTGATTTCCGATAAATGTTTGTATGAATGTACTGTTTTCAACCTCGCAAACATGTAATTATTTGTGTAGGTGAAGCGCTGACATGAATCGATTAACGTTTATTCAGATGTTACAAACCGATACCTTGTAAAACTCGTACATACAATCTAATGAAGTTACAGATACTGAATATTTCCAGTTTTCTAAAGCAACTAATTAACTACCCCCTCCCCCCTACTTTTTGAAAATCCCCCCTCTTTTTTTCACCATGGGGCGACTAATCCCCCCTTGTTTTCCAGTCCTGGAATGGACACTGGTGATGATGTATCTGAATATCGAGAATTATGATACTTTATCTGCAATATATGTATTGTGATATGGTCTCTGTATCAAGATATGTATCGTTACATTGTTTGCTTTGCCTAAAAATCAATGTGCTGATCAAACTTTAATCTTTCTCTTTATTAGAATCCCCCAAAATAGTGTATCTAGACTGTATTGTATCAAATTATAACATAAAGAGATATTGTGATACGTATCGTGATACGTACATGTCTTTATCGTCACACCACTAGTTCATGCTTGCTGAACCTACCATACTGCTGTAGCTGTTAGCAAACTCTTGTGGTCCTTGAAGGGGGTTATGACGGGCTCTCCAAGAAGGAAGTTTGCGATGAATCCGCCCGCAAAGCAGATGAGCATGCAAGAGATCCAGCACGACAGAGGATGTTTCCTTGAGAACGCCTGGGACCCCGACACTGAAATGTATAAAATAAATTGTTATTACGCACCCATGCGATTCTGGGAATTTTTAAAATACTTGAGGCAGTGAAAACATTGTACACACTCATCACTGTTTTTTGTCACGTTTGCTGATAAAAGAAGAAATAAAATCCACTTATTTATTGCTGATAAATTTTCATAAAAGAAGAAATAAAATCACATATCTATCTCAACATAGGCACATCTAGGGATTTTGGTCGATCCTTAGTGAAACTTGCATGTACAAAATGACTTTCTCGTTTAGTCAAGTGTAATGTCCTATTTTATGAGTGCTTCAGTGAAAAAGCAGGTTGAAAAGCCAATAACATTTGCTTAAATTATGCAGGTTACAATAATCAACACAGACAAAGGCACTTCAACACAGTTGAACACATACTAATGACTATGGGTTTACAGTTCTGACATTCAAACACTTAGTGTTTAAGTATGGAGCAGAACAAAATTGTGAGACAGACAGACTGCAAAACATTGCATTACATATAATATTGATTCTATCATCAAGATTGTAATATGCAGGTGTTATTGATTCAAATCACTCTATAACTGACCTCAGGTAAAAGGTAAATCATTGAATTGTTTACCCAGTTTTTACTCCTAAATTGAGATAACCTGTTGCACAGACTCAACATTAAGATTACATACAGTATGATTAGTAGTAATTTTTATAATCTTAACAAGTTAGATATGATATCTTCCTTATCTTTCATTTAAAAATCTTCAACAAATCAGGTTATAAAACTGAACAGCTGCGGAACTGATAGGACATTCTAAACTGATATTCTAATCTCAACAGATGGCATGTTTCTAATAAGATGGCATACAAGAGTTGATAGTTTCTTCTATCTAAATAATTATCAACATATCATCACAATATAGATCGATATATGGTACTACTTAACAGGATCCATAGCGAAACTTCAAGGAAAGTGTTATGATTAAAAAATTTCTCAATAAGTAGAAATAATGACATGTTCACATGCTTTAACTGGATAGCTAAGCAAAGCTGAGTCTGACATTGTTATTGTTATTTCTTTACTGAGGATGTTTTTATGTTGGAATCACGAAAAATTGCTTGATAAATCAATATGCTTCATTACTGTAACTGCAACATATCTGGGTAAAAACAAAAAGAATAAATAATATTATACATTAATTCATATGAATAAATATAATAATAGTAGTTATCAGTAAGAAGGTATTTTGTTTAATTATGGAATTGATAACCCTGTGACCCAAAATAATGGTCACAGCGCCCACGCTCTGAAAACCTTTTTTCATCTTGTTTTCCAGAAGCAAAAGGTCTAGAAGCTAAAACTTTGTAAACAGACTCCTAAGCTGATGGGGATTCAAATCCATAAATGGACCTGTGACCATTCATAAAATAGACTGATAAGCTACAGAGCCAAGGGCTCTATTCTGATATTTTGTATCCAACCACCTTTATAAAATCATCATAAAGATTCTTGATACAGATAGAACAAAAAAAATTTACTACTACTTAATCAGAAGACAAAAATGATTGAACAAAGTTCATCAGAAACATTCTTCATTCTGATGAGTTCAAAGCCAATCCTTCATCAGAACCACATACAGCTGTGGACTGACAGATCTCAGTCTCCTAGACTACTGGAAATAGATATAATAGGGAACTCAAGGAGTGTCCAGCATACTCTAAATCTGAAGACTCAATTACAATTTGGAAATAATGATTTAGAAGAAGTTGTGACAGTCTACCTAAGAGACATGCATTCACTGTACAAGGAAATTAATTTCAAATATTTGCTTTTGCTTTGCCATCATTAATCTGCACGCTTCACCAAAATCAATGGGATCACAAGTCCTGTACATTTACTTGTTTGAGCTCCGCTAAAGGTCGGACAAATCATTCAAAGGAGCTACCTGATGAAATTCTTTCAGCCGTCGTATTCAGTCACCAGGTTATGAGTTAATCAACAGCCTTTATTTCATCTTCATAAATCGAATAAAGATTCATCAGAGGATAAAAAACAGTGACATATTAATTGAAATACATTGATATATTTACATGTACTTTATATTTAATACTTTAGTAAAGTAAAGATACTCGCTTTTAAAGTTGCTAAGAATCAGTTTACAACAAGACCATGAATGCTGTTGTCTAACTCATACCAATTTTACAGGCCAACTGTTATGAAAGAAATTTTTCTCAATAGCTTCCTGAAAATCAGAGGGCTTATCAACAAATAAAGTTTATTTCTGGCACATATAACCTATAAGTATTGTTGAGTTAAAACTCTGCAAGAGTAATAGCAGGTGTGCATGTCAAGGGTTAAATCTGTTCTGAAGGAAATTGTCTTGAATCATACTCTGTGTTCCCAAGGGCAGAACTGTCCGTATAGATCCAGGACTTGATGCCCTTCTTATCAATTTCAGGCAAACTTGTAGGAGTACACAAGTCCCGATCAATTAGACAGATCTGACATGAATGTTAATGTAATTTATCCACTCTGATCTGTAGCTCAGTGCAACAAGCAGCCACAAGAGGCTAGTCCCTCTAAAAAAACTGGTGCTGATATTAAAAATCTCATCACTTAGATTGCTGTAACAATAGGTATCAAACCACTTCGTACTGGGAAAATCATTTGAAGTGAAGGCCAGCTGCACAGCAACACTTAGTCTAGTGGTTCCAATTCTAAAAGAAACTTTAGTCTCTTCTTTGAAACTTTCGATATTTCTTCTCAACCTGAAATTGTTTTTCTATGAAAGGTAAGGACTCAATTATAGTATTTAGAATCCAAAATGAGGGGGGATTTGTCATGCAAAAAAGATGGGGCGTTTTTTTTACATAGAAATGAGATTGCTTTCAAACATAGGGAGAAAATATAAATCTTTAATGTTCAATACCACAATCTTTTTAAGAGGGGTGATTTGACAATTACAACATCACTCTTACAATCTAGCATCCATAGGTTGGGAAATAAAAGTGGCAAACCTACATTCTATTTATCGCATTGACAAGGGGAGTGTCTAACAAGGCTAGGTCAGGAATACCTGGAGAATGGTCCACTATACTTACAAACTGTTTCAGCTTACTATGTGTCATATCTTTGCAAACAATAAGCACAAAACACGACACACACAAAATTTTTGTCTCTAGACTAAAATTGACTCTTTGAAATTTTGAAAATAATAACTGTAACTTCATCCATGTTATTGAATGCAGTCAAATCTCAACTTGTTGAAAAAGGACCTAGTCTGTATAAAAAACTCCTAATATATTCACAGTCATGGAACAAGAGTATCTCTTCCTCCTCCAAGTTCATTTACAAGGTTTACCCTCTCGGCATTCTTAGGGTCACTTTCTTTGGTAGTGATTAAAAAAATGAGTGTAAATGACCTGTGAGTGAGAGCCCTACTAACTTCAACAGTTACCATCTGCACTGGCAATGCCAAGATGTTGGCTAGATTTTACTTTAGACCATAGAAAAGGAGTCCTAACTACTCTAAGACATCTTCATCTTTACTAACTGATACCATTTGCTGAAGAGTTCTTCACACATCTAGTGCACCCAAAACTTAACATCCTCACAAAAACATTTGCTGAATCAGTAAATTTCTAATCCTCAAAAGATAAGGGTAATTCAACAAGTCGACACAAATGAGTTTGTCCAGACAGTGTCTTAGATAAAGAGAGTATGAAGCTGTATGGTGATGTTTCATCATGTTTTGATGTACCGGTGGGCTAATGAGAGGATCATTATAAGATGAAGAACACATTTTTGTTTTCAATTACTGTCAGCGCCTAAAGTTTTGGTGTTAAAACTTGTACAATCTTATAAAAACTGGATCTTAAACATTTTTCTGTAGCATTGCCTTCTTGTAGCTTGCTTTTCCAACCTGCCTTTGAAAAATGAATAAATTTTGAGTGCCTTTGAAAAACTTTAGAAACAGTTTTCTTATAAATAATCCAAGTTCATCAGTATGTTTTTTCAATATAAGCTGTTATTTATTATGGAGCATCAAAGTGAGTCTCAAAATGAAAACTTGTTAAGTTAACAACATCCTTATGTTTTCCTGTTTTCTAATGACATAAAGCACACACATTCCTACTCCAACTAGATGCTGCATGATGCCAACTAGATATTTAAATACTCTTAATCAGTGTATGAAATAAGGTATGTCCGACAGCCCTCAATCTGGTAACTTTTCAGCCAGGCTGACAATTTTTTAAAGTTTATTTTTCAATTTTGCCCCAAAATTAATGAAATTATACTTCTTGGCTGGTAATTTTTCTGGTTTATTCATACACTGTCCTGATATGTGATGTGAATTTACACAACACTAGTCTGATAGGGTTCCCTGAACAATAAACTATTCAACTGTCATCATCAATCTTCAAACTGTCACACCAATGTGCATACTGATTGGTTCTAACACATATATCACTGTCACATAGATCTGATTCTCTGGATTGACATCCTGCCACAATTATTAATCAGTTTGAGTGGTTGTGAAGCAATTGTTGAACTTGGCTTGTACAACACTCTCCATAAACATTCCAAATAAGCTTCTTAAGGACATACCCTACCCATCAAAATACGTCTATTGCGCAGATCTGTGCGCATCGCAGTTCGTTACGGTAATAAATATGCGACAATCATCTAATTTACAAGACCGTATGTCTTAATACTTGAAATCATCAGTCATACTAATAATAGCATAGTTACGCTGTGTAAGCCCATTTGAGCGCTCCTAAATGAATGAAAGCGGAACATTTACGACATGGAAACGATCTACGGCAGTGTTGATAAACAAGCCATGCTCTCATCAGCTGATCGGCGGACTTCAGAAAATCGACAGTTAAAATGAGAACACTGTCACTGAAACTAGCTTTTTATTTACAAAAGCTTGGTGAATTGAATTACTGGAAGTGAAAATTTAGCATAAATTCTCAGTTTGATTGAAGAATTAGTGATTTTACAACAAAATATTTACGCAAGCCATATCGGCGCGACAAACAGCTGATCACGTTTTGACCCAATGTTACTGCATTAATTATCTACATGATATTCGGATTCCCTACTCATGACCATCGACATGAAATTTCTTTCTCGAGGATATGTCCCCATAAGGAAATCTGGCGAGGTCACTTTGAATTGATGGAAATTATTTCAAGTATGCGGCCAACGAAAACATGACAACCTCACAGCGCAACCCTTTTATTCGAGGTAGGCAGCCGTCGAATCGTCAGTCAAGATCAAATTGCTGCTATAACTTATTTTGCGAAAGCGAGACGTGAAGTGCACACCCAGGTGTATTATCTTCAACTATCAATTAATCATTTCAACAAATTAGTTCATCTTACAAATAATGAATAAATAAAATAAATAAATTAGATTAAAGCCGATGGATTTTTAAAAATCGTATATCTCTCTATACTTATGTCAATTTATGTAGATAAATTATTGTTTTGGAGATCAGTTGTGAGGCACCAATATTTGAAGGATCTGTTCTCTGAAAATGTATTTGGGCTTTTGCTACGTATACATGAGTAGCAAGTGAAGTTTCTGATGGGAAATACCTATGTGGAAAACATCATGGCAAAAGATCTCATCAGGTGACACTGTTTAAAAAATATCTATGGGGAAATTAAGGCCCTTTTTCAAAATCCTCACATAACTTACAGAAATAAAGTAATTATAACAGCATCTTTAACAGTGCATCGTTTTTAATGTTGAATATTTAATGATTAGCAGAAAAAAAATAAGGTTGGGCCCAATCACAACAAATTACCTTTAAAACTTGAGATGCAAGTTTTTATCTTTGTTAACAAGCGACCTAATAATTTAGATTTCTTTAATGCATGAATATATCAATAATTTAGTTTCATATGTCACTTTCCAAAGAAGTCTTGGTAATGAATAAAGTGCATCTGATCTGATCAAATACCTCTTTTTGAATTTATGTGATTATGGTTGCATAGATTGGCTAATATATTTGTAGATTATTGTTAGATGTAGATGCACTGAATTTTCATATCACATGTGAGAGTTTGTTTGGTACCAGCATGAAATAATAATTATCAGACTATGTTTTTGCTTCCATTTATTTGTAAACTTTACTCAAAAGGCAGTCATAATCAAATATTTCAAGTTTATATTTGTACCTGTGGTATCTGTTTACTAGCATTCCTTGCATTGAAGCAAACAAAAACAAAAATAAATAGATAAATAACTCTTACAGTATGATCACAATCCTTTAATTTTGCAGATCATGGTGCAGCTGTATTAATGTCAACTAGAATTTTGAACACTGTGTGTATGGTAATATAGCAAGTTAATCACTGTCAAGGCTACCTGGCTGAGGCAGATATGAACTGTTTATTTGTAATAATACAAAATGTGTCAATAATTTTGAAAAATAATCCCTTCATGTAGATGTGGAGCAAACCTGGCTTAGTTAAAGCAAACTAAAGATCATGAAAACATAAAAAACAAAAACATTTGAATTTATTTATTTTTTATGTGTTATAGCATGTGAGACTGAGATCAGGTAAAAAGAAAATCTGCCCCAAAAAAGCTGTTAAATATTGCTCAATAAATTAATTTCAAACCATAGATTGATTTGATTATTTTGGAAGGGCCAAAGAAAAAAAAAATACAAAACATTTGAATCAATATAATATGGTTTATCTTTTTTATCTTATAATTTAATATTGTATTCATTTTCCCCACAGTAAATAGAAGTCATTTAGTATGTGTGAATACTTTAATACTTCCAATATCTTTTGATGATGGGGAGGGGTATGTATTATCTGTAATTTACATGATTTTAGATACTGATTATTTTTAATATCTTCTGCATTTTCGTGGTTCTCAAAACAAGCACTCTTTTGATAAACCGACTGTGGTTGAATGTTAATTAATGTGTTGCCACCTGCCGCATTGACTTTGATAGAGTGTGCAAAGGAATGAGTTTGATTTTGGTGCAAATTAAGCGATCGACTCCGATGAAATTCACTTGCACTGTCTCGAAGGAAAGACTTGCTCCGGCCTCGTTCCGAGATGAAATCCGTATATTTTACTGCAAGTTTATAAACATAATATTTTCAACGGACAAAAACAGTTTATTGACGATTTTAAGCGAAAATAAACTGAAAATATTGCATAAATGTCTTTAAAGTTGAAGTGACAAAATATCAGTCAAGACGATTTCGAAGGAAGTCTAGGCGGAAGTACCGTAATCAATGTTTTGATGCGGTTTCTTCATATCCAGGCATTGGCCCTCAGATTTTTCTGCAGTTAAACTCTTTATATTTGAAACACTTATTTATACTAAGTAGATCTAGCGTATGTGATATTGTCAAATGATTTTATGATAAACACTGAAACACTGTTGAAAGTCGAGCGTGCAGTGGGTTAGTTTTTTCAATGCAGTGATGGAGCTAGTAGGGCGAGATTTCACTTGATTCTCGTGGGTCATGGCAGAAAAACGTAGCCTTCGTTGTTGTGTTTATCGTTTTAGAATTTGTGGAAGATCATAGATGATAAACCCCATTAAAGGGTTTAAACTTTTAAACGAGTTGCTCGAACAATCTTACACAACCTGTCAACAATTCCTCGCCTCTCAAGCAAAACCGCACTCATTGTAGACTCGCTGTGGCTGCAGTGGGCGTTTTCTCATTGACGATATGCATTTTCAACGACAAATAGTTCGCGATTTCCCCCTGGTGACCCCCATTTTTTTCTTCGAATTTCAGTTTCTTAAAATGTCAGGTTCATATCATAAAAGTTTTAAAAAATTCTAAATTTGGGAAATTTATTTTTCTTGAAAATGCATAAAATTTTCATGCTAAAAATGGACTTTTGATTGACTAAAAATACTCGAAAATAATAATTTTAATGTTAATTTAAAAATATTTTTGGGACTAAGATTAACAATACTGCTATAACTGACTTAAACGGTTTAAGTTTTGCATAAATTTCACTTATTTAAGAAATTATGAGGAAAAAAAGGTAATTCATTTTTTTGGGCTTTTTCACAAAAAGTGTCATTTTTCGACACGATTTTACTCGAAAACGAGCATGGTGACCCCCATTTTTTATTTGATTTTTGAATTCAGCACACTCAGTTCTACAAACAAGCTAAGTTTCATAAAAATCTAAATATTTTTATTTCTGGGTAGGGTATGTCCTTAAAGTGTTCATACTTCATACCCAAGTCAATTAATAAATACATTTTTAATTATTTTTTTTATTTCATCTAAAAAGTTCCTGCTAGAAAAATTCCAGACTTAAAGTTCTAAAAACATTTAACTGAAAAACACATTATTTCATCTAAAATGTTCCTGCTAGAAAATTCCACATATAAAGTTGAATATTCACAATAGACTTTTGACATTTGCAAGGACAGCAATATCTATGAAATGTTATGAGACACATTAGCACAAAATGAAAATTTCAAAGAGATCACACATCCGATGGCTACTGATAAATAAGTAAAGGCCTGTTGATTTCAAAACTTGTTTCTTAGATCTCTTTGAATCGGCATGATTAAATTACCTCATTGCTAATACAATTCAAAATATGTCTGGAAATAACCAAGCTGTTGGAAATGTGGAAGCACTGGTGAAATGCATCAGGGTTTTCATTAAGAGCCGGCTGCCGGCGTAAACGGCCGCTTACTATCACAACAGCGCCGGCTACTTTTCCTCAAATATAATTTTTATGAAATAAATAAGTATCATACAAAATTTCTCAATAACAATCAAAGACGTAGAAAATAACGACTATTGATTAATATTAATGTATTGAAAATATAGCCCGTCCGCAAGTCTCAACTGTCAGAAAATCGCAGGCAGTCAATTGTAAGTTTTACATGCAGTTACTATACCCTCCCGCCGATAACTTCAAGTTTCGGTTTCGGTTTCCAAGCTCCATGCATCGATTTAGCTACAAGACTTATTATGTAACAAGCCCACTATATTTGGAGCTTGCATTAACGTAGGGCGTGCAAAATAACAGCAACCTCTATCATATCTGCAGTGATAGCGAAAAGAAAACAGACAGCTTGATCTTTTGGCATTTTTGACAGGATAAAACAACTTTCTTGGTGTGTGCCAAGTAGTTGTAACGCATCATTAACTGTCTCGAATGAAATAAAATTTCACAAGCCCGTCGGACTACTAATTAACTTTTATCAATTTTTTCTTTAGAAGAAGTTTGTTGCTTCAAATAAGGTTTTGAAAACATTAAATAGTCTATTATTCATATTTTAAACATCACAATGGGAATTTTGAAGGTAGGTTGAATTATGAAAGATTATTTCTAAAGGACTAACATCAATCTGTTGAGGAACCAGGAGTGGGAATTACCGGTCTATTTATAGATTGATGAACCAAACAAGAAAATTGCTTGAATTCATTTCAATATCAAAGGCAAAATCTAATTAAATATTGCTATGAATGTTCAAGAAATATGCTCAAGATGATGAATATCTTCATACTTCCATAAAATTTAACCATCAGTACATTACTGTTAAAAAGAATTCAGTTAGGACATGACAAAGTCGGCAAATAAACTGACAATCTACTGATGGGAACATCCACTTGTTTAAAGGGGAGACAGGTGTAATAACTTCTGCTCAAAATATTTGTACATTTATTCAAATCAAGGTAACTTATCTAAAGTAATGTCGATAAAGAATATCATGAACATAATCAAATATTCTAAAATAAATTCAAGACATTTTGAGTCATTTAAAACATTAATTAACTGTCAACCCATATTCCGTAATAGACTCTTCTAGCAAGGTTTTCATGGAATTAGGTCAAGGCATTTCCTGTCGAAGTAGTGGATGGATACAGCTTGGTAACTGCTTCATATTTAGTTACAGAATTGATGTTATTTTAAGACATTCTAAAATCATAATAGATCAAAATAGCACTGTGTGTACTTTGAGAAATTGATAATGAAAATATAAAAATTTATATATATCTGCACTTTGTACTACAGGTAAAAGAATGTGCCAATATTTACCCGTTATGTGGGATATTTAGGTAACTTTAAAATATATAAGTTCATGTGGTATACAATATATGTCAGATCAATAGTTCAAATCAAAACTTTTAAAATCATGCCTTGATAAATCTAAAAGAAAAGTTACATTGAATTTTTTTTTATTAGAATTATTCAATTTATTTTCATAGAAACACTATAATTTTGTTTATTATTAACCTTATCATAAACTTGTCATCACTATTATATTTTTCAAACAAACAGGTTTATTAAGAATTATCTCTGGACATGTCAGCAACTTAAGACTAGGCTGAAAATAATGCACTTGACTGTATATGGTTTGAATAATATTAAATTTCTCGGGCTAGTTGAATTGTTTGTGCGCTAGTGACATTTTAAAGTTACTAGCCCGAAAGGCGTGTGGTAGATTTTGGTTAGTTTCTAGCCCTGACTGCCGATGAGTAAAAAGTTGCATAATTAAATAAAATGTTGTAGATTGCAAATGTTTTGGATTTTTATTTTTTTTTAAAGATACAATGAAAAGATTTTTAACTACGAATAAATTGCTTTTTGTCAATCAGTTTCAGTGTAAATAATGAATATATATCATATTTTTGTTATGGAACTAATATTTTCGTGCAAGATACAATAGTTACACATAAGTGTAATTTTTTAAGTCTAGATTATAATCTACCGCGTACCATATAATTTTAGATAATCTTGATCAAAGTATTCGTTTGTTTCTCTTGTTCATTTGTTAAGAACTGTACTGCTATCATAAACTTTGCATTTTGAATGATTATCTTAATAAATTTTATTAGCTGTCATGAATCAAGATAGCTGTAAAAAAAATTTTTTAAAAATTAAAATCTTTTTTGGAAGTGTGGTATGTGAGATACATCTGTAGCAGGAAAACACCTCAACCAGAATCTTACATATAAAATCTGCAATTTATATTCAATAAACAAATCTAAATTTAAGCCCAAGTGTGCTTAAAATGGCACTATTGCATGCTTAAAACTACAAATTTTCTCTGGGGGAGGCCCCCCAAACCCCCACCTATGGGAGGGCGCACCCTCCCATACTCTCCCCACGACGTCTACGCCGTCGTTATGACCCCTACGGGGTCATGGGCCTCTAACTTTCCTGGTTAGGCCTCTTACCTAATTATTTAATGAAAAGGCTGTGCATGATGACATCAACCAATACAGTGTGATGTGGGAATCCTTGAGTGTAGCATCAGCAGTATGGCGGTTCATTAGCATCATGAAAACATCTCCATATGGACAGAACCAAACTGTTTACATGAACACCGGCCAGTTGGTAACACATGCCATCCACAAGAGGTAGCAGTTCAAGCTGTTGAAGATATATTGAAAATAGGAAATCCATGGTGTCTGACATTGTGAATTGAACTATTCACAAGATGTAGCCTTACACGTGTTATTTCTCCCGGGTATAGAACTTCAAAGAGGCTGGTCCATTTTTACCTTTGCTGACCATAAATTGAGGAGATCCAATTTTATATAAATATGTTGCTTTATGTTTAATGTTATATAAAGAGTATGAAGAGGGAGAAAACATTGACTTCCAAATTCAATTTTCACTTGTTAAAAAATCTGGGCCTTCTTTCACAAAGCAAACTTTACTAGGTAAGCCTTAACTCCCATTCTTTAACATTGCACTAAGGTTGCCCAAGTAATTTACGATTACCTTAGGGCTAAAAAATCTTACCTTTGAGCAATCAAAAAACCATCTAGAAGTCACATTTGATTTAAGTTCAACCATCTCAGGTTGACTGTCAGACACTTAGTGCCAAAATGCCAAAAATCAATGGACGCTAAATACCTGGATATTGTCAAATGTTAACTTGAAGGCTTGCTCAATTCATCAGTATAATTTTAAGCTACACCAAAAACTCTAGATACATCTTCTGACATAAAAGATAAGATGATGGATTAAAAGTCAAATAACAGAAAGATAAGTAGCAAAGGTTGTTTGAGTTCAAGATTATTCTGAGACCAGCCTGTGGAGGGTTAATGTGTATCACATATGGCTCATTATTTTTCCACTTCTCAATACTCCGATTTTACAAGCTTGTGCTTCACTCTGCTAAGGATATAAAAACATTGAATGCCCACGGGGCTATTTTTAAATATTTATTAATACCATCGCCTCTCTAACAGTCTCCATGGGATTATGTTAGCGATCTGTGAGACTCTACCCATATGTAACATGTGAACACAACAATCCAGACCAGATATTTACTGAGTTGGTTAGATCTTAAGAACAGATTATCTACTTTACATAAGTGCAACACATGATATTTCAACCTGAAACTCACCATAGGCCAAAACATAACCTCTTGAAAAAGCAAGTCGCAATAAGGATGAAAAACTCATTTCCAATAGGCTCCTTTCCAATATTCAATAAAAAATTCATCTTCTTAATGTTATTTTTCTGAGAATATGTGTCAATCTTACATTAACTGCACATTGCCTGCTAGTGTAATGGAACATAAAACTGATTAAAAACTGAATTTTAAACAAAATTATGTAGATCTTTGAAATATTCATTACAGCCACTCTTGTCTCCAGGGATGCTTTGAGCACATTAGAACACTGTGCTACTTCTCCTGAGCACTGAGGGTAGAAGACAAGTGGTGAAGACAGCTCAAGCAGATAATGATGTTTACACCTCCCTCTTGTCTACACACTACACACTCTCTACCTGTCTTACATTCCTTACAATCTATGTCTGTCCATCTGTCTGTCTACATCAACCACCACTGTTCTGTCTTCATCAATATTTCCAGGGGCGAAACCTACAACTGCCCTGGTTAAGCAAATATTTGGAGTTGATCGGGATGAATTGAAAATGTATCCTGACCAATGGTATAGTTCTGTTGACTGTACTTATTGTGAAAATTATCAAATTCGTTATGATACAGCAATACACTTAAAAAGGACTGCGATTTTTAGATACCTATCTGAAAAGAGGTCAAAGACATTGATAACTTCCAAAAGTCTTAAGTTTCATACAAAAAATTTTTATTTACTGCAAAAACTGTTGATAGTCCATGAGTGACAGTAAAAATTTTTGTAAACTCCTTACTACCTGTTATCAAGTCAAAATGAACATTTCTAAGCCTTCATTTCTGTGGTCAAATTAAAAGCCATTCACTACTCAACTCAAACTAGTTAGGCATGTATTACAGAAAGAGCCATAGACTTGTATCTCCTAAAATGTCCATTCCTCGTTCAATTTCTTATTTCTTCTTTATGGATATTTCGAAATCCTAGCCAAAAGTTATTTCTGCCATGCAATATGCATTCTATTATTTATATTCCCAATAATGCAAAATATTCTAATGAGAAGCATATTCTTTAAAGCAAGTTATTGTTATACTACAAAAACTTGAATGGTTTTGTCCATTGAGGCAATCTACATTATGCTGTGCCCTGGACCTACCAAACACACAGCACTGAGTGGACAGCAAACATTGTGTCCATACCCTCTATTGTACGCCTAGCTTATATGCAACCTCATAAACAGGGTCTACAAACAGTCACTATTTGCTGTGGGAACTACCCCAAAGTCCCTTGATGGGTCCACCCTTGTTTGTTCTTCCATTAGTTCATGTTCAGGTGGTCAGCAATGATTGAAAGATCCACATTTTAAAGAGACACTCTACGAGTTTTGCCAGTCGGAAAAAAAATTATATATATATATATATATATATGCCAAACAACATTATAACCATATATGGTGTCATCTTATCAATGAATACTGACTGACGCTGGAAAGATTTTCAAATACTAAATTGTTTGCATAGTGATGAATATAGAGGATAAAAAATTGGACAATTTCCTGTGGTTGGCATGTTCCTAATCATCAAACACAATTTCAGAATCTTTCATAAAAAGACAGAAAGAGAGCCCACAGTTGTTATTGTTTGATAGGTTAATTAATTTAATCATATAGTAAATTGTAATCTGGATGTTTGATTTCTATATATATAGCTGGTTTTTTTATTTTCATTGAAAAATATAAACTGTCAATATTTGCATTGGTGAAGGATATATTAGATGTTTTGAATTTATGGTATTGTGTCAACTATCAAAGTCACAGAAAATGTAATGAAAATCAAAATGTGACCTTTCAACTGAGAAAAATTGAGTGGTCATGTTTTAACATTCATAACATACTTTTGGTTTTCATCAATTCTGAATTGTCTAATGTACCATCATA
This sequence comes from Phorcus lineatus, assembly GCA_921293015.1. Taxonomy (NCBI): domain Eukaryota; kingdom Metazoa; phylum Mollusca; class Gastropoda; order Trochida; family Trochidae; genus Phorcus; species Phorcus lineatus. The sequence goes on along the minus strand of OV121083.1, from coordinate 57,938,147 downwards.
TCAAATTATCTATTTCAGTCTGTTTCTTTTTTTAACAATATACTGCAGTTATCAATTTTAGTAAACAAATTCAAAATCTCATTTTATAACAAACACTTTGTATTAACACAGCTATTATATATGAAAACTTGATATCATCATGTTGGCTCAGTCCCTGGTCTAACTCATGTTGAGAATAGAATATGCTGAGGTCAGTGGGTGTCCCAGATTGTTTCTTCTCTCTGTTGAGGTATGCCCTCAAGCAACTCAACATATCAACATGGTCTCTGTGGGGAATTATACAGCCATTTGCCCCTTCTTTGAGCTTTTTCCTTGAACACTTCATAAATTGTATTGTTTTCATCTTTTATACCTTGTTGAAGGTATATGGATAGTTATATAAATGAATGAGTGAATCTTATCCAATAATCTGAACTTTTTCAAATCTGTGGCAACATAAGATTACTTTTCATCTTCATCATGGGACTCATGAGATTTCCTATTTTATTACTCGCTCTTTGGAGATACAACCCTTTAATAAATCTACAATCATGTGTTGACCGACTTCACATGATGTCACAATTGTTAAGCATGATATCACAATGCTAGTTGCGCTGTAGCAATGGTACTCTAATGAACTTTATGCATATAACTTGGGCATAATGTTCTAAGCAGTATAAAGTTGAATCTTTCATGTTTTTATTCCATCCATATAATTTTATTTCTCTCTTAATATCAAATGTTCCATCAGAATTCACAAGACATAGTTTGAAAGAGGAGCATCATTAAATTCCGGGAAGTATGCCACAGTGACAATTGAGTGGCATGTAGTGGAGAAACAACAAAACTATCTCAACCATGACATATATTTCTTACCTACCTCAAATAGCAAGCGCTAGTCTACAGCTTACTGTGAACAATCAAGAACATCAGGCTACCTCATGACATCCAGAACTGCCTGTCCTCTGTCGGGTTTATTTGTAGACTTTGCAATTTAGGAGTATTTTTAAATGATTAAGAGTATAAAAACAATGATGATAGTATGACATTGGTAGTTCCAAGGTATCATGCTTTGTTTTGACATTGTAACACTTTTCTCACCTTGTTTAATGGGGACTGCTTTTGAGGAAGTAGTTATATAAACTCTGTAGCAGTTTAATACTCCATTCATCCATACAAATTATGATGAAAGTTTTTCAAAGAAAGGGGGTACAATTCACAACATTGGTGTGTAATCATATTTTCCGACTGCAAACTCATGCAAAATCCTCCAAATAGTACAAAAAGGCAGCCCTGGAAATCCATCCTATAAAACCAATAGAATGAACATTTTCTACAAAGGACATTACCAAACTTATCAGCTTTTAAAGTGTATAATAATAGAATAATAGAATAATACAGAATTGTATATCTATTAGAATCTAAATCAACAATTAATCTGCAAATTTGAAATTGAGTCTCGTAACACCTAAATGAGTAGCTAATATATAAACTTAATTAACACTTCAATAAAGCAACTTTGAATAATTAGACCAAAACGACAGCCTTAACAAAAGGAGTTGTACATCTTCATTTCTTAATTAATTTGATTCAATACAAATAATTCAGTCAGAAAATAATATCATCCTGGTCAACTTTCGCACCAAACCACATCTTCCAACATACTTAAGTAGCCCAGCCTGTTAAGGGTTAAGTTAATCAGCCAGAGATAGCTTTCTCAATGTTTCATATAAGTTTACCATACCATAATGTCAGAATTACATTTTCAAAAAATACCGGTATATCATTAACAAGCTTTGCTTGTCCTTTGAAATCATATCATCAAATACCAGAAAGCTAATGATACTTACAAATTGAGAATACATAATGTAGTCTGTTGCTATGGAAACTGTTATTTCTTTACATCAGACACATGAATAATGTACACATGACTAGCATATTACACACACCTGATTATCTTTTATCACGTGTAAACAATTATGTGTACCAGAGAATATTAACTAATTAGCTTTTTGTTACAATCCTGTAACAAATTTGAAAGCCCTTAAGTACTTATATATCACCCCATAATGTAAGGATTCCTTTCACATGAACAGGTCCTTGATGTATCATGTTCATCTCGCAAAAAAATGCTGAAAACCTCATCAAATATATGATACTTGACATATCAGTGTTGTTCTAGGTCCTCAGATGAGAGGGTCAATTTGGCCGTTTCTGTGCAGAGGGGTTTACAATGGTAAAGGTATCCTTCTTACCAACATTTGAAGGGACGCAAAGCAAAAAGAATGTGCACAATTCCCCAGGACTCCTTCTCGGAACAATAATGCTTACAAAATAATGTAAGTGACACAAACAACATTATTTGAGCAGCGAGAGATTGTACAAATTAATTTGTATCATTCAGGAACATTTGATATTAAAGACCCAATTTCAGCTTTCCATGGCTTTAAGTCTTTATAATCACATCACAAAATTCAATAGGGTGTGGTATAACAAAATCTATCAACACGCCATTTCAAAAAGGTTTCTTTGTAAAGAACAATGTTTTCTAGAACCAAGATTTGAACGTGAAAACATTTTACTGACAAATAGGTGGACAGTTGGATTTTATTATTAGCTGAAAAGCATGAACATTTCTTTTCACAAGACATCATCTATCACCAAACTTCAAAAACCATATGTATTATTTAAACAAACAAAATCACTTGAGGAATATATTCTCATCATAGTTATAATCAGCTGAAGCAACAAGTAAGAGGAAAACTCTACCACTTGGATGACCCTTGTGGTGTTATCCTGCTAATAGTTTACAGCATTCAAAATATGGATGGAATCATCAGAGTAATGAAGTCATAACTTGAAGCTCTGTACTGTTTTCTGACTAAATAATCTCAAAATAATATAGCAGTAGCTATGTGTAGCTAATGGAAGAAGCTTGTTCTATTTGTGCTGTGTGAACGGGTCCATCAAATAGTGGTGTAGACCTAGTTTGGAGATGTACCTTGACTTGTATTAGACTACCAGCTGTCAGGTAAAGTGGGTATCAGTACATGGGTTACTTCCTTGGTTAAATCCCAACTTATTGTAAGTTAACGAAATAAGCCTGGAAACCAAACCAATCGTCCAATTTTGTCATTCTAATAGCCAAACGAACAAAAAGCTTCAAAGATTTACGAGGTAACAAACTGTCATTCATGCTTTTCATACAATGACATTGCTTTACTGGGTAGACGATGGAAAGTTTATAGGTCTACTATTTACTAGATTTATGTCTTCAATTAAACATCCTGGTATGGTTGTTCTAATATATCAAATTCATAATAACTATCCACCAGTGGACACTGGAATACACAGAATGTCTGCAGAGTTTTATAGTGTTTGAATGATGTTGTCCCTTAGTGTCTACTGTGTGGACAGAAGCCCCAAGACTCTATAATGTGTACAACGTCTTTTGGCTCTGAGACTACACAAGATGAAAGAGGAGCATGTCACAACACCCCCTCCTTAGAAATGATTTACAGGCAAGTTACTATGTACTTGTAATAAAACAATGTTTTTGTGTTTCCATGGTGACATTGGTGGAATTCTTTTTTCAGGCTGACCCATGACCTTTTGGTTGAGTCATCTGGCAGCAATGGTTTCTGGTACACGCAATACTTGCCTCTGATTGGCTGAGACCTGCACATGGCAGGTGAATATTCCACTAAGGTAAGGAAGTGTGGAGGGTTGTGTTACAATGGCTGGTACAGACTCACTCGGCACCGGCACTGAGACAGCCAAAAGCTCACATACATACTACATAGAGCAGTCAGCACACTCAGCAGAAACTCCTCTCAACTAGACTTACTTACAGGCTCTCTGAGTTTAGTTTCAAACAAGTCTAATATACTTATGAAAGAGAATTTTAAGAAACTGTCAATTGACATTCTAGAAGTTATGACAAACAGCAAAGTAAATCAATTAATAAATAGCCAAAGATTTTGGTTGTATTACACTTAAAATTTAGAATATATTTCTATATTGTAACTAAAAAACATTACTTTCTATACAAAAATAAAATGTTAATAAAGAATTCACATTATTGTCAACGATATTTTACTAGAAGTTTAGGTCTGAGGGAAACCTAAAACAGCTTGTCTGAAGAGTTTTTTTGTCTCAAAAAGTTGCAATGAAGAGAAATAAAGCCTTTAAAAAATGGGAGAATCTAATCTGCATGTTTAACGAAAAAGGCAGAGAAAATAAACAGACTGCTGTGATAGAGTACCCACATAAATAATACAGGCCCTTTGACTTGTGTCGCTGATAGCATATTTCATGGGAGTATTTCACTAATTTTAGATCTGCTTTACCTCAGGATCTTGGTGCATCTACCTACACACTACTCCATTTGGTTTCTACAACTCTACAGCTTCTCTGATCCTGGATACACAAACTTCAACATCAAATGTGTGAGGTGCTGGATTGAATTTCTTATAAAAACCAATATTTGGAATAAAAACATGTTTTTTCTTTAAGTTATATATTCTTAATCACCGTGTTAATAATACCACTTCATTAACCAATGTCCTATTTATCTATAATCTTACAAATTTTCCAGGTTTTAAAAACTTTCTTTATAAGGCTTTGCATTGCTTCGACAGAAACTTAGTTTTCATTCTTCATGGACTAGAGAATCCTTTTTTGATAAAACAAGAAAAGAAGCTTCATATAAAAAAAGCAAATATAAGTATTTCCTCTAAGGTTTTAACTATCTGTTTTGCATCAAATAACACGCCGCTAATGGCTGTAATATTGCCCAAGCGGCGTTAAACACCAACTCACTCACTCCATCAAATAACATATTTATTCTGTGCATGAAAAATTTTGTATACAAGAGTCATTATTCATTTCAACACCAAACAACTAGCACAATAGTGATTAATCTGTTTCTGACAGATGTCTTATCTTCTTTGGTCAAACCCTGTGATTTACAGAAACCAAACCACTTCTAGGGAAATACAGATTCAAGCACAGTATTTGAAGTAGAGAGAAGGGTTTTCTGCACCCTACAGACAATACAGGATCCGCACACCTGATAATGCCTTGTCTAATGACTTTGCTAAGAACACCAACACTAATGACTTGATTTGAAAGTTTTTACCTTGAGAACAAACCCAAACTTCTCAGGAGGATATAATTTACAGAAATTAGATTTTCTAGATTTGATTTAATGGTTTCTGTCATCCCAATTTTGCATTATATCAGATTCACTTGTACAAAAAACTTATTCTCTCCATTAAAAAAACCCAGTTAAATTAAAATTATGGCTGGCACACTTCTCTGAGGCCCTTTTTAGCATTATTCTTACATTTGCCTACCACAAGACATCTAGTCTATGTGTTGCAGAGACTGTGAGTGAGTCTAAGGGGAGCTCCACACTGGAATTTGCTGTGTGTCTGTTCCCTGGTTGTACACATGTTGGTCTGATAGCATTGTTATACAGACAGACGTGTGGGATGGAGAGTAACGGGGAGTAATGATCATTTACTTCTTATAAATGTTCAACATGATCACCATCAAAGGATGAAGATGTATTCATACAACTTTGTCAGGTTTAGAGATGTACAGTTTTACACATTAGATGAGATAATCATCTGATTATCAATTCGTTTTGTGAAAGCATCAATACTTAACAAATGACACATTGGCTGAATGACACAAAAACACAAAATGTTAGTAATACTCATTTAGCTAGGGAGAACTAATAAAGTATATTGCTGATCAAACAGATGACTTCAATTGACATATCTTTACATCTTACTGAATTGGTCCATTTCTGGTAATGAATTAGAAACAATATGAAATCATTTCCACGGTGAATTACTGACATTCAACATTCATCTCTGATGACATTTACACTGCTGCAACATGCCAGTTTTCAACCCAAACCATACTAATACCATTGTAACACATATTTCTGTCTTCAACACCACATCATTAGCACCTTATCCAAGGATTGGGAAAGACACCTTTGGCAATGGGCCATTTTAAGGGCTTTTAGTCATTTTCAGGATTTTGAATGGGTTATTCCCCATAGTAGCAATGGTAAAATTTCTAATTTGAATGGGCCATTTTTTTCATCCAATGCGCAAAATGGCCCATGGCCCCTACCTTTTCTTATCCAATTTCTACTAGTAACTAGTTTGCATCTTTGTCATTTGAATCAAGCTAAGTTCAAATCATTTGTTAATTTAAGAACAAACTCAATCTTGACTTATCAATACTCCCTACATGTGTTTGTTTGGACCGACTTATCAATGCCTGTTGACTCACAATTGAGTCACCAAGTGATCTAAGGAAACTACCACATACCCATTGTAGCTATGCTGGTTACTGTTTAGTCATGACATAAAATCCTCCAAAACTGAGACTTTGGGAAAGAAAGACCATCATAATGTGTATACAGTGTTGTTCCTACATGACATGGTGAAGGGATCATTTTGCCCATTTCTGAACAAATGGGACCCTTAGCAATGATGACGGTATCTTACTCCTCAAATTTTTCAGGGACACCATGCTAAAAGGAAGGGCAAATTTCCCGTTAGACTAACGTATAGTCCCTGAAAAAAAGATTTCACTCAAAATGTATTATTCAATATTTGGTATGAAATAATATTGAAAAAAGGCTGAGGCAACTAGACTTGCCAACATTTTCTAGACTTAAGAAGGCTCCTTTAATATTTTGCCATAGGGTCTGACAGACTAATTTCCCGTCTAAGAACAGCACTGTGTATACGATCAGTCAAATGCATATGTCAATCATTATAATAAAAACAGCTTTAGGACACATACCAAACACTGGCTTTCTGAGAGTTTTAACCCATTTGGATTGTTTTTTAATATTAATCTGCAGTCTTTTATAGATTTAAGAATCCATTGATTAAGTTTTGCTTTGGAATGTGTTCAGTAATACATCTGATGATAATGAATAACTAAAATACATAATTCAAGAAGCATTTATTTTCCTGTAACTGTTTTAAAGTTGACATAATCTCTAATCCTGCATATAATCATTCTGTAATCTCATTACATTATACCATGTCAGATAAGATTGCTGATGAAGGAACATGAGAATGGATAAAGCAGTAACTAACTTCACCACAAATATAGTAAGATAAATGGATCATTGTTGGTATAGTCTATGCAAGGTATTCAAATAATACTTACTATAAAATTGTGTAAAACTAAATTCAATATTTTCAGTTATGTAACAGACATAATTTTGATAACAGCTTTTAAAAAATGATTGTTAAAACTAAACACAATAAAATTAAGGAATCTATACTATTCAGCATTTTTCCTGAAACATATTCGAAAATAGATGCAAATACTAATTCAAATAAATGTGTTGCAAAGACTCCTGAAGAATCATAAAAAATGACATGACAAGATCAAGATATGAATTAACATAAATCAACCTGAAAGAGCTACTTTAAATGTCATTGTCACTACAAGCTACTCAAACAAAACCGTGTATATGTGAACCGTGTATATGTGAACAGTGTATATGTGTACTCTGTACATCCGCCTGCTCCCATATTGATCAAACGCATCAAACCTATTGAATAAGAAGCGTAAATCACATAAGCATGTCAATATCAATTAACTCTCTTTAACCAATGAGATGGCACCTGGAGGGTAATTACTACATTAACTCATCCCACATGCTGCTCATGCCATGGGCTTCATCTCATACCATCTGTTAGCCATTCTGGCTCTGTGTCCCCACTCTACACTAGAGACTAGTCATCAAAGCAATGATAGTCCCTTTTAATAAATAACGCCTGATGTAATTAATTCCTTGTTTTACAGGTTTTTTTGGGGAAAGAGGGCTATATTGATAAAAACCTGAGACAAAGCCACTAGACCTAGTGTAAACTACTCTTCACAAATTCTTTTAGCTTGCCCAACAGGCACGGAATTGAATAGAAAGATAGTAGCCTTTATTTTCATTGTTCCCAGTATTCAGGCCCGTAGCAAGCGAGGGGGCCTGGAGGGGCTCCCCCCCCCACTAATTTTTTTTTTTGCTCTTTATTTCAATGTTTGTATGAAAAAATAGAATATTATAAGTTTCATGAGGCATCTGACCCTTTTCTGCAGATTGAGAACGGGACGTGAACATTAAATGCCTGTATTTGGTCTCACCGTTGTAAGCGGGTGGTTTTCTTAAATAAATAATCTGTTATTCCCCCCCCCCTCACTCTCAAATTGGTGCTAGGGGCCTGGTATTGACTTATGCATTAGAAAAACCCAACTGTTCTGCGCTGCTGCTGCAATCATGTTCATCTATTTCAAGAACTTTTTTTCTGATACTTAATGATGATAATAAAAGGTCAATTATTATTCAGAGTGATTGTATATAATCAAAGAAAGACATATTAAAAATGATTTTTTATACCCAAGCTCCAAGAATCAGTTCTCTTTTTAGAATTAACACATAGAATCTTATTTCCAAAACATTATACATTTGTTTTAAAAAAATGATATAATATGCATTCTACATACATACGAGACATGGGAATTGGATAAAAATTATCCTGCCAGAGTGATAAATGGCCAAATAAGCTGTCGGTTTTGACCATAAAACAGCAATTAATGATTTGATTTTGGTATATCAAAAAAAGTGCAAAATATCTATCTGAAGTTCTATTTTACGAGGGAATATAGAAATTGAAAACATTATTAAATGTTACTAAAAAGTGTTTTTGGCCGTTTCTAGTCCAAGGCCATTCGATGTCATTGTTTGGTCAAAATGCTAGCAGACGAATTTTAATGATTAGGAGCAGCGTCATCAACTGAATTCGATCGTGATTCTCGTGATCAAAGCCTCATAATCGTACATTTCAAAGATACTAACATCAGTCATTAAACATGGAACATGTTGCACTGATGAATCGCATCTTACCAAAGACAGAAGAAAAGGAAACATGACAACATTGTCTCTCACCTTGTGGCATATCCTCCCGAACAGAACAGCACATCAGCACATAGTGTGCAATGTCGAAATATGGATACATTTTCAGTTTAGTAACCACTGTGGCTATATCCATGAACGTTTTGGGATCCATGATTAACCAATCGAACAGACCTGAGGCCAGTTAAAGCGAAAATCGGAGCCCAAAGGGAGGAGAAGACAAGTGCTTCAAGGATGTCAAAGTGACACGGGAGCCGGCGAGCTGTACAGCGCCAAGTCAAGGAGGATAACTCTTCCTTTACTTCCCGCTAAAAATTTATACACGCAGCTGCAGTTTTGGTTACATGTCGATTATTGCGTTCTTTTATTGCCGCTTCTATTTTTTCTTCTTTTTCTGAAAAGACATACTGCCTGATATTTACGAAGGTGAAATAGAAACTGCTCTCTATATCATCAGATTTTGCAGCGATTTATTTGTGTAAACCGAGGATTAGCTTTACCCCCAATGGATATTTGTCATCGAGTGTACATCAATATTTCATGAAGATATAACTTTGTAACGATCACAAAATGTAAAGCAAATCCTATTTCATTATGTATTTCGGATTTCAGGAATTATCAACTATCAAAATTCAAAGGGGATATAACTAAAAAGACATGACGGCATACGATTTTATCCACTGAGATATCAATGAAAATCTTAAGGATGTCTATTAAACATGCATGTGACTGTTTTTGTAAGTTATGTTTCGTACCTCCCGCTCTAAGAATTGATAAAGGTTTTCTAAATGCCAAAACTGTTAATAGGGTATAGGTAGGTAAATGGATCTCTTTTTCCTATGAATAAACGAAAAGTATTTCATATTATTCATTTCAAGCAAGAAGTAAGACTTTGAACGATGAATATCTTGCAAACTGCTGGACAGCTATCTTAAATAACCTCCTACCTGATCGATATACTCAGACAGTATGAGAAACGTTAGCCACAATCATTATTTAATACTAACTAATTTACTAACACAGATTTACATATTTTCACGTCTCTTTATTATGAGGCGACCATGGCCGCAGAAGAAAGTGACACCACATTTCCTCAATGTTCTATTTTCATCACAAATAAACAGACCGCAAGAGCAAATGACGTCGGTGCTTACCAGACCTATGAAACCCTCTGTGGAGTGTTGGTCATTGGTCTAGAATGTGCTCCTTTCAAGAAAAGCTAAAAAGGAAACCTGATAATGAATGAATATCTGTTAAGTGTAAAACCCGACGTAATTTTAGTCTGTAAGAATTCTATTTTTGGATACCTCGAGGGAAACTGTGTCTCACTGATCTATACGACACGTTTCTAGAATGCTCCTCTTTCAGAATGTTTTTTTAGATCCGAAAATACTTTAACACCGAGAATAGTCAACCCAATCTTTTAGTTTATTTTCTTTTATTTACTTCAGGATGGTCAATCCGCATGGGAAACTGGACATCGGTTAAGTGCTAGACATGTTTCTATAATGTCCTCCTTTCAGAAATGTTTAACAAACCCCAACTATAAATGAACATCGAAGCAAAGTATACCCGATACGAGGGATAGCTGACCTGGAGAATGATACAAATATTTTCTATTTTACTCTTAGTATATTTCAAATTTCAGACACTTCATGATCTCTATTTTGTTTGACGTCTTCTCTTGGTATCACAAACAAAACGTCAAAAAATTAGCGGTAATTATATAAAACAATGTGCAGGAAACAAAATGGAAGTATTATAATGTATGAAATATGAAAAAATCACTGTAAAGCATTGCAGACCTTAATGCACACAAACACGCGATTATAACAATAAGCTTCTGTCCCCTTTATTTTACCTAAACATATTTTGTTTGAGACACTACTTTTCGTCAGGACTTCACTTATTGGATTGTTTTCATTTTCTCAAACATGATCTCAAATCTTCACACTTAAAACTGATTAATCTAACAGGTGGCATTTCTCATCATATAAAATGCAAGCAAGAACGTCTGGACGCATTGATTTTGTAAGACAGATAGGTGTGTCTTCCAAAATCATAACATTATTACTTAAACCTGGCATCCCTTGTAGGGTATAGGCCATCCACAACCATTCTCCTGGTTAGCCTGTTCTGGGCTTTCCTTTCAAGTTGATTCCAGGTGAATCCACTTTTCTTTATGTCCCATTCAAGGTCATGGCGCCATGTGTTTTTGGGTTTACCTCTTCCCTTTTACCTTGAGAATTCCATGTTAGTGCCTGTCTTGTGATACTTGTGGGTTTCCTGAGTGTGTAACCAATCCAGCCCCATCTCCGTCTTGCAATTTCTTTCCCTAGTCGGAGGGTGTTAAGCCACAGGCCGGTGTTGCTGATGGTGTCAGGCCAGCGGATCTTGAGGATTCTTCTGAGACAGTTTTTGATAAAGGTCTGTCCTCTGGTTGTGGCCAGTTTTGTGGTTCCACATATCTCTGATCCATATAGTAGAGTGGCACCAGAGTGGAACAGTCTGATCTTGGTGTTTGTTGAGATGGTCTTGGTTCTCCATGTTTCTAATCTGTATAAATGCTGATCTTGCTTTCCGTATTCCTCTCTTTCCGTATTTCTCCTTGCTTTTCCACAATAGTTGATCAATATTTGTCTTTCATCAAATCAGTTGACCTTGTTATACTCTTGAATTTACAGCTTTGTTTTTGGAAGAGAACTTTGCAAACACTTGGATGTTAGTACTATCATGATCCAGATAACTCTAGATGAGCTTCAACAGAGCCTGTTGAGGAGAGGAGTATTCTAGAGATGAAGACAAGCAGGACCTTCTGGAGACATTCCCTTCCCACCATAAGGTAGGTTTGGATGAGCACATTTAGAATGATGTTTATTCCCTCTCATTTCTTTGGGAAACACTTGACAGTGGTCTCACAAAAATATACAACAGATGTTTCTGCCATGTTTTCTTCGATTTGAAGAACTGAATACATGTACTTAATAAAGCTTCTTCCTTGACATTTACATGTGAACGACTTTGACCTGATGTTACAATTAAATGTTCAGAATGTGCTGAAATTTGGGCTTATGTTGTCACTTGTGTGACTGAAGACTCCCAATAAGCCATATAAACAGTATAATGTATAGTGATATATAAAAATTGCCTCTTGTTGAGTCATCTTGAAATAATTTAAATTTACAGCTATATTCCATGTGCCGCAAGAGAAATGTGTAAAGTTTTATATTCCAGCTCTGAAATATTTGAGAAGGGTCAACCAAATGGGTGACTTAGAGAAGTCAATTTGCTGTATAAGCAGGTGATCACATGATCTATGGAAGGGGATGTGTGCCAAAAATGAAATCCTGTAAACTCGTAATTCGCAAGTTGTAACATGTTGTTCTCAACCATGCAATTCTCGAAAAGACAAGTCCAAGTCTGCAAACCTAACATTTCATTCCTGTAAAACTCAACTTTCTGTTCTCAACTTTACAAAGTTTAAATGTAATTTTAGAAATGTTAAAGTCGAAACTCATTTTTGTATTTCAAATACGAGGGATATACACATTTAGCAATGCTACAAATTACGTTTTACAATTGGTGAATGAAAAATGAAGAGTTGTAAAATCACCCTTTGGAAACAGACTTTTGCATCTGGAGTTTTACATGAGTTGCATGGTTATGATTGCAATGTTCCGAAATACATCTGTACACGATTTCGCTTGACCATATTTGGAAGTTTAACGAAGTCTGCCGATGATTTCCGAAGATGATCGGTATTTGACAACAACGAGACCTCCCTGATCCAAGCTCCATGCAACGCTGTGCAAGCTTTCCGGATAGTGTTGAGTTGAGTCCACCTCAATGCGCGGAGCTTGGGCATGCCGTCACCTTTTGTAAAAGTTCTCAGTAACTCGCGTACGGTGTTTTTGGACCCCTAAGGCAAATAGCAACAATTGTAACTTTTCTGTCCATGTCACCGTTTGATAAGCTAACTTATATAATGTTAAATGACCTATTTTCCCAATCTCTTGCCGCCACTCTATACAAAATGTATAAGCGTAAACTTCTCCAATAATGTTTTATACCCCGTTATACCTATTTTACTGATGTAATATATTTGTATATAATAATGTGTTTGTGTGAGTGCACGCGTGTGTGCGCTCTTGTTTTACAGATGTTTTAGTAATACTATTTATTTAAAAGGATTATTTTATGTTATATCGTGTTTCGTAAGCCTATGTAGGCTGGACTTTGCTTTTTAATTTGATGTGATAATTGTATAATATATGTCTAAATGCAAAGTGTGACACTTCAATAAACTAATTTTCTTCTTTTCTCTCTGTAATAGAACAAATATCATTTGCAATTAATTCTTATCTGACCATTATCCCCAAAAAATTTCGTGAATACGTCATTCTCTAAAATATACCCGTGTTTATTGTAAGAAAATTTCCGAACTCTTTTCGAGCCCCTCAGATGTTGTGACGTAGTCAACGCATATTAACTTTTCGAGGGCCGATTTCAATAGTTCAAAATACTTAATCAATTTCGTAGCATAACAAATTTTTACAAAACTGAAAAGTATTATTTTTTCAAAGTACATGTTCATTGTTTAGTAATTGGTATAACAATGGAATATGAGCGTTTCCGACGCATTTGGAAAAGCATGATTACTTTGTAGACAATCTTTCAACACCATACTTTTGTGTCGTCTTGGCAATCAATTTTAAATGATTATTATTTTATGACATCACCTAATTATGATTTATCACTAGGAGAATAATGGTTTACATTAATTAACTGATGTGAAGTTTGATTTAATGCATGTACTCCTCAAGCCGCACTTGCGTAATAATACCTTCAGTTGATGAACACAGTTGGTAAGATATGTAATTATACACAGGCCCGTAGCACCAATTTCGAGGGGGGGGGGGGGGCTGAATTTAGGGATTTAAATTGCTATGTTTATTTAAGAAAAACTCCCGCTTACAACGTCGTAGAGACCAAATACAGGCAGTTAATGTTCACGTCACTCACAAAGTCATTAGTGCCTATTGTCAGATGGCGCATGAAACATATGATATTCTATTTTTCACACAAACATTGAAATAAGGAGCAAAAAAGTTGTTTTTTTACCCTACGGGCCTGAAACACACTGGATAAAATTCAAGATATACACTACGTGAATCGATAATTAACTATCAATTACGATACAATAGTCGTGTTTTTGTTGCTGTGCCACTTGTTTTGATGCGAGAAATCTAAGTTGTTCACCCCTAAGTTATACGTATGGAAATGTATAATCTTGTATTTCAAATAATTGTTAGAATTTTAACATCTTGATGATAACAAAGGTATTTTGATTTAAATTGGATCTGATATCTGAATTTGCAAGAGCTTTTCGACTTAAAAATGGGCAAAATAGCCTATGTATTGAACAATGACCTGATGTTCTCTGGCGGCCTGCCAGACCAGGCAAAAATTGATAGACCGTTCGCTTATAAGAAGACCCTATAATAACTGTTGATCGGGCGGAGAGTTAAAAATAACATGTCACATGAAATGCCAGTCATTTGATTTTGACATGTTCTTCAATTAAATTTGTTCAAACTGTTAAAAAAAGTCTGGTTTAGAACGTTCATAGCTTTAAAACATGACTTTAAATGGTATTAAATAAATGTTTCTTTTAACGAAATAATATTTATTGGTTAAACGACCGAATGAAAGACTAACAAAAGAAAAAAATATTCTTTTCAATGATTTTGGAACTTTTCCCTTACTTTACGTTGCGTAGTTATTTTTCTAACTATTAATTTGAAAGAATAACATGCCCGTGTTTTAAGGGTAACGTGGGTGTACAATATAGATATATTTTTTCTACCGCTATTTGTCTCTCCGAGACAAGTATGCCGTTGTTTCATTATTCTAAATCCAGTCTCGTAATTTGGTGAGTTTTTTTAAACCCAACCTAAATATCTAAAACGATATTTTTTTATAGTGAATCATCTCGATGCAGAAAGTTGTGCAGAGATTTAGTGTCCAGTAAAGTCTAACCCAGAATTAAAGTTCATAATATTCTTTCGTGAGATAAACCTCGTGTAACCCTTACGAAAACAGTAGAAACAAATTATCTAGATCAATAGACCGATCCATTTAGCCCCGCCCCTACAGGTTTTCGACCAATCGGCGCGCCGTATTTTTGACCTACCTTCCCGCGATCGCTTCCTCGGACATCAACAGGCAACATGGCGGGCTGTCTTTATGACACAGGATTTTCGACCAGACATTTTACGAAGAAATTGCAGTAATATCAAGTCAATATAGTCGATGGCAGTGTTAGTAACATTGCACAGAGGGTCCTTTATTTCAGAAAAATACATCGGAGACAGCATATCCGACTCATATCGGAGATGTATCAATAAAATAATGAGAGGTGAGTGCACCATGCTCGGCTTGTTTACATAAATAAAAGTGTGTTTTGGGGGTTATTTCAAGCTATATTTTCTAGTACAGTAAAATAAGTTGAATAAATTTAAAGGTAAGTTTGCCTCAGGCGAGGTGAATAAATAGAATCAAATATTCAAATAATTCAAATAATATATTTCTAAAGGCTAAGTTGAAATAGATCGATAGAAGCCATTTGTTCCCCGACAGGTTGGGGGTGAAACAAATAACACAATAATTATTCTAATCAAACATTAAACAATTTGAAATCTAAATAGATGTATGAATTGGAAGTTCATAGATTAAAAACTAATTTAATGATATTTTTCCAAGTTTCCATTAGATGTGATACCTATAAATAGAATGTCAGATTAGATAAAAAAAAATAATCTCATGAAAACATTGATGAAATACTATATTCATGGATTATACACAGGCCTAAAGTCTGTGAAAAGATCATCTCATTAAAAGGACACTTAATTCTTGAAAAATTCTTCAAAAATTCTTGAAAATATAGACATATAATTGATGACATTCTCTTCATGAATATATAATTGTCAAATAAGTTTTCGACAAAGGTGAAATAATTTAATGAATATGACCCTATATAGACACACAATCGTCATGTCTGTATAAAATATTAAAAAACAACCAGCAAGTGGAGCCTTCTAACTAATTCTTACAGTTTGTATTGCTAGATCTATAATAATGATAATTTGGTCAGACTATTTATTTTATCTGATTTGATAACACTGACTTTGTCAAAATGTCTATCTGATAAGTTTAATTAATGTCTTTTTATGTGAACAATCAATATAAACATTGCCAGTTTTTAATTTATTTTGAAAGGCTGTTAATTATCACTATCATCAAACCATACAATCTTTCATTTATGTAATTTTGCAAACCAACAGAATATTTTCAGGTTTACACCCTTATTGATTGTTAGATGAAAAGAAAAGTCATTTGGTGCATGAATAAAACACACCCATAAGCTTGTGAATTCTGAATTGAATTAATTATTGTTTCTTCATCAAATGATATTGTTATTAAAAAAAAGCACGTATCACATTCTCCCTATGAATTGCTATATAGTTAAATATTGATAGTTATCACAAGTTTCATGAGTAAAAACAATTATAACTACTCTAAATACAGGTCATGTCCAGTCACTGGAGGAATGATTTAGTTACAGTTTATAATATATACATAAATACAGTTTTAAAATGATTAAAACAGTCAAAATATTACATGATAGAACACTATAAAGGGAGATAACTGACATGTTACGATGTGTCATAAACTTTCCACGGGATTCAACTCATAGATTCATAAAAGAAGCTTGTTATTTTCACTGATGCTAGATTGATTTTTTAAAAACGACTGTGTTGAAGGCGAATACAATTTTAGAAAAGATCAGTCTGCGAGATGAAAATCATGTGATCCAGTCCGTACGTGTTGCTATAAATAGGCAGTGCACGCACACATAATGCTTATGAACCACAGGATTTTACGATTTTTTCAGGGTCATATCCAATCAGTTAATTTTCGAATATCTGAGTTACTTACCAGCAGTTCTCAGAAATGAAAAACACCTGAAACCATCAGCAAATTTATTGTTGCTCGATTTCACAATTAAATATAAATCAGGGCCCATTGACGCGACAGAGGACCTGTTTTCGTGTGATCAAATATTTTTAAACAGTTATTTTGTTCTAATTTCTGCAGTTACATTATCAATATACTATATTTTCAATAATTCAACCGTTTCTGAGACATGACAAAACTCTAATTAGCCGTAGTCGTCGGCAGATTACTCGTACTCAAAAACACATGTGTCGGACACTTCCGCATGTTTGTCCGAGGTTTGCGGTTGCTAGGGGCGGTCGTTAGGGGGCGGGGCTTAATGGATCGGTCTATAATAGACCGATCCATTAAGCCCCGCCCCTACAGGTTTTCGACCAATCGGCGCGCCGTATTTTTGACCTACCTTCCCGCGATCGCTTCCTCGGACATCAACAGGCAACATGGCGGGCTGTCTTTATGACACAGGATTTTCGTCCAGACATTTTACGAAGAAATTGCAGTAATATCAAGTCAATGTAGTCGATGGCAGTATTAGTAACATTGCAAAAAGGGTCCTATATTTCAGAAAAATACATCGGAGACAGCATATCCGACTCACATCGGAGATGTATCAATAAAATAATGAGAGGTGAGTGCACCATGCTCGGTTTGTTTACATAAATAAAAGTGTGTTTTGGGGGTTATTTCAAGCTAAATTTTCCAGTACAGTGAAATAAGTTGAATTAATTTAAAGGTAAGTTTGCCTCAGGCGAGGTGAATAAATAGAATCAAATATTCTTTTTCAAATAATATATTTCTAAAGGCTAAGTTGAAATCGATCGATAGAAGGCATTTGTTCCCCGACAGGTTGGGGTGAAACAAATAACACAATAATTATTCTAATCAAACATTAAACAATTTGAAAGCTAAATAGATGTATGAATTGGAATTTCATAGATTAAAAACTAATTTAATTATATTTTTCCAAGTTTCCATTAGATGTGATACCAATTGATAGAATGTCAGATTAAATAAAAAATAATCTCATGAAAACATTGATGAAATACTATATTCATGGATTAAACATATATAGGCCTAAAGTCTGTGAAAAGATCATCTCATTAATAGGACAATCAATTCTAACCTTCAAAAATTCTTGAAAATATAGACATATAATTGATGACATTCTCTTCATGAATATATAATTGTCAAATAAGTTTTCGACAAAGGTGAAATAATTTAATGAAAATGATCCTATATAGACACACAATCGTCATGTCTGTATAAAATATTAAAAAACAACCAGCAAGTGGAGCCTTCTAACTAATTCTTACAGTTTGTATTGCTAGATCTATAATAATGATAATTTGGTCAGACTATTTATTTTATCTGATTTGATAACACTGACTTTGTCAAAATGTCTATCTAATAAGTTTAATCAATTTCTTTTTATGTGAACAATCAAAATAAACATTGCCAGTTTTTAATTTATTTTGAAAGGCTGTTAATTATCACTATCATCAAACCATACACTCTTTTATTTATGTAATTTTGCAAACCATCAGTTAGAATATTTTCAGGTTTACACCCTTATTGATTGTTAGATGAAAAGAAAAGTCAGTTGATGCATGAATAAAACACACTCATAAGCTTGTGTTCCTTTTTTCAGAGTCAAGGAGGCAAAGGGTTTTGATAAATCTGCCCATCATTAATAAGTACAGATGTAAAAACAGTATGACATGGGCAAATAAAGCAGCATGTAAAATATACCTAATTATTTTTATGATTGAATAATGATACAAGTGAAATCATTGTTTTCTCATTCATTAGATAAAATCTTTTAAATACTTCAGCAAAATAGTTTGCAAATTAATCTGATTGTATCTGAGCAGAATAATACAGTCCTATAAATACATTCATAAATACATATATTGTGACAACATCTATAATGTACTAATAATTATATAAAGGTACTTATAAGAGTTCATATTTTAGGCATGATTCATTTATTGAATGTAAATTATTTCTAATATTTTCTTTTTGCAGAAATGTTTACTGAATTGAATTAATAATTGTTTCTTCATCAAATGATATTATTATAAAAAAGCACATATCACATTCTCCCTATGAATTGCTATATAGTTAAATATTGATAGTTATCACAAGTTTCATGAGTAAAAACAATTATATCTACTCTAAATACAGGTCATGTCCAGTCACTGGAGGAATGATTTAGCCAAAATACAGTTTTAAAATGATTAAAACAGTCAAAATATTACATGATAGAACACTATAAAGGGAGATAACTGACATATGTTACGATGTGTCATAAACTTTCCACGGGTTTCAACTCATAGATTCATAAAAGAAGCTTGTTATTTTCACTGATGCTAGATTAATTTTTTAAAAACGACTGTGTTGAAGGCGAATACAATTTTAGAAAAGATCAGTCTGCGAGATGAAAATCATGTGATCCAGTCCGTACGTGTTGCTATAAATAGGCAATGCACGCACACATAATGCATATGAACCACAGGATTTTACGATTTTTTCAGGGTTTTTTACCAGCAGTTCTCAGAAATGAAAAACACCTGAAACCATCATCAGCAAATTTATTGTTGCTCGATTTCACAATTAAATATAAATCAGGACCCATTGACGCGACAGAGGACCTGTTTTCGCGTGATCAAATATTTTTAAACAGTTATTTTGTTCCAATTTCTGCAGTTACATTATCAATAGACTATTTTCAATAATTCAACCGTTTCTGAGACATGACAAAACTCTAATTAGCCGTAGTCGTCGGCAGAATACTCGTACTCAAAAACACATGTGTCGGACACTTCCGCATGTTTGTCCGAGGTTTGCGGTTGCTAGGGGCGGTCGTTAGGGGGCGGGGCTTAATGGATCGGTCTATTGACTAAGAACTTTGACAAAAGGTGAAGGTCGCATGCCCAAGCTCCGCGCATTGTGGCGGACTCAGCTCAACACTATCCGGAAAGCTTACAAAGCGTTGCATGGAGCTTGGATCAGGGAGGTCTCGTTGTTGTCAAATACCGATCATCTTCGGAAATCATCGGCAGACTTCGTTAAACTTCCAAATATGGTCAATGCGAAATCGTGTACAGATGTATTTCGGAACATAGCAATCATAACCATGCAACTCATGTAAAACTCCAGATGCAAAAGTCTGTTTCCAAAGGGTGATTTTACAACTCTTCATTTTTCATTCACCAATTGTAAAACGTAATTTGTAGCATTGCTAAATGTGTATATCCCTCGTATTTGAAATACAAAAATGAATTTCGACTTAACATTTCTAGAATTACATTTGAACTTTGTAAAGTTGAGAACAGAAAGTTGAGTTTTACAGGAATGAAATGTTAGGTTTGCAGACTTGGACTTGTCTTTTCGAGAAGTGCATGGTTGAGAACAACATGTTACAACTTGCGAATTACGAGTTTACATGATTTCATTTTTGGCACACATCCCCTTCCATAATGATCCAGATGGACACATACAGTGCTGTCGGGTAAAGCTACGCACCTAAGAGATAGATGTTCATTCTTCGGGAAAAAATACAGTATATGGGATAAAAACCACTTCATTGTTAAAGTTTAGAGCTTCACTGATAATATTAATGTAAAATATTCATGCTGAAAGTCCTTTTTACCTTTTCAAAAATGTCATGATTACTTCTAAATTGCCTAAAGATGCATAGACATAAATTTATTACAAGATAACACTCATCCTGCTTTACTAGGTTAAGTTTTGTGAGAGTGCGTATCTTTATCCGACGCGTATCTTTACCCGACACGGCTGTATGAACTTTGAAATCTTTCAAAGAACTCTGTTACTGAAATCTGTTCATGGTTCATTTATTATGTTTCGTTTGAATTTGTTGGACATTATGTGGACGTGGGAATCCTTCAGTTCAGCAGCTTCAGGAATTTTAAGTGGTACCAGAACCCAAAGTGGAGATTAAGACATCTGGAGGCAAGCTTGAGTGATATGAAAACATTATAAAAGTGAAAGACAGCTGCACAAGATATAAAATATATAGTTGGCCAGACCTTACAAGTGTTTTTCGACATAAACCATAAACTGACAACAGTCTCTGAAAAATAATTTTTAGAAAACCATTATTTTGGCAAAAACAAAAAGAGAGCCTCAGAGAAATGGCTCTTGTAGTTGACTTGAAATCTAGACTTGCTTTTAAAAATGTTATGTTGAGGTCAGGCGCAGTTGGTGTAAGTCTACATTAATCATTGTAATGTGGACTGTCCAGTGTCTCTTGTCAAGGCCCCAGCAACCATACTTGTATCACCTTCTATTACAGTGATTTTAGTGAACATTTGTTTTCATATGCAGCAATTTAACCCTTGAATATTGCTGAAATTTGGTCTTGATTTGTTCATTTTCTGACTGAATACTGAAATGAGGACATCTTTACTGAATAATATTCTATTCAGTGCTCCATTTTAATGAGGTTGAGCATTCCGTTACAGTAGTGATGGGTTATGAAATATATTTGACAAGATGTTTATATCATTTCCATATGCAGGTTATTCAGTCATTATCATTGATCTCGGCAAGTTAGTGTTACATTAGAGTTGAATGTGTATGCATGTATTGGAACATCTTGGCATGTACAAATTGTGGACTTGTCAATGTGTTAATTCATACACGCCATCAGCAACATTGAAATAGCAAGACTTGATGTTATATATAAAATAGAAGACTTAACAAAATATTGTTTTAAACATCATAGTACATCTTAGTAGAGGCTTTGCATCAAATAAATATTTGAAAAAAATTGGCAGTTTTTACCATACATGCCACCTAAAAAAATGAAGTGCACGCTACATAACTGCCAAAGACAAAGCCAGTATGTATTCACACAAAAAACCCACACAAAGACAGATGAGTTTTGATTTTATTTCTGATGCTGACATGTACACCAGTGAAATAGCATGTCACTTACACACGACCAGTTTACAACCTATTGGTAACCATGGCGACAGAGGACAGGCAGAATGTACAACATTTCTTCAAGCAGTGATACTTAACTACAGCTCTCTCTTCTTCATACTCTTAAATTTACGTCTTTTTACATGAACAGATTTTTGACATTCACATATAATCTTGCTACACCTGGATCTATCACAATACAACACTACACCATGTCTTAATGAGAACGCATTCAACAGGATCTACAGTAAATGTGCTACAATAGATAACTAGTCATTCTCATGGTTTATGACTTACGCTTTTCTAAAATGATCATCCACAAGTCATATGAAATCTAAAATTGCATATAAAATGGTCAAAGAAGAAATAAAAGAAAGTTACTTTCTCTCAAGTTGTACATCAGCAGAAAGAAAGAAACTTTATTCAATCTAAACTAAAAACTCTTTATTTCCATCTGTTTGTTTTATTTGTATCTATCCACACTGACAGCTGGTACAAACTTCATCACTTGTTAGGCTCTTGAGACCACACAAAACTGTCATTCCACACACTGCCTCAGAGATGGCAGTGCTGGGAAAGTCAGCATGGCAACAGTATGGTAGGGCCTTTACATACCCTCTACATCACAGACTCTCAGAGACCTAGAGGTATAAACTTAACAAAAAAGTTAGGAACCACCAATATATTTATTATTCAATCATTATATGGATCAATACATGAACAATAGAATATCTAAATGTTGAAGATCAGGATGGTTCATAACTTATTTTGTTAAGCATATAAAGGATTCTAAAATGTTCTTCTAATGTGTTTAAATCTCTTCAAAAATTGTACTTAAATATGACAATGGCAGCAGGGAAAGAGCTATGCTGAGGATGTGGTTTTCAACTGGTTGAGTTACTATTACTTCTATCAGTACATTTTGTAACAAATGATCTTCAATCAGTGCAAGCCAATGAAATATAAAACTTCCTTTCTTTTAGTCTAAATAGAAGTAATGGAGATATTATGTCATCTTTTGCATTCACAATCACACTTGAAATTTTAGGAAAATTATCTAAACTTTAGGAATAAAAGTCAAAATTTTAGGCCAAACTGTTTTACAAACACTGGAACTGTTGAACTCTTTTAGTGACATTCTAGAAGTTATAGTAGTAATGAAGTACACAATTTTTATGGATATTCAACTTCTTTATTAACAGATTTGCGTCGTTTCAGTATAGCTCCTTAAAAACGGTATAAGGAGCTATACAGAAACGTCTCAAATCTGTTTATAAAGAAGTTGAATACCCATAAAAATTGTGTACTTAATTACTGGAACTGTTGATAACACGGACCACACATGGCATGTTGGAGCTGTGATTGTAAGGTTAAATAGACACTGATATAAGCTTTATAAAAACATGGAATCAGTATTGTATTCATTACTTATTTAAGTACAATAATACTTCCATACAATGTTACAGAGAGTATTACATACCAATGGTGAGTGAAATATACATGTTAAACATTTAGCAAACATTTGTCAAAATCTTCTCAATTCCTTTTACCAATAAAAACTGACATCCTACTTTTGCAAATACTTAAATCTTCTATCAAATCTGCTACATAACATGATTAATGTAAGCACAGCCATTCCTCCTTGGTGATTGACTCGAATGTTGCACATTAATAGAGTTGGAATGACTAAATACACGCAGAAATTATAATATAGCAGGAACATGTATACAACAAACTCCTTATAGCGGCATTCCAAATTTTATAAAATTATCTCATTGGGGCACTGCTATGAATATTTGTAAGCTATGAAATATATGAGGGTAAATGTCTTGATGCATAAAAGCAAGCTTAAGATTGTCAACATTTATTCCGTATTATGTGTATATATACCAAAAGCTCAATAACAATAATTCTCTCCCTGTACACTGCCTCTGGTCTTGTATGTCCCATGACCATGAGAAATAAGGCCCGATCATTGGCGTTTAACCTGGTAACTTTTATCCATGCTGGTAACTTTTGGAGTATCTTTTAAATTTTATCATGAAAAATACATCTTACTTCTGGACTGGTGAAGATTAAGGATTATTTCATACAATGCCGGGAAAAAATAAACTACTTGATATCTGTCTTACACTAGGAGAAACTTAATGAAATGTACGATCATAATCAAAGTCTTTTCCTAACTGTGACTGAATAATGATCTGATAAGATGAGAAAAGTTTGAGTTAAGGTCCTCAAACTGAATTTAAATAATGCCAGCCCTGCCCATCTCCTTGACAATAACATGATCAGTGTAAACTCCTCTACTCGCAATTATCATTAAGGAAATGTGAATAAAGAGCTTAACAAAACCTGAGCCTGATTTCTGGCTTGTAGGGTTGAAAGGGTTAAAAATACATTGCTCTTCAAAAATCAAGATTAGAATATTAAATGATACCAAGCAGCAAGCTTGTCAGATAAACTAACTCCTGCCTATACATTCTGTACATAATTCAAAATCTGTTACCAAAGTATTCTCCCTCCTCCTTGGATCAAATACAGCTAGTAATTTTTATAAATTAGACCAATTCCTTAATATCCATGTACAGAAAATGCCATTCAAGTATGATAACTGTTAATAAACATTACTGGATAGAATTAAAATGTCCATCTGTCTCTGTAAATATGGCGACACATAAAATAAAATAAATGGAAAATTATAATACAACAGAGGAAGTGCATGCATGTGGACCTGGCAGCTTTTCTATGGGGAATATAAAGGGTTAAGTCCAGTTAATTGGGACAATTATAATAGCATCCTTTATAACGAGTTAAGGTTGATATGCAGAAAGTCACTTAGCTTGAAATGTAACCTCTTGGCTTCGAAGGATCTTGACGAAAGATTCTTATGCAATAGGCATGGGGCCATTCATTTTCCTCCTTATCTTTACATAGATCAAATTGAAAATATATTCTCGCTTAAAGTTTTATTTAAGTTTGATTGTCATATATCTAACAAAGTAATGATTATCAATTTTCAAAGATAGACCAATACCATCATATCAAAATTCACTGAAGTACAACAATCAATGATTTGTATCATTTTCGATTGTACTTAAGTGAATTTTGAATGTTTGTAATGTATAGGACATACCCCGTTTTATGGTTGCAGAATGTACATTGCATCATTGTGTTTCAAGCTGTTATCAAAGACCAACATACGACCTCAATATTTACAGAGAAGACGTAGTAAGACAAAAATAAACAGCAAAAGACATTGATCATTCACTGCATTTCAAAAATAATCTTAACTGAAGAAAGAGGAGCACTTTAGTACAGGAATCAACACTGTTTTTAACATGAAGATGTTGTATTGGTACACATGTCTGTCAACAAGACACAAAGTCAAATGCATGAGATGTAGTACATGTTTGGCAGGAACATTTAATATAAGCTGTGGAGATATTAAACAAAGAGATTTCCTTGAAATATATTTTTAAATCAAGTTTGGTTTTATTTAGCTTGAAAACATTTTCATGTGTACAAATAGTTCCGCCTTTAAATGCAACAAATGCTCATCTATTTGACAAAGAGTACATGAAATCTTTTAACACAGGTGAAACCGAGCAATCTTTTAACACAGGTGAAAACACAAGCCATCTTTTAACACAGGTGACAAACCAAACTTTCATGATCTAGAGAACAAACATTTAACATGTAGACTTCAACCCTTAAAACATAGCCATAATATCAAAAAAAAGATTTCTTCCAATTTTCTGAACATACAATGAAGTTGAAACCATTACCCGTACCAATGTTAAATTTCATGTTACTCATTAGTTTTTTGTCACAAATGATCAGAAATACAAGGCTGGCGGGGAAGACCAATGAGGTCCCCACATCTTTAAATGTATGGATATGATGTGATGATATTTAAAAGTCAGAAAATCAGGGATGAAACATATTTACAACAGAAAATAGTTTAAACATAATCTCACTGAATTCAGAACTAACAAAACACTTGTACCTTGATGGATGACCTATGCCCTGCTGAATGGCATCAAAGCTTTGAATAGTTGGCACTATCTGATCTCAAAGCAGGCTTGTGATTGGGCGACTGTCTCTATGGAAGGTGTAAGTCCAGAGATAACATCACAAGAAATGTCCTCTGCCAAGCATTACACAGATCATAACACAGCGACACAAACATTGTTAGAACTGATTTTAATGAGATTTAATGACATCTTCTCAACATCTTACATTGAGGATATCAAGTGAGCACAAGGTTGTATCAAAATCTATCTTTGATAAGAGTGAACTTAGTTTATCAATTTATCAAGTCAAATATAAACGCAATTCTAAATGGTTTTCATGCAAACTTTGGCTTTTTTCCCCAGGTTTCCTACACAAAACCAAAATATTTCAATATTTACAGGCTTTTAACGAGGAATTTTGAAGTTTGTGCCCTATCATTGGCATCTCAAATTCACTAAAATCATTTTACTTTATCAAATGACAAAACCTCAATGTGCAAATTAAAAATATTCTTTTGACATTCTTTGCATAAAAAAATCTTGATCAATCATTTCACAAAATAGCATACAATCTTTACTAAAACTACATGAATTATCTAAAATGATCATCAAATATAAGTCTTTGGACTGCAAACAGCAGTATTGCATTCAGACCCATTCTCAATCCTTTTCTATGAGTTTCCTCTTACTTGTATTGATGTCTTGCTGACTAGGCGCTCTTTCAAAATAGAACACTCCTGAACATACAGCAGAGATGTCTTCTATTTCTTTACCTAGAGTGTATGGATCTATGGAGCTGTAGGTGCACAGTTGGAGATGAGATATTCGGGAGGACTTATCTAGAGTTAATACTGAGACAGCACATGAAGACTAAAGCCAGGCTGATGGTGGGATGGGTGAACAACACTCATCTAAGGCCATCCTGAAGTTCAAAACTATTCTAACAAGATCCCACAAGCACTGATACGCTTAAGCATAGGTGAGACTTGGTGAGAAAAAGCAGTCTTGAAAACATGGCAGGATGTCCAGTGTACATAGGAAAGATCTACAACATTCAGGTACTGCTAATTCTCTCTCCATTTGTTGAATATTTCCCAGCGGAGTTGGTGTGGACAATCATCAAGCTTTAATTTAATAGTAGCCCTTTGATCCTCCTATGATGTTGACCATTAGCCTTCCACTCACATACAAAACGTGTTCCACACTTTCTGTGTGCAAGTAGCTTTCACCTAAGGGAGATAAATCTTGCAGTGGTCAAAAGGGAGATAACCTGTGACATCTGCTTTCCACAGGCACCTTTGAAAATAGATATTTTAGCCATTGGGACTTGTCCTTGTTTCTATACCTCTTGTTGAACTCCCTTTAAAGTGTTTTCCTACATTTGAGATGATGACAGATGACTCTGCTGCTATAAGTCGGCCTCCGTCTCCTCCATCACCATTAATGGTTTCTCCTCGTGACCTCCTGGCAAGAGAGTAGTGAATATGATACTACATACAAAAACTGATTGAGAGAAGCCCTTAACTAATTATTTGACAACTTCAATAGAGAAATATTTTTCAATTATGAACCATTTTATAAGAATGGAAACATTGAAAAACAAGAAGCAATCTCTGTTCCCAATGTATAATTTAAGATCTGTAGAGGAAACCAACTGGCTATGTGGCAGGTTACCAAAATGAATGGATTCATCAACAATAAATATTCTTATTCAATAGCCCACACTATGACTTTAAAATTGTACATTAGGATGTGAAGAATTGCCACTTTATGAAATAGGTCACACAAAAATAGCATGATATACATATGTTATAGTTTTGTCACCACAGTATGAATGTCATTTAGATTAAAATTATGTATAGCTACCAACTGGTAACAAAAGGTTTTATAGATATTATGAGAAGTCTTGTAGTGGAATTAAGAAGCTAAAATTTACTCCATTAGAGTTGTTGACAGACTAAAAAATTGGCAATTGCTGACAAAAGAAAGAAAAAGCGGTGTACCTGTTTCCTTGAGAGGTAGAACCTTCTTGCTGAGAGTCTTGTTGATGTTGCCATGAGGGTTGTCTGGTAGGAACACGGCCACCAGCAGAGCTAAGATCACTAGAACTGCACCGAATGCAAATGGTGGTCCAGGTACTAGATTCTGAAGCAAGATCAACATTGAGATTACTCAAGGGATTGGTGAATGTGGCAGGGTACTAAGAACTGGTTTCTCTTTCCTTTCAACAGGGCTTGTGATTTGTGAAATTAGAGATTTGCTAGCTCATTCGGGGGGGGGGGGGGGGTTAGACTACAACGTCGGTGAGACTAAATACAGTTTTATTCTCAATCTGCAGAAAAGGGTCAGATGCCTTAAACTTAAACTTAAAATATTCTATTTTTTCATTCAAACATTGAGATACAGAGCAAAAAAAGTTGTTTTTTCCCCTAAAATTAGTGGGGGGGGGGCTATCTTTGTCATGTGCACAAGTCTCATTTTTTATTATCCAACTGTTCACAAACACGTGTCCAAGCCAAACGGGAAACATTTCATGAAGAGAGAATAATTTTTATATCAAAGCACATACGAAGTAACCAAAGTAATATTTTCAAAAATGAAAATGACCCAATCAAATCAGTGAAAATGGAAGTAAATATAACAATTGTTTTACTTTTTTTATTTTTTTTATTGACGACATGATATTTAAATGGTACACGTCAACATACCTGGTTTTTGACTGCAAGAAGTAAAGTTTGTTGAGAGTAACGTTTACTACCGCGATACAACGAGGTCACAGGCTACTACATTTCGAGTGTTATGACATCGCGAGATGTTCAAATTTTTTCAAATTTTATCGGTTAATTTATGTAAAATTTAAACAATGTTTCAGTTCAATGGGTATTCAATAAAGTTTTTGCAAGCACAAAAGATAAAACAATTGCACGATGACAGGAAATAAAGTCTTGCCGGGCGTAGTGCATCGAGTCGGTGCTTCAAATCAGGGTCAAGTTTATCGATCTTGATTAGTGTACCGAAGCAATTTAAGAATAAATTCTTTGACAGGCCGCTGTCCGCTATAAGGTTGTAGTAAAATAATAACGCAAATTGACTATAACCATAAATGAACTTGAATATATTGTTCATCGCTTTAGAGGCGGCACTTTCTCTTTACAAATCTTTCAGTCGACGGACTGCGACATGGGCGCATCCATGTTTGTTCGAGTGGCCGGATTTAGCTTTTGCTAGGAGCTTTCTGATTGGACTATCTAATTCCTTTGCAGTGAGTTAGAGAGCTAGCACAGGAAAGTCGTATGTCGGCAGCAAGGGTTAACTTGGACAGTTCGAGACTGGCAATAGTTAAGCTTTGCGTAGGAAGATGTCCTTAATCATGCAACTCTACATGTCCTCCAAAGACTATACCCCTGCCATAAATTAAAGGGGTAGCACATGAAATCAGTTTGTCTGAAAATATAACAATGGAATTACCTACCTGGAAGTTCCTAGGAAGTGGATTGAAAGAGCTATTTTTGGCGGGAGGACCGTGCGGAGTGGTGGCCGGCCCTTTGGAGATGTCCACATGGAACAAGTAAAAGATAAAGCCGAACACAGCTGGTCCAAGACCATTGCACAGACCGCGGATACCAGTGATGATCCCTTGAGCTACACCTGCAAATACATACAATTCATTCATAGAAACAATCTTGTCTTGTCGATTATGATAACTTGTAAATGTATTTGATGAACAGCCTGCAGAACGGAAAGATGATCCCTTTAACAACACCTGAAACAGAATATCCATAGAAACAATCTAGTCAATGCATTTTCAAATTCTTTAATGTGTTTGATGTTTTTATTTGATGTCATGTCTACTAACTTTAAAAACAAGTTGTGAACAATGAAATATACCATAACTAACTCCTAGACAAGTAAATAAGTTTTAAAAAATTGCATATTTGAACTTTGTATTATTTTCCCATTTTAACACAAAGTGGGGTTCAAGATCGACCAACTTAACCATCACATATAATAAAACCATTCACAACCATAGCATATCATCTACATTTATCATTAGTACTACCAACTATAGCAACTGTCAAAATGAACCTGTTAAAAAGGAGATAACGCTTACCCTGTTGGTCTGCACTTGCGTGAGCGGAGGCAAATGAGCTAATGGCTGGATATGTTATACTGGACATGGCTGCCACGCCCCCTGCCACCCACATCACCCTGCAGAGGAGAGAAATTGTTAGTAGGCGTCATCTTGTCATTAGTCATATGCATAATATATGCAGATTTTGAATCAGCTGCTTGCTTGTAAGTTAGTTCACACATTTCACATCTATTGTAACATGACTTGGATGAATTCTTGATTCCGATTGGCCAGTTTGAAAGATTTCCCGAAGTTGAATAGCAATCAGAACATCATGTCAACTACATATGGAACGACTCAATATTGAAATGTTCTGATTCTCTTGATATTGAATTCCTTACTAAAATTTGGCAGTTATCATTGTAATTTTCTGAAACGGTCTACCTGTAAACATCACAGATTATTCTAAATATGATTTACTTATGTCACAATATTTTAGTCATGTTACAATATCGATTGATATAAACTAGTTATACTATTACGGTAGCACTAGGATCATGATATATATATTGATTTGCAAGCAAAGATTCAATTACAAAGTTATTGATAAAATTCAACTGTTCGTGTATGTGTAAAATAAATGAACTAAAACAGTACCAGTATATTAAATTTGTACACAAATATCAAAACATTTTCTTGAATCAATTCTTCTATGTCCTCTTTACGAACCTATTGCTATCATAGACCTATTTTTAAAAGATTTCCAAATTTGAGAAACGTAGAAATCTTTGTATTAACGCACCATGTCTGAGATCCAAAGCCATAGCAAGTGAGCTGGATCACTTCAAATACAAGCCCAATCAGAATGGCTTGCTTAGGTCCTAGATACTTCATTATCAATGCAAGAATTAGGGTCTGAAAGGGAAGGTCACATCATTATAAAATGTACTGAATGAAAGAAATTTGACTGAAATTTTAGTAACAAGACCTTTGACATGTGTGTTTCCATCTTATTTGGAATATAAAATATTTACTTTGTGTCATTACTGGTTACAAGTGAGCAAACAAGAAAATCAACATCAACACGGTTGCTATGCCCGAGTCCTGAACATTATAGGAATCCACAGATGTAGATATTTGACATTTTATATTTCTTTTCACCAACCTGTGCTAGAACTGATAAAACTCCGACTACAGCTATAAAGGAGGCAGTTTCTTCTGCACTGAAACCCATTATCTGAAACAAAGTCAACATTTACATCAAATAACTTCTCATTAAGTCAAGTTAGGAGGAATGTCATAAACAATAAGAGGGCACTATGTTACCTTGTCATTTACAAACAACATTGTGTTGTATTTAAATGTTATTGTCAAATTGATTCTGAAAACTGAAAACTAAATCATAGACTCAGTGATGCCAACCCCAGTTAAAAAGCTAAAGTGTAAATTTTGCTATAAAAAAGTGTAATTTCAGTGGATAAATAACTATCCCGCAAATATGAAAAATTAAATGAATATGAATAATTAACGCTTTAATAGCAAAACAGAGTAACATTTTGCTTAAAATCATAATAATTATACCACAATTGTAATCAGTTATGCTAGAAATTGTAATAATCACACCACAATCATAATAGTTGGCATATCTGTGGACTGTTAGGAGTGAAACGGTATGCTTGAGCTTCGGTTCAGTACGTATTGCGGTACAGGACTCTCGTTTTGGTACATTTTCGGTTCGGTATGAAACCAATAGTCGCCATATTTACTTGAACAAGATCTCGAAAGATCACATCATTCAAACGCTATTGTTGAGAGTCAAAAGATCAAACTAAATCGTACCGAATGATTACTTCCGGGAAAATGGCAACAGGTATCATTACCACTTCAAAACTTGAGGACGTGAGGACTTAATGATAATAAATTTTAAAGAATTTTGATGGACTTTTTGAATAAATATTATTGTTTTTTTAAGTTATCAAAATGATATTTTGGACATTTGAAATTAAATATGCGGTACGAACCGAAAATCCATGTAATGTACGGTGCACTAAACTGAATGTAAAATATCGCAGTTCAACTACTGTAGTAGTGAACCTTTTCACCCCTATTGACTGTTTATTCAAAACCTAATCCAAGACAATTCCTATATGTATCTCTCGACTTACATTCCTAAGGTAGACAAAGAAGCAGGAGTACTCCCCAGCCTCGGGCAGGTAGGAGAGGAACACTGTCACACACAGCAACAGGATCAGGTTGTCCTGACCCACCCGTCTCAGCGACTGCAACATTGGAATGTGGATAACTTAGCAAAAATACACTTGATCACAAAAACCATGTAATTCTATCTTTGAAGGAGGATAGTTCCACAATGAACCCCAGATATCACTGGCATGATGGCACAAACATTTAAACTGCATGTTTCAGTAGATTGATTTCTCCTCAGATCAAGTTTGTTTAAAGAGTAAACAAACTGAGAATTATCATTTTTCTGTCCCCTGTCATAACATCGTTGATTGATGGATGTCCATCTTCCTCCTTAATTTAATCAAGTCCCGTCTTGCATCTCATACTCACAAAAATTTGAAAAGGATCCATATGATTTTAAGCTGTGGGTCTCCAGAATGGTTTTTTTTGGTGGTACTACATGCTGACTTATTGAGGGATTTATTTAAAACTGCTCAAACTCAAGAGACCTAGTAAAAGTAAGTCCTTGGACTCAGCAGATCATATTTGAGGTTTATCATAATGATTTAGTGGATTGTCAGGTTGTTATCCCTACAAATCTTTTAAACAAGGCAGATAGCGCATTCTCTGACATAATTTTTTAAAAACTTTTACTTTAGTGTTGAATACATGGGAATACATAGCAGACATACAGCCTTGACCAGCCTGGCATCTTGACCACTTTATATGTATATGCATAAGCCTTATTACTTTTTTTATTTCAGTTTGTCACTAGAGCAGTGAAACCTTCCTTGTATTTTGACAAAGAGATCAAGTAAAGATTTTCTATCCATTGAACTGACAACCAATCCCAACTTCCTTAGTTTCAGTCTACCCTCAATGGATTTGCATTATCCCAGGAGGTCTGTCATATGTGACGTATCAATATTATAACTGCACTTGATAAACTCAGGCAGGTGAAGGAGGAAGAGTAACAGATTACTCCCCAAACCAGACCCCTGATGATCAGGTTAATAAATCTAAATCTTAGTCACACCGCTTTATCAAAGACAGCAGACATAATTTTACATGCATGACCCTAAGACCCACTTTCATTACGCTATTCCCTACTATTCCAGCTTCAACCTACCCCAAATGGATCTGCCTTATCCCAGGAGATCTGTGACCCCCAGCTAGCAGGTCGCAGCTTCTCAGGCAGCGACTCGGGCACTGCCACCATGATGAAGAGCACATCTAGTAACGCCACCGCTGACGCTATCCAGATGACGAGCGCTTCGCTGTAGAAGTTCCCAACATAAGCTCCAATAGCTGGGCTAGTCACAAGGCTCGCAGCGAAAGTTGCAGATACCTTGTAGGATATTTGAAAGTTTATATTTTTCACAAAAGAATGGTAAGTGCTATATACATTTTAAAATAATAATTAAATGTGATCTATGTTAAAAAGTGCTGAAAAAGTCAAAATAAGTTTTGAAATTACTCAAGTGAATAAATTACATAAAATTATGATATAAGCTTTTCTCATTGATATAAAAAATACTAAGAGATTGCTCTAGTGCTCTGAAATGAACATAAGTAGGTAGGTAACTGAAGAAGGATGATCTCACCAGTCCATAGGCTGCACTCCTTTCCTCTTCATTTGTCACATCAGCTACGTACGCAAACACTACACTAAACGTCACTGAGAACACGCCAGATATAGATATCATGGCAAAATACCACCTGGAAATAAAACACAGGGTATGGATTGAATACAGTAGACTCGTTCAGACTGTTGACATCATTTACTCTTGGAATAAATAACAAGTAAATCAGTTTTTGTGGTGTAAAAAGAAAAACAAGATTTATTGAATGCAACTTTTCTATTGTAAAAAATAAATAAAAATTTGAATATACACTCTAACTCCAGGTATTTTACTACGACTGTTCAGTGCTGTAGTTTCAATGTATTGAGGTGAAATGAGGAGCATTTGTAATTCATGGAGGTAATTCAATGGGCTAGGCATGCGTGAGTCAAGAAGTAACCCCATTGGTATGGGCTGCAGATTATAATTTTGAAATGCATGTGAAAAGACCTGAAGAGGTTCAAATGCTTTACGTATTCAGGTTTTCCTCCTTGATCAGATTGTCCTTTTGGCCGATTTTTAACAAATTGGTTTCTATTTAATGGTAATGATATTCTGCTCCTCGAAACTCTTAGGAACACTGATAAGAAAATGTGTTCCCTGACCACCTTCTAAGAGCAACGCTACAGTCACAAGTACCATTAAATTTGCTTACGACTATCTTTACACTAAGAGAGCTTCTAAATCTATGCCCGGGGACATAAATCCTTTGGTCTAGGTGTATTTATTGGAGACAAAGGTTGTAAATCTAGTATCCAGAGTATGCACTAAGGTCAAGAGGTTTCTGAAGATTTGGGTTCAGGTTTGGTGTTGTGAGTAGTAGGTATAATTTATCAGTACTCAGATGGAAAAGAGTTTATAAAGTGTTGAGAGCATATGGGAAAGACTTGAATTGATACACAGATGTTTTCAGACCTTGGGGATAAGGATCCTGTGGTCTAGGTCCGTAGCTCCAGGACTAGTGTCAAGAATAGATCATCAAAGTTTCAATGAAGTGGGGGGTTTGTGTATTTCATGATGTAGGCATTTTGGTACATAAACGGTGAAGCACATATAATAAAATTCAGACAGAGATGTTCAGATTGCTAAGTTTTAAAGGATCCTATAGGGCAGGGCCCCCTTTCACAAAGCCCTAAGGTGATCGTAAGTCCTTAAGGTAACCTTAGTGCAATGTTAAAGTATGGGAGTTAAGGTTAACCTTAGCTAAGGTTGCTTTGTGAAAGGAGGCCCAGATGAATAAATTTATGTCTAGTGTCAAAGGTCACACCTCCAGGCTACAGTGAACTCACCAGGGACTGATCCTCATGAGTGGGATGGGGGCGCAAGTGAAGCCTACTGTGAGGACGAGGAAAGGTTTGCGTCCCCACACGTCCGACAGAGCTCCGATCAATGGAGCACTCAGGAATGATAGCATACCCTGCAACAAAAGACAATGATATGGTGAAACCAAACTATATTTCATTAAAAATAAAAGATTTGATGACACATCAAGACAAGAATGATTGCATATACTGCAATAAAGATGCATGATGACTATGTCAAATATAACTAATTTTGTTGATTATATATACACAAAAAAAGACAGAATATCCCTCAAAATCAATAAGATAAATATGTGTAACTAATCTATATTTCAAAGTTTATATATTCCATGAAAGGATAAGTAGAGGTAAAAACATTTGCTGCAGGAACACTAATTACAAAAAATCCAATTGCAACACATGTACAAATATACTATCAGTGGAAAAGAGAAATATCGACCATTCATTTGCAAATCACAATGCAGAAAACTAAGATATTTCCTTTGTATCAAGATATTTTGAATATTTTTTTCATGCCATATAGTAATTAGTGATTTCATGTAACTAACACAATGCACTGCTCAAGCAAAGAAACAGCTCACCTTGACTCCCTGAATGAGTCCGTTCATGAGGAATGTGTGGTGAGGGAAGGTCTCATTCAGAACCTGGAACATCACAACAATACAAGTACACCCCCTTTAACAGCACAACATTGAGAGAACAAAACAAGTACACCCCCTTTAACAGCACAACATTGAGAGAACAAAACAAGTACACCCCCTTTAACAGCACAACATTGAGAGAACAAAACAAGTACACCCCCTTTAACAGCACAACATTGAGAGAACAAAACAAGTACACCCCCTTTAACAGCACAACATTGAGAGAACAAAACAAGTACACCCCCTTTAACAGCACAACATTGAGAGAACAAAACAACTACACCCCCTTTAACAGCACAATGTAGCAAGTTTTGATTCATGTATTTCCCAGATTAAAGATAGTGTTAAGATTGATGTCTGGTTCCATGTATATGCAATACAGAAATAAATAAATTAAAAAAATTAAATCATAAATTAAAAAAATATTTTTTTAAAAGTATTGACTCATTTTGTCATTAACCCTGATGTACATGTCAAACATCAATCAGGAAATAATTTTGATCAAATAAATAAAACTTAAATGACAAAATTTCCCAATATTCATCAATGTTTGTCCCTTTGAAAACAGCCAATATACAATGATAGATATCTTAAATCGTGTTTTATTCCTTTCTCTCACCAGGTAGTGAAGAAACTGAAGCAAGAACAAAAAAAGTTACTCTTTCAAACATCATGGCATAATGAAAACATTCACTTGATAAAAACTTCACAGTTTCAAATGAGATGTTTGATTTGCTTGATACTCACAGTGATAATGGGCGAGGTCACAAGACCCCAGGCGAAAAACTCGAGGAAAATAACAACAAGGGCATGGTAGATGCTGGGCTGGCTTATTCCTGAGGCCTGCAACATAATACACAAACTCATAGTAACAAATGGAACAAAATATTCATGGGTTTGTATACTGTTGATTGAAATAAGCTTCGGAAATAACCACCCAAGAATTATCTCAACTGAAACAACATAATTAAAGAAAAACATTTAAAAGATATCAATTAAAAGAAATGATTGCCATGATAAATATAGGCTGTGAGACAAGCCTCATTTCATACACTTGATGATCAAAATTATTCTCATAGCTTTCAGGAGATAGGACGAACAAATAAACTATTTAAGAATTTTACACGGATGTATAGCAGCTCTAATTAATGACAGTGAATGAAGAAACAAAACAAATTGAGCAGTTTTTTTACCACATAAAAAGGCATTTTAATATGTTTTTTGGCATATTCGCTAGGATTATACTCAGACATTTTACATATTTTTCAAAACTCTAACATGATGTGGTCAGTTGACTTAGTAAACAATTTTAGGAATTAGAATAGGGAGTCAACAAATGTTTTCAACACTTTAACATCAATTTATAAATACCGTATTCGACTTAATAACCGCCCACTCCCCTATAAGCGCCCACCCACCACGTTTTTGACTGAACAATATGCGTCCTGTTTAGCGCCCACCTCTCAACATTGCTTACCTTGCATGCTGATTCATTGAAGAAGGTTTTTCAGTCTTGCAATAAGTCTTTTACTTCTACTAAAGTGAAGAATACAGGGGATTTTTAGACCCCCCAGCCACCATCAAAATGATAAAAGTTACAAAACCATATTTCAAAGACATGTGTATCGTAAGAAAACACTTTCAAGACTAAACTTGAGGACAATTTTTATCGTTTTAATTAGCACCCCCTTTTACCAATTTTTTAAGCGCCCCAGGCGCTTATCACGTCGAATACGGTACCTACATAAACATAAAACGTCATGGCAGTTTTGATGAATGAAAGTTAAACTTCGATGGCCCACTATGTGATTATTGATGACACTATAAAGCTTAAGACAGCAAAATAGCTATCAGTTTAACATAGGCCATTTTCACTTATAAATTATAAAAGATAAGTGTAGAATATAGAAAACAAACATAAGTACTTATTTTCCATGAACATTTGCGTCAGTGTGCAGTTGAGCCATTACTCCAACAAAGATAATTCATCTATCTTAAGATTTATTAAGTTAAGACAATAAATCATTGTCATAAAAGTGATAAGTAGAGGAAAAGATAATAAGGGAGTTTGATTTCTGGGTCCTATCTCTCCATAACATCTAAGTATCTTTTCCTACTACTGAAAAAAATTTTGCCATCTCAACTATCCATGTTTTGACATCTGTATATGAAGTTCTAGAAGAAACTTTTAATTACTGCCAGTCACACAGACCTTCCATTTCGATCCACAAATAACTTGATATTTATTTATAATTAATCACTTGTTAGACATACAAGGGATATTATTTTTAAGATTAACAATATAATACAATGGCTTAGCAGAGCAAAAGCTTTTGAAACAAAGTTCTTAAAAAATAGTTTCACTCCCAAAAATAAATGATGTAAAACAAACACATGCTAATGGACTATAACATTATGTCTCAAACGTAAGTTTGATAAACATGCATCTATGCAGCACACAATAACAGTTTAAACCATTGAGGATAACAGAGTAATTGTAAGTTATACAAACAAAGGATATAATAAAGCAGGATATTTAGTTTTTCCTTTATTAATGAACAGATATATAGGAAGGTAGTACAAGGCAAGTGCTGTAAAGAAATACACGACATTATTTTAACAAGACACAATTATAGCACAGTTATAATTGGGATCACACAACTGTAAATGACAAACTTGCATTGAGTGAAGATAGAACTTTGTATTGTTCAAAAGGATACCTATGTCTGGTATAGCACAAGATGAGTGTTTCAACAAACAGTCACTATAACCTTCACTGATCTATAGGGTATCAGAAGTTATGAAATGACTATATCTCATCAGGTAGAACATGTAAACCCTTACTTCTTTGAGAGGAAATAGCAGTTGGTATGGTGAACAAAAAGTTCTATGGATTGACAACTTCTTTATTGAAAGGGTTTAACTAACAGTTTCAAAGCAAAGCCTCGATTTAACTGTCACGATTCAACGATTCAATTAGCATGGCAATACACAAGCTTATTTGTAAAACTGATTAGATTAACTTTCTTTGGTTATATGTAGATGTATAATCCTCTTTCACAAGAACAAATTTGTTTGGGGGGGGTCAAATAGTTAACAATTCAGTTTCATTTGCTCGACTCACCATTATTCTGTTAGTCTGTTACAATTAGTTTAATATCTTTTATAAGAAATTAAATCACAATGTATACAGTTTTATATTTTGGAGATACATGTATCGTATCCTATGCAATGGCGATGCACTGCCTGGTGTATTGGTCTATCTGAGCACCCCTGGTTACAATGAACATGATAAACATAACAACACCACACTTGGATCAGGCTGCTACCATCTCTGCCTGCAACTAGCAGCATAAAGACACTCAGATGAATAGAATTTGCTCACAAAAGGATTGAGAATATTTCATAAGCCATGAAACTTCTGATAAGCTTTGACCATAAACCACTGGAACAGCTGTGGTATAAAAAAGGGTTACTTTGAATTGTCACAGATTTATAGGTGAATGCCTGAAATGTGTATGAAAGAATAAACTGTATTGATCAGTGCGCAAATACGCACAGGTAAATCATATAAATATGCATTAAAAATCTAATCAATGAGTGACAGATACGCACAATTTTCCCAGAATACAAGACAGATATTTGTTTTCAGGAGTGATCGTGACTTGTCATTTATTTACAGGTTCAACATGTGGAAAATATAATCAACGACTAACATCGAAAAAGATGCTAACTTGGAATGAGGATCTGAAAACGATAAACATTGAAATACTCTTAGTTTTTCTTTCATGGGGTAATTTTACTCCTAAATTTTTATTTTGAGGAGTGAAATACCCCAGAGTCCAAATAATTATCTGCAGCCCTGTTGATACATGGGTCGTACTATCATCATTGCTCTACTGTAAGTATGTTGGCTTCTTTTCCTAAAATAGTCAACGCACAACAGTTATTTTAAACCACAATATGCCTGACAGTTGATAGGATAATATTGAAGTGAAAAATGCAAGAAAAGTGAGCTTTAATTACAGATATGTGAAATATTGAATGATTATTACAAAGCCTTATTCTTCCACACAAGTGATTGTTCCTAAAACTAAAGGTCATTGAGGTTGGTCTTTATGTTTTTAAATACTTATATCCTTCTCCAAAGATGAATTTATAAGTGAGATTCTATAGGGCTAAATACATATTTTTTCATAACAGATGTTAAACCCAAGGAAAAAGATTAATGTATGAAGTCTTTTTTATATTCATATTTACATATCCATTTTTTTCTTATATTGCTATGCCAAAGAGAGTTTTTAAGTTGTGCTCTTGGAATTTTAAGACGGTAAAAATAATCAAAATCCAGAGAAGTTTGAACCATGGAAATCATACATCTTCACATCATGATTGTTACATTGAGATAAGTCTTACAGTTTTGTAGGCTATATTACTATATGCTCTTGAAGCCCCCCCCCTCCACCATTGCCTTCCACCTATTAAGACAGGGATAGTCAAACAGTGCTTAAAAAAAAGAAGAGGACATCTTAATTGTTATGCTCTAGACAGATTTTGGTTACCATGTGTATGTGAATAAATCCAAGGAACACTTGATGAAAACTTCACACACTAATTGTTCCCATAAAGTAAAGCATTTTCCAAGGTAGCATTTTTCTCAAAGTCAATAGTTCTTCTCAACGGTTCAAGAATGCACTGAGAGCCATAGAGGAAGAGAATTCACAGGACAGGAAGCTGAGGACAGGAAGCTGAACATGACTATATCACTGTAGCAGAGTTGATGAAGGTGAAAACACAAGCGACCGATCTGCAGCATCATACATCATGCCATGACACCACAAACATCATCCAGGCTTCATTAGGACCTATTAGCATGACTGAATGTGGAATAAATTGGCCAAATCATCGCTACATTGTGTTCTTATTGATTATGGGCGGATGTGTCTTGTTAATATGGAATTATACATCTACATTCAGCAGGATTAGTTGTGCAAACAATACAGCCTTGTGCTGTTTCCAAGGTCAAGGTTAGTAAACTGACAAGGTCAAGGATATACCGGAATGAAGTGCTTCCAAAACATTTTTCTGTTAAACCTCATCTGCAGTACATATCAAAGCCCCATCAAACATGCTGTCTGTTATACGGCTGAAACAAATATGAAAAAAACAATAATACAACACCAAATATCTAACGCCAAAGCATGACAAAGATTATTGAAAGATCTCCAATTTTCTGAGAAGAAAGTAGTTAGAATCAGAGGATGAGTAACACACTTAGTTTTTATTGTACTTGAGATAAAAAAAAACCTGTCAGGTCAAAGGACTTTCACATGATCAGAGGATATGATGAAAGCTAATCTTTTTTTAAATGATACCTTCATAAT
The DNA here is from genome assembly GCA_921293015.1 of Phorcus lineatus. Lineage (NCBI taxonomy): Eukaryota > Metazoa > Mollusca > Gastropoda > Trochida > Trochidae > Phorcus > Phorcus lineatus. Next base: position 57,897,011 of record OV121083.1, on the reverse strand, counting down.
ATCTCATCTGAATTTTCTACAACTTTCAAAAGTCAACTTGCTCTTTTCAGAAAGTTACGTAAGAATATTTGTAATAAGAGTTGACTACAAACAATTTGCAATACACAACAATAATGAACACATTCCCACAAAATTTTCAGTCTTACAGCAAGATTTTTCAAAATCAAATGGTGATTACACATACAAAAATATAAAAAATATATTGGGGTTATATACCCGTAGAGTGATCAATGCACTGAACCATGATTATCATAATAATTTCTTCAAATGCCAAACTAATATAAAGAAACAAAATCCATACCTTTGGTATTGATATTATATTGTGAGTTGATCAATAATATGATGGAATAATGAGATAAAACCATCTATAACAGATGTCTAGGTCCTGGCAGAACTCATGGAGTGTGAACCTGACCTAGACTGTCTGACAGGCTCCCACATCTTCTAATACATCCTCTATTCTTACGCCACCCCTAACAACTTGCTAAGATAGGCCTTGCCGCATTTCCCGTACTTTTCTGTGCTTGTCTCAAAGGCCGCTGCGATGGATTGCAATAGTCCAATGAGAAATCATATGAGAATTGCACTTTCTTGCCGAAAAGGGCGCTGCACTAAAACAGATATTCTGACTGGTTGGCAGCAAGGTATAAATTAGCCACTGATAGAGACTGGTGTAATTTAAAGCCATCCGGGGGAAGATGGGGCTCCTTATGCTTATAAATTAGTCAATTGATATTCTAGAAACTAATCTTTAGCAGTATAAGATAAATATGAGTTGAATGTGTTTGAAAGTTTATATAACTAGCATAGAAGTAAATGGTATGTGTGATTTTGGCTTAAACCCATACAAAATGCGTTATTCATTGAAAATTAATAATTTTCTCGTAATTGGCAATTTAGGATAAACATGTGAGATACTGTAAATGAATATCATAATAATCAGTGTTTTGACAGGTATGCAAAACAAATAATAAATAGCCTAAAAAAAGTACAGTATTGCCTTGAACTGATAAATATAAAGCATGAGGCTGATTTTATTGCAGTAGAGATGAATCTTTTACGGAATGAGGACAAAATCAATTTCTCATATTTTAAATTTTGAAAAAAAAAAGACTTTCTATCACAAACAAATTTTTTGGTTTCACTGAAAGATAATTTGATATAATACACTTCCTGATATTATAAATTTTTAAATAAAACAATGTCTCACATTTAACCAAACAATCTTATTAACAAAATCAATTGAACAACCAAATGAACTTAACGTGAACACATATGTTTCACTTACTTCAACTTCTTTACCTGTTTTTTTTTGGTATCAATTGTATATGCTAAAAGTGTGATGTTTATATGGAGACTTGATTAGAAACCTACAGGACTTTGATAAAAAGGCCAAGAAATGCAGAGGAGAAGTGTTTTATATTATAAATGTTGATGGGGACTAAATACGAGTCTGTCCAACTACAAAGGCAGAATAAGTGCAGCATGTTGAAAATAGTGCCTCTACACCTGTCACCTGGCTCCGGACACAGCTGTACCTGGCCTACCTACATTGCATACATACTAACACCTTCCTATGAGCTAGTAGGTGTTACAACTAATATCTGCTCTTTGTACTGTGAGATGTTTAATTTATGGCAAACATTTAAAGGTCAATTACTTTTCAGAACGTTGCTGAAAGAAGTTGGATAAAACATAGTTCTTATGCAAAACTATCATCAAGAAAAATGTTATCAAACAGAGGCAGAGTCAAAGTAGACAACAAATTAGTGGATTGATGAGACCTTGTAATCATTCAAGTAAACAAACTGAGGAAAACTGGCACAAAACTAAAAATTACAATCACTTCAATAGCTTGACTATATCTCATAGGAGAGAAGTAAAGACTGAAAGTCTAATACTCTCCTACACCTTACAGAATTCTTTTAATTGATTTAAAGAAAAGTGAGACCTAAAAATCAAACTCCCTTGCAGTAACATATGCAACAATGTTGAATTGTTGTAACTGAGTTTTAGAATAAATGCATTACATTTGTTGGAATGGAGCCTTATCTGTACACAGATGCAAAGCACATATTTTATTGTAACGCCGTTTAACAGTCAGTTTATGACATGCAGTATGACGTGAATGTGTGATAAATTGAAACTACCTTGTATAAGAACTGGCAGTTGTTTTTCTACTCTGGATTTATTTGATACAGGATGTTGTTATCATAAAAGGCTATCTCAAAGTCATACTTGATTTGATCAAAGCTGTTGTAACGGCAGGTTTTATAAAGAATCCTAGTTTCAAACACTGCAAGATTGTCTATGTTATACAATAAGAAGCAGAGTATTGTATAATAATAATGAGTATTTATAAAGCGCTATATCCATACACAAGGTGCATGCTCAAAGCGCTTTATAAATACTCATTATTATTATTATTATTAGATAAAACTTCTTTAGGAGACTGCAAAAGAGTCTAGGCTGTATTAATGGGAAGAAAGGACAGTATGTCAGTTAGGGGTGATATATTTCAAGTCTAGAATCAAAATGTTTAGGTTCATAATGCTAGTCTAGACAATTGAATTTTCTTAAATCTAAGTGATTTCCCTCTTTTTGTGAAGTTTTAAAGTTTATTTTACCGAAAGGATAGTGAGGGTTACACACATATGTAAAAATTTCAAAAAGGTTTGATAGCACACCTGTGAATGTGACATAATAACACCTTTGAGTATTTCATCTTTTATGTTGTCACTTTTACTATTTGAATTATGTAACTTGTGAAGCAGACTTTAGTGATGTCCCAATTAGTAACTCATGAAGAGAAAATATGAAAACTTGTCCTTAGTAAATAGATGTCAGGCAATAGGAAATCTGTACATGTGCATAAATGACACGTATGACATAGGTTATGTTTCACCATATAAATAATAATATTCCATGATTAAAAGAGCCAATGTAAGGATGGGTATCGGTCCTCATTTACATATCGCAATATACTGCGATACCGAAAAGTGTATTGCAATCCGTATTGCAATATATTGTTACTTTTCATATTTTAGTTTTTCTATGTTCTTTTGACTGAGAACAGCAATTAGAACAGTCATCAATTCTCAAGGGAAGTCGTTTTGTAAAGAGAGGTAATTCAGCGACTGGTTTCGTACTTTTAACATGTCTGTTCTTTTTCAACTTTGCACGTTCACAATTTTGTTACAACTTTCAGTAAAATCAGAGGGTGTTTTTGTTACGTTTTTCTGCAATTTTACACGGAAAGTGTTCATTCTAAAACCTATGTTATATTGGATATTTCAAGATGACTGTACTGTATCGTGGTGTTTCTGTATTGCAATGTACCGATGTACCGATAATACCACACACCCTTACCCTAATGCTAATAGTTTTGGGGTACCCTGAGAGGCAGTCTAGTGTTTGAGGAATTATTTACATGAATTGATATCTGATTCTACAGGCAACTATCTCATTATCACCTATCAATCATCCATTCACTGTTTTCTCATTGTTAAAATAAGCATTGTTAAACATACTGAGCTGTACATGATAGAAATTGTCAGGATTGTTTTTAACTACCTTATCTCCTGGTGACAGATGTTTTCCTAAATGAAATAAAGTATCAAACCAGAAAATTATCAAACAGTCAAAGTATGAAGTTATTGATTCTATCAATAAAACAGCATGGTCTTGTCAAAGACTATGAATAGGAACAATTGTCTTTATGCAAATAACCATCACAAGTATAAACTGTGACAGTTTTTATTTCATACCATGATATATATATATTAGGCTTGATGTTTCCCTGGCTTTTAGGTACAGGGTAAAAATGTCAAATGTTCAATATATAATTTTGCCCACAACACCATCACCTTGAATCAAATATGAAGGCCTTTTATTTGTACTAATACTTCAAAATGTATATTCTATCAATATTGTTACGGTCAATATTTTCAGCATATATAAAAATATACATTAAATTAGAGTAGTTGATTCATTCTTTTTCAATGAAATAAATTTTCTCAATAGATTTTTTTTAAGTATTGACACCACTCAAGGATAGTAAATCAAGCAATACATCATGTCAATCCATTTAAATGAAAAGAATTCAAATAATAATTGACACATAACAACCCACATTGTCAAATAAAAAGGAAAACCCACAAAGAATAGCCAATGCACTGACCAAAATGAATGAACCCACATTGTCTATACACCAATTAAGAAGAAACAAGCTAAGCTGTCAATGTAACAACCTCAAATAAATCAAACCATCATTAAATGCATCAAACTAAATTCACTTACACAGTCTTTACACTTGTCCTAGAAACAAAAAAAACATCAAAAGAAATCATACATATTGGCAAAATGATTTCATACTCAAGTAAAGAAGGTTGAGACAATGTTACATCATAAAATTCTAAAAGCTAAAGATGAATATTTTACTCAATAACTCTACTCAACATCCAACTTCTTTTGTCAGTTCATATTTAAAAAAATGACAAAGAAAAAATAACTGATTCGGCCATGCAGATCAAAGTAAAGACACAACAAAGGCAGTATTGCATAAGGCGGAGAGGTCTAGAGGCGATGACTGGCGAAGGTTATTGTGCAATCCGACAGAAGAAGCAATCAATCAATGATAGTATAAAGTACAATACTGGGGACATGTGTGTATGTTGTATCATCAATAGAGCCCCTGAACCAGTGACACAAGGGACATATACATAGATCCTTAGGCTAGCACAGCCTCAACAGAACTGATTGTCATTCTGTCAATCTAAATGGTAAACTAAACAAGAAACAAACAAAATGCCAACCCTGATGAACATTTCAAGGTATTTTACTACTGAAGCTAGATTTATGCCAGAAGTAAAACTAGTCGTGTACTGGAGGACTTTGTTTAGCTTCATTATTATCTAGTCATAAAATGTAAGTGATCTGTTCAAGTTCATAGCTTGACCTAGTGACCTGGTACAGACATCAATCCTCGGTGTACAAGATAAAAGTAAAGCCACACATTTGCCTAGGATATTGACTTCTTTACTGTTACCTGTAATTGTTTTTCTTTTCGTTTTGCCATGACGAAAACCAAAAGCAGGTTCACATTGTCCTAAAACACCACCTGAGGTATCAATATTCATCACAATTTGTAGGGCCTGTTTGATGTTCAAATGTTTTGGCTTTGCATGATATTCCAGGATACTAGTATTATATCTTAGACCCATGGCCAATCCAAAAAGAGCCTTAGTAACGTAGTCTCTCAGTTGTTTGACGGCAATAAAATTCAGATGCTTACATGTTAAAATGCCTCTTTAATTAGAATTAAATTTGCTAAAACGAATTTTAAATAAAATCACTCCTACCAAGGTCTGTCGAGGAGAATAGCGCCCCCTATGTTTGAGAATATCCCAAGGCACAACACATTTGAAGAATCTACAAAACATGGGAGACCAATCACACGCCACTCACGCTATCCTCCAAACAGATATACCAAACTTTCACATTCATAATTAGGTTATCTCATCACTTCTGCATTATCAGTAATTATCTACTGACCTACATTATGGATCTAATCTGAGAGACTATGTCATGTGCATCTTGGAATTCTTAGTGTAGACAATTAGCCTCCACGTAATTTTTGTACCTTTCTTATTTTTCTTTACCTTTACCAGCAACAGATCCAATCAAACATCTATTGATAATTCCTATTTCCATGCCTTTTTTTTCAATTAATAAAATCATATTCATTCATCAATAAATTTCTCCTTTTTTTTGATAAATACAAATATACTATATTTGAAATAACAACAAACATCCTATTGTTTTTTTATCAACGCATAAAAATATTTTTAATACAAATGTTCATTTTGAATAAATTCTGATTATTTTGGAACTTTCAATAGTTTTCTGTACCCTAATCATAAAATAATATTTTGAATAAGCAGTACAAGTAAACATTTCTTAAACAGATATCAGATGTCAAGTTATTTCACAGGAGGGTTATTCCATTTTCTCCTAGCATACTGCAATGTTAAACATCTTCAAATTGGACTAACATTACAACAATATCTACAGATATTCTTCTTTCAAGTAGGATAAAAAGGAGAAAGAAAAATACTGATGGAAAAATTATCGTCGTTTGACAGTTATCGGATGGTAAAGCAGATGTGAATAAACAAATTAACAAACTAAATTATTTGTTACAAATGCAATTATTTCAGCTAACTGGAGGAAATCTTACAACTGATGTAACCATATACAATCCGTAATAACTTTGATCTGAAAGGGGTTTCTAGTATTACAAAGATTACTAAGAGAGCATACCATACTAAAAATAGGTCACGACTATAGTAGTACAATGAGTCAATACAGAGGTCAATACAACAGCATATCACACCAGCTCTGTCACTTTGTTACACATCTAGCTAGTTGTGGATGATAGTTACTCTGTTTACTGTACTGGGCGTAGCTTATTTCACTTCCTTATTTCATATTTCATAACTATTAATTACATCAGGAAACATCTCAGATTCGAAGAAACTCAAATGTACTAAAAAAGGTTAAACTCAAAGAAAAAACATGAAGTAAAATTAAATGCATTTTCATAACTAAATTTTCCTATCTACAGACCCTTATTGTTTAACCTACTGGATTAAAATTTATGATTATGCATTAATGAAAGGAAAACTGATATCATTGCTTGAGATTGTGGAAGATCAAACTAGTTTACTGATACCAGTGGGTAACATTTCATAAATAAAAGGCAGAGGATGTATTTTATTAATTAATAAACAATAAGAAAGAAAATATTGTTTCACTCTTTAAATTATTCATAAAGTAGCTTCTACGCAATCTTGTCAAAATGTTTACTGTTTCAAAGCAATAATGTGTCTTGAATTCAGGATTTCTTTATCTGAACATCTATTTCCAGGACACATTTAGATCAGAGTGTATGTACACAAACGTATGACACGATACATTAGATAAACTGGCAATGGTATCAAATATTCATTAAGCTATGTCTGTCCCTCTCCAAATTCAGCCTTCTATCCCCAGTGATTTACCGTGAATATATCCCTCAAGTCAACAACTGATTCACTCAGCACTGGCTCTTTTTCATGTTGCTGATTCTGTATGTGGGTTCCACTTCAAATGTGTCTGTCACTGGAAACACTTCCCAATTACATAATGATTTCATTCAAATATCCTAAAGAGGTGTTTCTATTGCACTGCATTCAACAACAAATTACAGTATCATTACCGTATATTACCGTGTATAAGTCGACCCTGTGTATAAGTCGACCCCCTTTCTCAGGCCCCCAAATTGCTGTCAAAATCATATACCTTGAATATAAGTCGACCCCCTTATAGCGCGTGTTGGAGGCAGGTCGACATGAAACACGCGGCACGTTGAGAGATTTAGTTACGGTAAGTTGATGTATCGGTAATTTTCAAAGTGAGTTGTAATACGTCAGTGTTTTGTAATACATTAAGCATTTGTTTAATAACAGATTGTTGTAATAAATATATTATATATAAATATCAATAATAAAAAATACATATGTGTGTGCTGGTGTTTGTTCTTTTTAAAAAAATAATTTTATGTCATTCAGAGTTACGGCGCGACCGAGACATTCTCACATGATTTCTAAAAAATGTTGCATTGGTTTCCAGCCTTATGCGCCTAACTGTCGCGTGTAATTGTTTAATTGTACAATTAAATTTTGAAAAAGCTGTCAACTCATCTTCATATAGGATACAATAATAAACTGTCGGGAAATCGCAAGTCCTCATTGTTTACACATGCTGTTACTGTACCCTCCCTCCAATAACATCAATTTCCGGTTACAAAGCTCCATTGCGTTAAAAGGGGTGCACAAAGCGACCTATATCATAACTGAGGTGATTGTCAATGTCGGCTTTCATTACAGGGTCAAAACACGCATCTATAATGAACTGTGGCGCAAAAATTAATAACTACTGGGCCACACCATACTCACTAAACATTAAGTACGCATTTATATGCATATCATGCGTAGCATTCGGTTTCTAACTCAATTTAAATGTTACGGTTTTCATAACGAAATTTGGAAATTCCCGTTACTATTTATAGCACATTACCAAGAACTCATACCCGTAAGTGACCTCAGACAAAAGGATAAATTTAATTGGTTAATTCAGAATGCCCGCATGTGATTTGAATAATTCATTGGATAGTTCTGTCATAACCTCTCGCTCTGCTTTTCTTGGAAATTGATAGTCGGAGTCGTGAAATTCCGAGTATTTTACGCGATGAAAAACAAACCAAATGTCTTCATCAAATTCAAAGAAAGCTAGAAGAGTAATTGATTTTTTCACGGGAGCGAGGTAATATACGTCTACTGATGAGGTAGGGGTACAAGATGATTTTCGGCCCGATAACATTTCCAATGTGACTACACTTCAGTATATCATGTGACAAAACGCGGGTGTTATTTTTGCGCTAAAAACGACTGATTCGCGGGGTTTAATTTTTGAGCATATCGACAAAGCGATTGGTGAGAAAAACTGCATGTACCGTGCAGAAAAATTACAGTGATACAAATAGTAATTACCTATCGGTTCTCGTGTTACGTCCATGTTACGTTTTGTTGACAGTCATATTGAACCGTATATCCATCGAACGTGCATATCGGCGAAATATAATGATTTTACAGTACGTCTTTTATTTCATTCATTGTCATAACTAAAAGTTATGATAGAAAAAACGTTAGATCGGGGAAATAAGTTTTAGCTAATATTCAACTTCGACAGTAATTTTCTTCGCCAAACATTAAAAATTCAAAATGGCGTCGATCGATAAGATTATTTACAAACGGATCAATTTCAAATCGATCAAACTGGATTCCGAATTGTAGTAATTTATTTATTTTAAGGAATTAAATGTAATAAAAAAAACAGTAAAACATGTAATATTCATAAAAGTAATTTTATTTCAATATTTTGACAATGAGTTGACATCGTGGCTTCCGGTTTGAATCTCGTCTGTTCGTCTCCTACCGGCAGATCATCACTTGACCTCAGAATTTTTAGGTCTCAAACATAGACCTCGTATATAAGTCGACCCCCCTCCTTGACCCCTCAATTTCTGGTATAAAAAACTCGACTTATACACGGTATATCAAGAATCATGATTCCTAAACAAATTGTTTAGAGTGTTGCGATACATATATCAAGAATCATGATTCATGATTGACATTGGAATTGTTTATTTTGTCAATAAATCAAGGTGTTTGTCCAGTGTTTCCGCTTGTATTTTTGACAGCCGGTCATCATGTCCGATGGCTTTACCTAATACCGGACATTCATATGTCTTCCCGGTCATTGTTTAAAAACAATAAATAAAACTTGAGTTTTCTAATATCACCTCGCATTCCACTACTATTCTCCCCTCCTAAGTAGATCAAATATTTGTCTACTTCTTCATTTCTATTGAAAACGGAAACATGTTTCAAGTCGGATTGATCGGAAAATTCTGTAGACAGTAAATGTAACCATTGTCCCCATGAACAGTAAATTAAGCTTAAGTTACCCGAATAACTATGTTGTTATTTGAAAGTGGTAGAAAAATAGTGAGAATATTCATAGCAAGTTAAGTTGACAGTTGGTACCTAGAAAGATAATTCAGCTTAAAGTATCCAAATGATTATTTCACTTCCTGACAACATGCTATTTAAAGCAAACAGGGGTTTTCCAAACTGGGCAGATTATTAATGTATCATTTTGTTTTAGATCACTCATTATTATAAGATTGATTTTGTGCACATAAAACATAATTGACATCATGTCTTTTCATAAACGGGACAGTTATATTTATCACTGGACTATGACTATTGATGATATTTCAAGGAGTTAATATTTTCATCTTTAGAGAAGAAACTCATTATAGACTTTTTAAATTGTTATCATATACTTCTAAAAACACCTTCATGTTCATTGTTGTGATATTATTTCCAAATCATTTCGCCCTCACTACTTACATAATGACTAGCCCTTGGACCTTTTAACACAAATTGCTGTGTCACATATGTCATTCACTGATTTGATACTTAAATGGTATTTCTAGCTGTTGTATTAAATGTTTTTTTCATGAAATTTTATTTGGTTTTGATAAAATTTTGGCTAATCTAAGTTAATAATCAACACACAAACTTGCATCATACCCAAAACAGAAATTGATATGTATTTCATTTTAATCAAAATCTACAGCATGTCCAATGCACATGCATTCAAGTTTACCTGCCAGATTTATTTTCACATGAAAGGAGGTGGCACCAATGACATGAATGACATTATTGATTTAGGATGCAAGGATACCAGGCTGTACCACTTATGAATAAAAATGGTTACTCCCCTCTCTGTATTCAAAATTATAAGACCAAATATAGTCGCAAGCGACGACAATGCCAGGATTCAGCGAAATATGAGCACCCGTGGCTCTTGGGGGCAAACTAAGTGCTTTTCCAAGTTAAGAGAGCGTTTTTGAAGACATTTTTAGTACACTGCAGTTGATTTAGCCGTATTCGGAAGCAAAATGACGTTTTATATACGTTTTCAGTAAGTAGAGAGACATAGGAGCGGAAGTGAGGTTTACTCGATGTACACGGCCTGCTGCCAGTTGAGGCAAGAAAGTAACAACATCAAAATGTGAGGGGTATCTGGAGGGGAGGCAGTAGAGGTGTGAAAGTTGAAAAAGGGTTAGTGTTTTCCTTCGGCGTGATCAGGTGCTTTGCCGACACTGGAATATAGTTCCCGAATGCTGGTACATAGGTCGAGGGTCTTATTATATATAAATAATCAAGACTATGTCAGTCAGTCAGGTCAGGTCAGTCAGGCAGGCTTTTTTGCTCGCTTCTCTGCCTGTCTGATCAGATTTTGACAGTTACTGACGCACTTGTGTGCGTTTGGTCATCTCGCGCACGCTGTCCATACGTCCAGTCGTACGGACTTCTGCTGCATAAAGCCATTTCGGCCTTCTCTAGACTGTAAATTACGTGATAATTCATAAGACATCGAAGAGTACTTCTTCGAACTTCTGCCCCATGTCGCATGTCTTGACAGGAAGGGTGTTTTCCTTCAACTTTTCAAATTAACCCTTGCTAACGCACTCAGCGAATCTTGCTACAAGAGCAATGTAGAGTATTTCTGTCAACTTTTGCCCTTTCACACATGCAAGAGCGCATGTACCTGCATTTGAACATGTCACACGTCTTGACCGTTCTTCAATATTGATGTTTTCCTTCAATTGTTTGCAATTTAACCCTTGCTAACGCACTTAATTGACATATAGTATGATGCAAACTTTGACTCTCTCTTTTGAACTGAAATGACTGTTCGCGATCGATGTTATGCTTGATTCGTAAAGACCTTGGTCGTGTCTATCTCTCATGCAAATTTCATGAAATTCGACGGGTAGGTTTTTCAGTTATCTGCCCTTGAAGTTGGCGATTTTTGAAAATTCACTGACTTTGAGTGGTTACTGTGGTAAAAGTATTAGGAATTTGCGAATTCCAAGACGAACTTGTTTTAGACCAATCATTTAGCTGTGTAACTGTGTAAGTATCATCTCTCTACTGCAAGTAGCAGCAGTGTAGTGTCCGCTCAAAGGTGCACGGGGTCGGACATTCCTAAAAAGTGCGTAAATTCAAGATGGTGCCCAAACCACGTGACTTACGAATTTGACATGATTTACTTTTTTGCTTGAAATTTTATTGTGCATCTTTTAAAGCAAGTTTCAAGTCTCTAAGTTAATTTTGAAAAATTTTCCAAAGTTAATTTTCAAAACTTTGAGTGGTACTGAGCCTTTAATGCAATGTTCGAATTGCCTGAAAAGTTACGTTTCGCCAGTTCGTTGTAAGGGCTATAAGCTTGTAAAGTTTGGTTGTAATTGAGTCGGTAGTTTTGGCTGAATGTTGTTCACAAAAATCGTGGAATAATAATAATAATAATAATAAAAATAATAAACACGCCAATAACAATAAGGATTCAGCATTTCTGCTGAATCCTTAATAAAACACTGTCAATCGATTTCTGGCTTTTGTCTGCTATTGATAAGTTTTCAAAATCAAATTACTAATTTGCAGGTGCCAGTAGCTTTTTCAATTACATAAACAAACATTACAACTTTATGATGTCAATATACTGAACTGATTAGCATGAAATGGTCAAGTACAAAAGGTGAGGTGATATGGGGTATAACGCCTTTTTCAAGAGTATTTCACTTATATCAAGGCTGCCAGTATTATTGCAGGGAGAAACCCTGCAACAACAATGTGGCTATGTTTTGCGACAAAACCTGCAAGCATTGGCTGGAATTAGTGAACGATGGGTGATATCAAGTACAGGAACTAACACCATTGATAACATTTCACATTCATAACTCCATCAACCTGCTCAATGTGACAATGTCACTTAATCAAATAAAACATATTTTCAAAAGTCAAGGTATTCTGGTCGAGGATAACAAACTGAAGGTTTTATTGTTAACTCTATCACAATCATGACATGAAATTTATTATAAAAAAGATCTGGTATTTTCAACCGGTTTATTTTAAAGATTCCTTGAATTTGATACACTATCAGAATCATTTGAATCATCTGAAACATGAAAACAGTATGAAAAATGAAAATAAATGTAGTACTTCATCAAAATTGTTATTTCATTACATAATTGTTTTTTAAAAGCTGTTTCTCACACTATACTTTATTTGAAAAAACTTAATAATTTTTAAAAACATTTCAAACCTCAATACAGGAAATTTAGTAGTAGCGTATTACAAATATTTTCAATACATTTTTGTTTACAAGATAACTTCATGTTGTGATATATAAACCTTAAAAATTAAGAAAGTTATTTCTAACATATTTTATAACATAAGTCTATTATTCAAGATATCAATTACACAAGAAATTTGTGTCAGTCATGCATAATTTTTATTTTATCTTTATCTTTATCAAATTAGATTAAATTATCAGTTACAATTGGTGTAATGGCTATAATCTTACAACAAAATAACAGTTGGTTGAAAATATTAACTGAGTAAAAGTTCATTCAGATAATCACAGATCGCTTGTAATTATAGACAACTTGTTGACATAACATTGCAAAAATACTTGCAAAAGTAGATATGTTGATGAACAGCGTTTAACAACAGTGCTGTTTCAACAGCAAGTTTCATTCACATGAATTTTACCAAAATTTAAAGCAGTTTAATTGTACTGTACCTGCCTTATCAAACAATCAAAATGATGTTTTGTTTCCAAATATTCTTCCTAACAACATAAGTTAGATCCTTTTTCTAAAACTATGTACGAAAAACCGACCCAAACTGCCGGAGTGTATTTACAAGTTGGTCAAAACATAAACTATGATAATTTAATTAGGCCTACAACATATTACCGATACAATCTAAAATGTGTGAAGAAAACATAACCTGTTTTAACAACTTCTCATGTTTTATCTAATTTTATAAATAAATAAACATACAATAAATGCTTATATTTATTCATGTATACGTTGAACAAAGACAATTGAAAAAGGTAAACAGGGATACAAGACACCTGGAATTATTAGTGTGTCTCTAAAACGTCCAATTTAATCTTACCTTTGTTAACATATTAAGAAATAATGTATTGATTTTATAAGAATGTTATTTGCAATTTTACACTGGTCGTAATCAGTTTCGAAGCTTATTTAGACACCCTCACAAATACTCTTCACACCAGATAGTTAGTTTGATCAACATTGTGCCGTGACAACGTACCGAGACAGACACAGAGCAAACTGACCAAAAACGCCTTTTCACTTTCAGTTTGAAATGACCGGTTTGTAGTTAATTAAACACATAAAAACCCACCGAAGAGCCTTCTTTGTAGCTTCTTTTCGACCAAAGTATATTTCCCACAACTCGTTTCCTTTTCTTTCCCAACATCACGTCAGTTTATGATGACACAAGATTGAATATTATCAAGTCATTATCGTTTTCGACTTGTTCATGTAGCCTTGACCTTCAATCTCGCCATTTTAATAACGCACTGAATATTTTCATGTATGCGATTGCAAACAATGTAACGAATATTTTCAGCACATCATCTTTTAACAGTTTAGCGATAAATTACCGGTATTTTAATGATTTTGTATATACTACTTATTGTAGGAATCATCGTGATGTATTCGATACATGTCCGCACTCTAAAGGGGGTCGTCTCAAACAGCTTTTTTTTACATATTTTACCAGAAAGGAAATGTAACTTTAGAAATGCGGCCAATGCGATCTTAAAAATGGACAAAAGGCTAAATGAAGGAGGTCTTTTTGTTATAAATGTATATTTCATCAAAATTAGAACACTTTACACATTGTTGTTGGGTGGGTTTTTTGAATAACTGCAACCATATTATATATATATATATATATATATAGCAAAACATTTAAGTTCTAGAATTTAACCTTGGTGAAAACATTTTGATAAATCTGCTTTCTTTTGTTTCTAAAAGTTTATTGTTATCAAAATTTAATTTATACATTGGGAAAACTGAAAAATGACCGTTTCCACACTCAGCTAAATGTTTACTCAATGGAATTGTACGGTTTTTTGGATGATTAATCTGAGATCTGTGTAAATTCATGCGTAATTTTAACTTCATTTCAGTTTTTCCAATGTATTTTTCATTACACCCAGAGCATGTGATGACATAAACAACATTTTTACTGTTACAATTAAGATTTTGTCTTACAGAAAACACTTTACTTTCATTTATATGTACAGAAGAGCCTATTATGATATTTTTACATGTAAGACAGCGTGAATCACCGCATTTAGATACAGTTGGTTCTAACTCACTTGAATCAAACTTGGATGAAGTTAATAACTTACGAAGATTTTTAGGTTGTTTAAGACTGTTAACAATTTTTGATTTACACAAAACTTTTTCCATTTCTTTACTTTGATGTAAAATAGGTAAGTTTTTGTCAATTATTGCAGCAGCGCTCTGATGGTTAGGGTTAAAGGTGGAAACCAACGGGACAATGTTTTTATCACACTGTTTATTAGATTTAGCATCTCTGAGGCGACTTTGATCTAACACAACGGCTTTCTGTACACTGTCTTGTACTAGACTTTCAGGATAGTTTTGTATCAACAAAAATTCCTTGAGTTCTTTTAAACGTTCCCTCTTTTGTGTGTCATCTGTTACAATAGCACAAATTCTTCTCGCGAGACAGTACGGGATGTTACGCTTAGTATGACTCGGATGACATGATTGAAAGTCCAGCTATTGATGCGTATCTGTAGGTTTATAGTACAAATCCGCCTCTAACCGACCGTCCTCTTTTACAACCACGGTCACGTCCAGAAAATTCAAATTAGAGTCACTTGTTTCCATAGTGAATTTCAAAGATGGACTTAAAGAGTTCAGGATACAATGCAACTTACACAGTTCCTCTTTTGTTCCCATAAATGGCATGAAACAGTCATCCAAGAATCTTTTCCAATGCTGTTCAACATGCTCTGTCCGAGTGATTGTCCAACTTTCTCATAAAGGAAAGTTTCAAGGTATCCCAAAACCAGGGTTGTATATGTGGGAGCAACTTTAGTTCCCATAGCGACGCCTTTAATTTGAGTATAGAATGCACTATTAAAATAAAATACATTATTGGATATTACAAGATCAAGAGCATCTAGAAAAACCTGTCTGAAAACCTGTCGGCTAAGTCACATCTGCATTTGTTTAACCAATATTGTATAGCTTCTAAACCCAATTGTTTATCAATGTTATTATACATGTTAACAATATCAAAACTAACTAAGCTTGTACCTGGCGCAACATTTTTCGGTAGTTTACATAAGAAATCCAAACCATCTCTTAGATAACTTTTAACATTTCTACACAGAGGCTTCAGAATGATATCAATGAAATTACTTAAGCGTTGTGTGGGACTCTCCGGGCCACCGACTATAGGTCGGAAAGATAAATCTTCAGGATCTACACATGTTATTACAATGTCAGTAACCTATATTGTGACATATTAATGTAATGACGTCATGTTGTACACGATGACGTTGCTTGGCAACGCATTATCCGTTGTATGTATGGCCTGAAGAGGCTCGTTGAGCTGAAAGCGCTAGCCATTAAAATGGATTGTTTTTACTTCTGACTTCGTATTTTTCAATATATAACGCCTGGGAGCTGAAGATCAATTTCAAATTGGTGAACTTTTTTCATATATATGTAAGACTCGAATCCATGGCAGGCCTCAAATCTGTGGCGGATTTCCAAATCTGTGGCAGATTTTCAAATGCCTGACATTTGTACCTTTTTTTGTATTTTTCTTCAATGATTAACCAAACCTTACGCTAGACAAACTTACCCTAATATCCGTCGACAGGAATCCAAGGGTTAAAAAAGATAGTCTTTCAATATCTTAGGGCTAAAGAAGACTGACTCACCGAGGGCTAAAGATCCTACAAAGTAAACACATTTGATATGGCATAAAACCGTATATGTCTTATTTATATGAAAGGTATTGTTTAATGTATTTTCGTAATTGGGATATGGACTCGTATTATTTGGTCGTTATCCGTTTGCAATATCTCTTTGTGTCCTCCCTAATTATTTCGCTAGCGACGCCATTGGGCCTTACGACGGGAACAGTTAGCCATTATGACGCCATCGCACAATGACGTCACTTAGCATGACGTCATGAAACAATTTAACAATCAAACGCGCCACAGATAAGATCCGCCATAGATTAGAGACCCGCCACAGATCTGAGTCCTACATATGTATATATATATATATATATATATATATATATATATATATGTGTGTGTGTGTGTGGGTGTGGGTGTGTGTGTGTGTGTGTGAAAATAAGATTCTATCAGCGGAGAATATATATATATATGTGAAAATAGGATTCTATCAGCGGAGAATATATATTCTAGGCATACAATGCAAATACAGTATCTATGCAATGTATTTGACAAAGCTGTCCATATTATTGAGTTAATTAGAATTTAATTGATAAATTAATATCTGAGAACGAAATAAACAAAGTTATATTTTCATAAAGTAATTAAATGACATTTTGGTTAATATCAAGATTTTATGAAAGAATTTGCAGAACTAGGAAAATATCTGGCTCAAAAGTGCCTTGTCTCAGCTATAACAAGCAACAATGTTTAGCGGGTTAGTTTGGACACTATGTCAACAAATTGGTATTTGTTTTACATTAAACAATTTTATAACATTACAGCTAGGTTATTTCGGAATAATGTGAATGTTATTGAAATATGTTCTATCTTTATCATGAAACAAGATTTTAACAAATTATTCTAAACCTTTTCCTATCCTTGAATATTTGTCGGAAAGGTTAATTTTTTGGGAATAAAAACATACAAAATAAAAGGTTTATTTTTTTATTTGGTTCTTATTTTTGTAGGAAACCGAGTGTTACACACAACACACGTAAAACCTTCAACGCATTTTCCATGTGCACTTGTCTCATAATTGTTTATCTAACTGTTCACAAACAAAAGTACAAGTCAAACGGACAATATTTTATGAGGAGAGAATAATTTGTCAATATAGACACATACAGTATTATTTCCAAAATGAAAATAACACTAGATATCAAAATATTCAAATCAGTAAACATGGAATAAAATATAACTTTATATTACAATTTTTTACATACTTCTGCATTTGGTGTATTCATTTATTACGCTTTTTACAACTATAAATATTTTTGGTCAGCATTGGGGATGAAATAATTTTGAATTGAATTGAAATTTTGTAACAAAAAAACAAAAAAAAAAGGAAACTTGCTGGCTGCTTGTCCCATCCTATCATCAATTAGGACGTAATACTGAAGTTTAAGGACATAAAACTGCAGTTTAAGGCTGAAAGTGCCACAGTTAGTGGTTGTAACAGGTGATGAAGAGACAAAATGCCTTGACATATGATGAAATTCACTAGTTACTTAATGTGTGTTGTTTGATTGGATGTTTTAGTTCTACCCTCAGAGTAGTTTTAGAACTACCCTCAAAGTAGTGCATAGTAACTGTTTTGTAACAATACTAGACCAGTTATTGGGAAATATGTAGTAGAAAGGGGAAATAGTCATTTTGAAAAAAAAAACATTTCGAAAAAAAAGACCGCCCCCCCCCCCCCCCTGTTCCTACGCCCCTGAATTTGTACATGAAAAGTTAAGATGTTTTGATTTTATATCACCACATATAACATTCAGGTTCGTATCAAAGGTAAATGATATGTTATGAAAATCACGGAGTGGCTCTTTAATTACATGAGCTTTACTTAGCTAGACTGCGACTGATGGATCATCTTATTTGTTTTAATACTTTTACAGAACTCGCCTGGACAGTCTTTTGTTCAAAATTTGATTGATTGGACCGTGGATGTTGATTTTTTTCTTCTGTAAACTAAAATTTGTTGGCGGTAAATTTCAAATCCCGACACGTGTTCTCATTCAGAGATATCACAGGGTTTGTATTGCTGAAAATACTACGTCCTAGGTCAAACGTTTGATCAAATTACAACACCTTGTATACATACTTATTTGCAATAAAGATGATTTTCATTGATCAAATATTTGAGCTAGGACGTATTATTTTCAGGAAAAAAATATCCCCGTATGAGTAGAAGAGGTCCTTCTGGACATTGTCCTGAACCGTTCGCGAAACAAGGCTGATACTTGTGAATACACATTCTCGGAGATGTTGATGTAAATCAGGAAGAGCAGAAAGTCGAAAACTGGGGTAGGCTTACTCAAGATCGAAAATCGTTAGGTATATTCTTTTTATCAGATTTTGTTGTAAAATGAGGTGAGGTGAGTTGGAGTTCATAAATGCTGTTTCTTGCTCAAGAAGAACTGGTTGTTTCTGAAAATCAACATCTCAATGCTTATCAATGCTATATAGTGACAATTAACAGGTTGAAGTCGAGGTTTCTAATCTGACAGTGGCGCGTGCCAATGATTCTAACGTAATTTAAAACTTTAAATTCCTAAAACGCTAAACACTTGTAATCGTTTATTAATTAACCATTGCAATAGTGGGAAAAACTGTTATTGCAATTGAGTGCCCTGTGGTACTAGGCAAATAGGAATTGGTATTTCTAGCCTAGGATCTAGATGTAACCAATATTTTTGTCTCTTATTGAATTTGATAAGATTTGGCCTTTACTTTAAAAAAGTCGTTTTTGTATCTCGTACACAAATTAACCAAATATATTTGAGACGACCCCTTTCGAACTCTTCAATCTGAAAAGACGCATTTGTTACCCACTTCCTGTTTGATTTCGATTGCTTGTCTGCTGGTTCGCAGAAGCATTAATTATCGTGTATTTGATGTTTGTGGGTTATTTTTGAAGGTATAAAATTTAGACAACGTTGGATTTTCATTACATACTTCATCATGTCGGGACATGGTCACAGTCACGGACACGGTCATGATTGCGGTGGTCATGATCACCCATCAGAATCAGAAATGGCGGCTCAGTTTAGTTTATATTCAAAAATAAACACAGATCTGGTTCAGTGTTTGAATGAGTCTGTCGATGGTTCTGGCAAAACAGTATTTAAGCCATGGGATGAAAGATTAAATAAGGAAAAGGTATATTTATCTTTGTGGACACGTTATTGACATGGCAAGGGGAGATAATTTGTACAGTTATTTCCCTTTAGTATGTTGCAATTGCTAGGTATAACTTTCTTTTCTATGTAACTCTATTGAGAATCATGAATCAGTTACAGTTTCATACTCTGTAACTTTACTCATTTTAAAATGTTTCAAAACCATATATTTAAAAAATTAAATCAACACTACAGTAATTATCATTTAATATTTTCATGAAATAAATTTTATTTCAGTTTGTGGAAAGTGATGTTGATGAAGAGATTCTATTCAATATACCGTAAGTATTTCTAAACCTTATATCTAGTCAATAGGGGTGCGCAGTAATATCGGTATATTGGTATATTGCAATACAGAAACAACTCGATACGTACCGGTACACTCTTCAGAAAATATCAAATATATCATGTGATATAAATTAACAATTTCTGTGGAAAATGGCGAGAAAATATTACCAAAATACGTGAGTTTAATGAAAGTTGAAATGTGAACTCGCAAAGTGATTATAGCACAGACATAATAAAGCTCCAAAACCATTCACTGAATTATCTCACTTTACAAAACAAACCAGTTGAGCATTGATCAATGTTCTTATGGTTGTTAGTCAGTCAAAAGACCATTGAAAATTTGAATATGAAAAGTACCAATATATTGCTATACGTATTGCAATACGCCTCTCTGTTTCGCAATAAATTGCAATACAGAAATAAGTACCGATACCCATCCTTACTAGTCAATTCACTTTCCTTTCAATCTAGATAAAAAGATAAAAGTAATTGATAGTTATCAGTCATCATTAGAACATGCAATGCCTAACTTTAATGTTTTGAAGCAAAGACAATGTAAACAAGAATGATTTTACTTTTCATTGATTTCCTATGTAATAGAGGATATCACATGAGTATCTTCAACATACTACATGTATGTTTACAACACTCGTTCCTTAAAAGGTATACTAATGTTAAGGCACGGGTGTTGTAAAAAAAAGTATGTCAGGGGTATGAAATATAATGTATAACCAAAGTCAGGAAAATGATCAAAATAAACATCTAAGCATAGTCAAATCACTTGCCGTCAGTGAATGTCAAAAGCAAAGTCATAGGAGCATTGTTGATGGGGTCATAGTGAAAAAAGTCATAAGTTTGATCCAGGACATCTCAAGAAAAACATGAATCATATGACCTATAAGATTGCCCTTGATGTTATTAAAGTATAGCGTGATCATTTCATATGGAAATTGCTTAAAAAGGTTTGCTTGAATTAAGAGTCATGGGCACATGAAAATACTTGTTTTACCTATGGTAGATGGTTAACCATTTAACTAATTGGGAATTGGTAAATCTCATATTTCACAAGTGGATCTATTTAAATTCAATAAAAAAGTAACTATTTATGTTTATAGTAAAACACTTAACCCCAAAAAGGATAATTATTTAAAAAAAGGATTTCTTATTTCAAATAATTTCTTTAACTCTGTTATTAACTATTGTCTCAAATTTGTCACCTATATTAAATGCAGGTTCACAGGTGTTGTCAAGTTGAAAGGTGTGATTGTGATCGGAGGTCAGGATGACAGTCACCCTTCAAGAATGAGGCTGTAAGTAGTGCACGAAATTTGTTGATAAGAGACATTACAGTAACCTTTGTTCCTTTGGTAAAATGTCTTTGGAATTCACATTCTTTTCGCTCAAGAGTGGGCATATAATTGTGGTTCTTTCATATGACATTGCGAAAGTTTGACATGAAGCTCTGACATTTAAACACATTACCATGTTGATAGATATATAATTGTGATTCTTTAATAAAATCATATAGCATAGCAAAAGTTTCATTGTATTACTAAGATATTTCAAGAAAATAATTATTTAGCTGTATTTTAACTTCTGGCATTCGGGAGGATTACCATTTATCTCTTTGGATAAGGTTGAACATGGACATTTCTTGTTACAAATTTGTATGTTTATATTCATCCACAGGTATAAAAACCGACCTGGTATGACTTTCGATGATGTGCAGGCGGAAGCTGATCAGGAGTTTGAGCTTCACCCAGATCCAGACGGAGTCCTCGAATATTCAACAAAGTGAGAAATCACTGATGATAAGCTCCTAATTGTGATTCTACATGACATTGCTGAGAATATCCTTACTCTTCAATCATATTGAATAAGGGGAATAACAAAACGGGATGTTTTATTTATAAGCAAATAGAACACCGCTCCTCATGTGATTGTCACTTTAATTGCACTGCAACAAATTTATTTAACTAAATAGTGCCCTCAAAGACATATGATTAAAAAGGCTTCAACTGACAAAGTCCAACACTGTTTCCTGCTTTCATTTGTATGGATAGGTTTATTCATTTACTCATTTTTTATGTGCCAACACATTTCATTTTTCTGATTAGTCATGCAGCTTGATTAAAGTTTTTGAAAAGATATGACGCTTGAAACTGATCTATGGTGAGTATCACATAAACAATCACATAAATTTATTGTTTTTAATCTTTTACCTGATGTGTGTGCAATTGGTAATAACATTGTAAATGTATTAAACACTGATATATTCAACAGGCAAATGCTATCATGTTTCAGAGCTGCAAGATTTAACAGCGTGGAACATCTATCTATTCACTTCCCCGGGAACTTTGGGAACGACAACACTATCATCTACTATATCGGATTAAAAGGAGATTTCACAGAGGTAGGTTGAATGTTTAACTTCGTTGCAATTACTAACTTATCTTGATTGAAACTTTTTTTTTAAGTTTTAAAGTTTTGATCATTATTATAGACATTCTTGAATGTTTGCACCAGCTTTTGTCTTTGTTTTTATAACTACTTGAATGGTTTTGACTTTTTTACACATTACCTACATTTTCTATTTAAACAATTCACTGTTTAACAGTAACTGTTTCTTAAATTTAATAGAAATAATATTTGGAAAAAATAATCATCAAAATACAAAATTCCAAATGATGTGTTTTGAAATGTCTTTAAAGTCACTTATTCATCACTGTAAAACAATCAATTTGGCTATAATTTCAGGCCCATCGACATGAGGTAACAATCTGCACATACGAGGCGCGAGCCATGCCACAGGACCACAAGAACAAACTGACTGACAATGTGTCCAATATGATTCAGTGATGCGTTGGAATGGAGATTTTTCTGACACTTTGCTGGAGGAAACATATGCAAGCTAATGAACTTACAACCACATGAGAATTCCTTTGCTTGAAAGTTTTGCTGACTTATCTGGCTATTTTGCGTGACATTTCCAAAAAATATTGTTATATTATGTCAAAACTCACATGGTACAAAGACACCTTAATACTAAAAAAACATTTCAATAAAGTGGAAGTTAATATAGGATGAAGTCATTATTTGATAGAGATTTTGACAACTGAAATTTCTATAGATTGAGTTTGGTGGATTAGGGAGAAATTAAATTCACATACAGAAAAAAGCATATGTTTGGGAGGGGGTCCGCAGACACGAGTGGATTATAGTTACCATGATCTCATTTAGCAACATTTTCATTGAAATCTTAAGTCTTTCATTTTGGTGACGGCCTACGTTTGAGAGTTGTGCCAAAACTTGTCGACTGAAAAGCCAGATGGGCTATGGCATGGCTTGCCATCTGGCGTCCGTCAACTTCAATCTTTTTCATTTTCTTTCCTAGAACCATTGCCTCAGGAAATCTGAAATCTTGTGTACAGACTCCTTGACTAATGAGGTTGTTAATTCATAGGTTTGGTGATACCGTGAACCCTAATATGGGTCATCGGGACAACGTCCTAAACTGATGTTTATCTTCTTCTCCAGAAACAACATGTCTGCAAAGCTGAAACTTTGTGCACGGACTGCTTAGCTGATGAGGATTCTAATTTATAGATTTGGTGACCTTGTGACCCCTAATAAGGGTCACACAGACCACACCCTGAAAACCTATTGAAGGATTGAAGCTATGGGCTGAACCCTTCTTGCTATTGTTGTGTTGTTGTTTTCTTATATCACCTATTTTGTGCAGCATTTTTAAAACGGCTGATGCTATTTAGCCAAACTTTCTTTGCTGGTACTCCCTATTGAGGAATGGCGAAGCCAACCTTTTGGGTCAAATCGGTTATTGTATTAAAATTATTAGCCCATTTTAGAAAAAATAACATTATCTTTTAACTTTTTTTTAAAAAATGCACTATACAAAATCTTTAAAAAAAGTAAATCTAATAAAGTCGGAAGTCTCATGGTTTTGACACCATCTAGATGTTTTATACTTTTTGCAAGTTTTCGACCCCATGCACTTATAAGGAATCAGTTATCTGCTAAAACTTGCAGTAGAGTGCCAATACTTACATGTTACATAGCTAAAACATTGGTCCATAAGAAGTTTTTCTCAGAATCTTGGAATTCTCAATACTTTTCCACAGCGACCATTCAACGTTCGTGAATTTTCAAACACTGTCAACTTCAAGGGCCATAACTAAAAAACCTACACCTCAAAATTGATTTTTGCGGGAGAGTTAGATATGACCAAAATCTTTTAGAATCAAGAATAAATTTGCTTGTGAACAGTTCCGGTCACAAGAGAGGGTCAAAGTTTGCATCATGTCAGATGGCAATTAAGTGCTTTAGGAAGGGTTAAATTGCATAAAGTTTAAGAAAAACACACTCTGGCTAAGTGGGTGTGTACGTGTGAAAAGATGGCAAAGCCTGATCAGAAGGGCATGATGAGGTGCAAAAAAACTGTGTACAGGGTAGCTATAGTCTGGAGCAAAACTCAAAAAGTGGTAATTATATCCAAAACTGAGATGTTTTTAACTTATGAGTAGAAAGATGTTTGTTACAATTTATGGTGTACTGGTGTGATCTGTCATCTTCTCTTGTTTTGTTTTTGCTACACCTCATTGGAAACTGGCCTTTTATCAAATTGTGTGACAGACAGTTTCATCGTTAACAAAAGTGCATGCTTCTTACAACTTATGAAAACAAGTAAATGTTTATCTTCGTCTGGGGACATTGCCATACAGGACAGGTGGTGAATTCAATGCTACAATCCTTTCAAATGTAATAACTGCGGTGAAATAATTATTTAGGAAACTCGTGGTGGTCGATAGTTGATAGTTCATGAAGTGAGAGATTGTGTTTTGTGAAAAAATGGTTAACGGTGAAGTGTTTGTGTAAAGTAAAATGATTATTGAAGTGTGGTAAAGAAATAGGGTTAACAATGACTGCTAAGGGTTTTTGAAGTGATTGTAAAAGGTTAAGTGACCTGAAGGGCTAGCTTGAAGAATAAAGGCTTATGGTAAAAGGATGGTTTAGTAAATTAAGGGTGATTGAATTTTGAGTTCACTCTCTGATGATTTATCGTTCGTGAAGCGACTTTTCAAATGATTGTCATGATTTTTTGAGATGCAGTGATTGGATTGGATAGTATCTCGAACATGTTACGGTACTGGTTAAATGATGGTTGATGAAGTGGTGCTTGTAGTGACTGTTGATCAAGTGAAGTTGCTGAGAAAACACGTCACATGAAATGTTAGTTCCTGGTTCAGGAAATGACAGTTTATGCTTCATGAAGTGAGAGTTTATGCTTTATGTTGTACATGCTGACATGCTGTGTTTGGAGCATATGATTGTTGGGGTGTAGCTGTTGCACTGATATCTGGTGATGCTTGAAGTGTGATGTACGTGATGTCATGTTGACACTGTGTTTTTTACGTACCATGTAGATGGAGAGGATGATACAGTGACATCTGGTGATGATGAATATTGCCTTGTGACAGTGATACATTGAATCAGCTTGCTGCCGAATTTAGTGTCCCATAACATCAATTCATTGAAACATGGTTAAAGGGGCATTAATCATGTATTGTGGTGCTTTTGGGGTTTTCAACTACTTCCAACATTTATTTTTAACTGTTTCCATGGAAACACAACTTAGACTTTTCTTCCCTGACCAGAACTAGAAATCCATAAGACCTATATGAAATCAATCATCATAGGGCCTACAATTGTTTAGACTTTTCCATTGAAAGACAACTTAAAATGTTGTTTCCAGACCACTACTCTAAAAAATAATATCTACCAGGTATCTCATTGCAACTTCCTATGGCAAGGTATTGAGATAGCTAGACTCTATCCATTTTCTACCTTGCACGCATTGGTAACAGTGACATCTATTGTGATCATGTGGTACTCCCTTTACTAGCTGCTAACCATCAGCCAGTTACATTCGATACCTATTCCGGGGCTTCAGGGATTAATCAATATTATCAGATATTGTACGCAAGTCTGCTGTTTTTATTGCAGGTTTTTACTGATAACCCGTAGAATGTGAACCTTAGACAAATTTGTATTCCTCGTGTAATCCTTTACTCTCCTATAAAAATCAAAAATAATTTCTGAATAACTTATTTTCTTGCTAATTATGCCTATTTTTATGTCGTAATTATTCTAACATTTTTGTTATATTAGATTTATTTACTCCCGTCTGAATGAATAAAAAAAGGCTATATTTTCTTTATCATCTTATTTAATAAATAATGCTGTCTTAAGTAAATATTTCACATCATCAGCATTGAATTCTTAACCAGAGAAAACTTTTAATGCACTAATAAAATTCCTTAAAAAAATGAGAGCTTGTCAAAAAATTGTCACATTGAAATGATAAAATGTTCCTGTTATGTACATCAACATATATAATAATAAATTATGCATTTAACATTAATTCATCATTCTGGCCATCATTTTTGGCCAATTCCATGAATATGTAGCTAAAAAAATTTCTTTCTGGACCAGAACTAAACATAGAAATATACCCTTCAACTTTTGCAAAGGACCATGGAATGTATTCTTTATATTACTGTTCAGTTGTTCATGTTCATTTTTAACCAGGACTTATTTCAATATTTAATGCATCTGATGAAGGTGGATTACACTATTCAGAGAAAGTTTGCTGTCATTAAACCTATCGAGGAAAGAAATGTTAAATCACCTGAGGATTAAACAATAGGTCAAAAATGTCAATTATCAAGTCAATAACTTCTATGTGATCCCCTAGCACACATTACAGTTTTACATCTTCTTTTCATGCAGCCAATTAAGCACTGAATCTGCTTGGTCGAACCACACAATCTAGCAATGCCTTTTGGAGAAGGTTCTATACATGTTCTATTGGATTAATTTCCGGCAAATAAGAAGACCGTCCTCAGACCAACCAGTGAAAAAATATGAAACACAATAGAATATGATGTTTACAATTTAATTAAATATAAACAAATAGATTAAAGTTACATTACAAAGTCATTGTAGAAAACGAGGTTGATAAACTAGATTCCAGAAAAATTGAAGTTTCTACAAGTAGATCAGTCCGAGATATTCAGGAAACTGAGAAAAAATTCCTTCAAAAATTGAAAAGAGCCCATTGTGTGACCCAATGTTTAACGTGTAAACAATCGCATTCTCATAACACATTTTGAAATCTGTTGGTCGATGCACCACTTAATTTCATTGCAGTACCACCCACAGTTCGCTTGCTCCAGCCTATGCTCGTAGGTTTCACGGCAATGCATAGCTATAATGGTGTTGCAGGCTTTCACGTGCAATATTACTTGCATCCGTTTGCTTTTTTTTAATCTTCTGGATTTAGAAAAAATCATGGTATGTAATAAGTGCGTGTGTAACATAGCTTAGGTTTTGGAAACATTTTCTTCAGCGGACTTCAATTGTTTCATTACCAAAACCAGTATACGCTGCTTCAAAACAGCATAAAACTTTGTGTTGACTACGGAAATTCTTATCTAACTATATAAATGCAAAGTTTAGAGAATTATGCATGAGACAGCGTGAATACAATATGTATCAACATTTGACTTGCAATTGAAGGTTGGGACTAACATTAGATGACAAGTGGCAAACTGATTTTAGAAAAATTTAATCTTTTGATGTATTTCTTACTTATTCACTGCTTTACAGTTGAATTGCAAAGAAAGTAAAACCAAACTTAAGACCCCTGACACAGGAAATATTGAGGTATTGCCAAGCAACAAACTTGTCCGTAACAATCGTAACTATGCGACTTCTATGTATTCTTAGGTTCTCTCCATATGCGTTTGAAAGTCCATAATAACAATTGCTTGACTCCATTTTGTGTACTTGGTGAATATTGACTTGAACTTCATTAATACATTTTTCTTATTATACAAGCAAATGTACCCTGAAACCTAAATGGAAATCTAACCGAAAAAATAAGAAGAAGAAGAAACAAGTAAAAGTGACCGACAAGTAAACATGACTGCAGTTAAGTGAAACCTTTCACACAGGAATCGTGAACACCGAGGCTGTTTGGTTACAATTTTATAGTCTAACTAAACACCTCATCCATTGAAAATAAAATTAATTTTGATAATGCATTATTTTCTATATTATATTGTAGCGTTTTCTAAATATATCATAAAATACCAATGTTGACTTTCTAGGTATAGGAGGTATAGGCAGGGACTAATGTGCTCCCCGCTTTTATGTCCAAGATACTCCTATAGACTGAATTGTAATTGTCAAAATGATCCCAGTTGTGTACAGAGGTTATCTCAATTTTGATATGTTTAACATCCCCTGCCAAACGAAGTTTTCATTGGATTTAGAAATGACCTCTGTCCGTCCACGCAAGCTGTTCTTTTCTTAATCAGAAGTAATAAATCATTATGCCTATCTCATTGAAATTTGGTATGTGGAACACTATGCAATATTGTCTGCTGGTAAACCACATAAGAGTTTCTTGTTTATCATTAACACTGTCGTAACTCCAAGGAAACTTTAGTTGCCTGCATGCAACCTTAGTAATAACTATTCAATAACTGCAGTTATTAAACTTAAGATTTTGGAAGAAATCAGTTCGAAATATGAAATTTACCTTGTCAACAACGGTTTATAGACAACGAGGACTATCAGGTTCAAGTATAGATGCTCATGGAGAACTCCCAGAAACAAATCCACGTTGGACTATACCATGGTACATTGTATCATCGTTAATGGGGCTACCCTGACATGTGGTCATGTAATCGAAGACAAATTAGTCAGTCCCTGTCTCTGAGGTTCAGGCGGGTGATCAGACTGTGCTTCACATTTGGACAGAATTTCGGAATTTCATACATTTATATGTGGAGTTTTTTCTTCCACGTCATCTTATCTTAGGCAGATGTCCAATCCACCACGAACATCAAAAGCAGAAAAAACGGTTGGAGACTGAAATTTGGGAAAACGAGCTCCATCTAGATCTTCTGGGTCATCAGCCTTCAGGACATAAAGACACACAGGAACATCACGTCCCTCAGAGACAAATTCGATGTGAGCCAGGTACTTAATGAGCTTCAGGCACAAGAGGATCATTGTCAGTTACGCTGTAGTAAGCCTCAGGAACAATAGAATAATCAACAGATTCATTAAAGGGGCACAGAGTATGTTGAGTATGTTGGTCAAATATGTTAAAACTCCTAAATGCTTATATTTCATCGACAAGAAGTGGTTGTTTCTGAAAATGAACATCTCAATGCTTATCAATTATCTTCTGTGGGTTTGTCGGAGTACGATTTGGAAATTGAAATTTCCGACTTATCCTCCTGCATTTGGTATAGTTGCAGGAAGTTATTGCATAGATTTTCTCGATACTGTGATACTGTATACTGTATTAATTTCATTCCTGATTTTATTAGATCTTGGTGTTTGTGTGTATGATTTAATTTTAAAATGTGAAAAAAATTGACAATTGTAATTATCATATTGAGTCCATTTTTCCTTTCTCGGGAAATTCAAATATCATTTTGCTTTTGTGAGTACTCACACCGATATATGTTCTTGATTTTATCCAAGTCAACGAATCATTCAATATTTCTAGGATTTTTGCCAGTCATAAAAGAGATGGATCAAACTAACTTTCAATTTCAGTTTAAGAGAATGAAGAAGCCTGACTCTCAATATAACCAAGATTTATATTCAGGGGCGTAGGAGCGAATTTGAAAGTGGGGGGCTTGAATTGAATTGAAATTTTGTAACCAAAAAAAAAAAGGAAACTTGCTGGGGAAAAAAAACATTTCGAAAAAAAGTTGCTAAGCCCCCCCCGCCCCCCAAGCCCCCCCTGTTCCTACGCCCCTGAATTATTGGCCTATACACGTCCTTGATATAACCCATCTTAAACAAAAGTAGGTTAGTTGGCCAAATCCTATGCACTAATGAGTATTGGAACGGTCGCATACCTATTCGTCGAATTTCTAGTTCTACGGTAGAAAAATCCGTTCGACGGATCAATACTGTGATTTTGTTTTGTTGAGTTGTTGATTGGCTTACATAACGCTGGAACGTTCCAAAATAAGACAAAAGTGGTGTTTAGAATCATTCATTTTATTCTGATCATTTGAAGTAACGATGTATACGTTGTATTTGACGATTGAATACATTATCCATATAAACGAACGTGCCGTCGATGTATATGACATATATCATCTTCATTTGAACTATGTATTTCGACGGATAGGTACAGTTCAGTTTTGAAAATTCAACGGATTAGGATGTAATCATTGGAACCATCTAAAATCTGTTTATGCACGAGCTCTAAATACAATCCTTTGGTAGGATTTCAAGTCTTTTTCACTGGTATTTGTCTCAAGGTCCGTTTCCCATTTTAGCTTATAAAAAGGATGATTGGTGTTTGATTTGGAATTGGGATGAGTGCACCGTCCTACGACCTTTTTTATTTGTAAAGAAATTTTATTTTTGATTTTCTCTCAATAAACCTTCAAATAATTTACTATATTCTTTTACTGCTCTTACAGACTTGCATATCATGAAAAAATGTTTTTGAATTGTCTTTATAATTGCTATGGAACTTGTTATATGCATATACTATCAGTATCTATCAAATAGTTGGCGAAGGCAATTCCTATTTTTGCGTAGTTTGGATTTTATTCAGAAGAATCTCTTCATTTTAACATAAACATTATTAGACATCACTAGTTTGAACAACCCTTCAAATTTTGGATGACGTATATTTCCCCAAAGCTAAAAGATCGTCTTTCCAGCAACAGTTTTATAAATATATTAAATTTTTTAACTCTTTCTTTTATTAATGTCTTTCCCCCTAAATCATGAATATTTTGTGACACATTGAAGGAAAAGAGAGGGGTTAATTTGGAGTCATTTAAAATCATTATTTTGAACCGGGAATTTTTGGAGGAATTTATAGTTTGTTTTATATCGGGTATTAGTATACTGGTAGTTTTGGTATACTTCCAACTGTGTAAGGTCCTGACACCAATGGAGAGTTGAAGTTAATGACATGTTATGGAACCTTAACAAGACCATGTTCTACACCTTTATTGAGGACACAAGAGCCAACCGCAGTCTCTTTTGACTTCTAGTATAAGGTATTGGAAACATCCGAAATCTCTCAAAATAATGTAATAGGTTTCGAATTGGCTTCCTCTCTTACAAAAGACAAAAATGTATAACATATATAAATAATAATATAAAACGAAGTAAGCGGTCGAAGCGGGGGTAGATAGCTGTCATTCCGACCGTCCGTCTGTACGTCCGTCCTTCCGTCCTTCCTTCCGGTCAATTAACTCAAAAACCCTTAGGTCTAGATAAACCAAACTTTGCACACTTGTTAACCATAATCTTGTCTACAGTTTCGACCACTTTTGAATTTTCTTGAATTCATTTTTTTGTCGTTTCCATGGAAACGTCATTTTAAAAAATTAGTTATATGGTGTTCAATGGGGACAGATTTTCTCAGAAACTCTTACACCTATAGGAATGAAATTTTGGTTTAGGATACACCTGTGGATACTCTTGATCGAGTTCTAAAGCCATTTCCGAATTTTCTTTTTGAAGAGTTATTGTCCTTGATTGCTCAATTGGACTTGAGCGATTAACAGATCTGTTGCTCCAATGGGGACAGTTTTTTTTTCAGAAACTATTACACCAAAAGGAGTGACATTTTGGTTTTTGATACACCTGATGATGTTTCTGAATAAGTTCGAAAGCCATTTCCAAAATTTTATTTTTTAAAGAGTTCTGGCCCTTTCTTCTGAAATTGGACTTGGAGCGATTAACAGGTCTGATGCTTCAATGGGGACAAGTTTTCTCAGACAGTTTCACACTTAGGTGAATGAAATTTTGGTTTTGGACACACCTGTTGATGCTCTTGATCGAGTTCGAAAGCCTTTTCCAAATATTATTTTTCACAAAGTTATGGCCCTTGGATGCGCAATTTGACTTGTAGTGATTAACAGATCTGATGCTTCAGTGGGGACAAGTTTTCTCAGACAGTTTTAAACTTGAATGAAATTTTGGTTTTGGACAACTCTTGATCGAGTTCGAGTTAGAAAGCCATTTCCGAAATATTATTTTTGAGAGAATTATGGCCCTTGATTGAGCAATTGGATTTGTAGCAATTAACATATCGGTTGTTCCAATGGGGACACATTTACTCTTAAACTATTACAGTAACTTTTAGTAAATCAGGTTATCCAGAATCATATTAATTCAGACTAGAGGGAGAAGAAATCAGACGTGCTGCGGGGGTATGTGAGCCATGCTCACTTTTTTCTTGTTATAATATCTGTTACTTCACCGATGAAAAAATGACAGTGTGCATGCAATGTGTTGTAATAACTGACATGCATGAGATGGGACTTACAATACCGTGAATCACGAAACCCACACACATATGTCATCTCACAACTTATCACGTACCCTAATCACTTGATCAAAAACTGTCAAATCCTGTTTTTGTGATGATGTTTGCACAATGCCTTCTGCTTAACTAACACCTTGACTGGAGAATATAAATTTGGAAACTTTGTTGTTATCCTGCATTGCCGACATGATGATTTCTCTTGCTGTGTTTGTCATGGCTTTGAGCGTAGTGGCGGTAGAAGGTAAGTAATACCTGGTAGACAACTCCACATACAAAGAAATTGGAAAGAAAGTAATTCATGAGATATGTACAGGATTTACCAATTTTTTAAAATATGGGGTTTTTCGTTAACGCTTTTTTAAATATCATTTGTATTATGTGAATATGTTACACTTTATATGCTTTAGTAAGTGTAATTATTAAGTTTGTGAGATTTCATGAGTCTAGTTTAGTTGACATAAATGTAGATAAACTTCTTGAAA
This sequence comes from Phorcus lineatus, assembly GCA_921293015.1. Lineage (NCBI taxonomy): Eukaryota > Metazoa > Mollusca > Gastropoda > Trochida > Trochidae > Phorcus > Phorcus lineatus. The sequence continues at coordinate 57,864,150 of OV121083.1, read as the reverse complement.
GTACAACTTCAAGCTTCGTCCCTGTAATTCCAAATATTAACAAATGCAAGGTAATCTTCGTGTTGCCCTCTTCGAACATACCATTCTATCTCACCAATGATTTGTACAAGAATAATATCACATGGAACATCTTCCATGTTTTCTGAAAATTAATCGATTTCAATCCAAAGCTTTCAAAAATGGATTCTGCTGCGGTACTACTAGTAATGTTAATTCTTAAAGATGAAAATCACACTTCTACCCATATCCTTTCATTCAAATCAGACTTTTCCAGCGAGAAGGCCATTCTGGGTCAATAAGTTTTATTTTACAATATTAAGCTTCAACATTCGTTAAAATCTGATGTCAATTATAAATCAATAGTCAATCTATAACAATTTGATTTTGCAAACTTTGTCCTTGAAGGGTCCTGTCCTTTTGGCTTCATCAGAAACAGAGATTCCTGCTATTGGTTTTCGCTAAGTACTGCCAGCAATTTTGAAGCTAGTGTGAGTATATTTAAAGGGACTTAGAGTATGTTTCATAGATGTGGCTTTAGTAACAGCCAAACTATCCGGCATATGTATTGAGTTAAGTTCAAATCAACTCTACTTAGCACTACCAACCTATATTTGTCGTTGTGTCTGCTGTTAATACGTTTTGGAAATAAGGTTTGAGTCAACGGCGCATTAGTATATATGAACGATGCACATCACCCTTGGAGTCCCATCTACTATAAGGTAATGTTAGTATATATGAACGATGCACATCACCCTTGGAGTCCCATGTACTATAAGGTAATGTTAGTATTTTTGAACGATGCACATCACCCTTGGAGTCCAATCTACTATAAGGTAATGTTAGTATATATGAACTATGCTCACCATCCTTGGAGTCCCATCTACTATAAGGTAATGTTAGTATATATGAACAATGCACATCACCCTTGGAGTCCAATCTACTATAAGGTAATGTTAGTATATATGAACGCTGTACACTACCGTTATAGACCCATCTACTATAAGGTAATGTTAGTATATATGAACGATGCACATCACCCTTGGAGTCCCATGTACTATAAGGTAATGTTAGTATATAAGAACGATGCACATCACCCTTGGAGTCCAATGTACTATAAGGTAATGTTAGTATATATGAACGATGCTCACCATCCTTGGAGTCTCATCTACTATAAGGTAATGTTAGTATATAAGAACGATGCACATCACCCTTGGAGTCCAATCTACTATAAGGTAATGTTAGTATATAAGAACGATGCACATCACCCTTGGAGTCCAATCTACTATAAGGTAATGTTAGTATATATGAACGATGCACACCATCCTTGGAGTCTCATCTACTATAAGGTAATGTTAGTATATAAGAACGATGCACATCACCCTTGGAGTCCCATGTACTATAAGGTAATGTTAGTATATATGAACGCTGTACATACCGTTATAGACCCATCTACTATAAGGTAATGTTAGTATATATGAACGATGCACACCATCCTTGGAGTCCCATCTACTATAAGGTAATGTTAGTATATAAGAACGATGCTCACCATCCTTGGAGTCCCATGTACTATAAGGTAATGTTAGTATATAAGAACGATGCACATCACCCTTGGAGTCTCATCTACTATAAGGTAATGTTAGTATATAAGAACGATGCACATCACCCTTGGAGTCCCATGTACTATAAGGTAATGTTAGTATATATGAACGATGCACATCACCCTTTGAGTCCAATCTACTATAAGGTAATGTTAGTATATATGAACGCTGTACACTACCGTTATAGACCCATCTACTATAAGGTAATGTTAGTATATATGAACGATGCACATCACCCTTGGAGTCCCATCTACTATAAGGTAATGTTAGTATATATGAACGATGCTCATCACCCTTGGAGTCCCATGTACTATAAGGTAATGTTAGTATATATGAACGCTGTACATACCGTTATAGACCCATCTACTATAAGGTAATGTTAGTATATATGAACGATGCTCATCACCCTTGGAGTCCCATGTACTATAAGGTAATGTTAGTATATATGAACGATGCTCATCACCCTTGGAGTCCCATGCACTATAAGGTAATGTTAGTATATATGAACGATGCTCATCACCCTTGGAGTCCCATCTACTATAAGGTAATGTTAGTATATATGAACGATGCACATCACCCTTGGAGTCTCATCTACTATAAGGTAATGTTAGTATATAAGAACGATGCACATCACCCTTGGAGTCCCATCTACTATAAGGTAATGTTAGTATATATGAACGCTGTACACTACCGTTATAGACCCATCTACTATAAGGTAATGTTAGTATATATGAACGCTGTACACTACCGTTATAGACCCATCTACTATAAGGTAATGTTAGTATATATGAACGATGCTCATCACCCTTGGAGTCCCATGTACTATAAGGTAATGTTAGTATATATGAACGATGCTCATCACCCTTGGAGTCCCATCTACTATAAGGTAATGTTAGTATATATGAACGATGCACATCACCCTTGGAGTCTCATCTACTATAAGGTAATGTTAGTATATATGAACGATGCACATCACCCTTGGAGTCCCATCTACTATAAGGTAATGTTAGTATATATGAACGATAATCACCACCCTTGGAGTCTCATCTACTATAAGGTAATGTTAGTATATATGAACGATGCACATCACCCTTGGAGTCCAATCTACTATAAGGTAATGTTAGTATATATGAACGATGCTCACCACCCTTGGAGTCCCATCTACTATAAGGTAATGTTAGTATATATGAACGATGCTCATCACCCTTGGAGTCTCATCTACTATAAGGTAATGTTAGTATATATGAACGATGCACATCACCCTTGGAGTCCAATCTACTATAAGGTAATGTTAGTATATATGAACGGTGTACACTACCGTTATAGACCCATCTACTATAAGGTAATGTTAGTATATATGAACGATGCACATCACCCTTGGAGTCTCATATACTATAAGGTAATGTTAGTATATAAGAACGATGCACATCACCCTTGGAGTCCAATCTACTATAAGGTAATGTTAGTATATATGAACGCTGTACACTACCGTTATAGACCCATCTACTATAAGGTAATGTTAGTATATATGAACGCTGTACACTACCGTTATAGACCCATCTACTATAAGGTAATGTTAGTATATATGAACGATGCTCATCACCCTTGGAGTCCCATGTACTATAAGGTAATGTTAGTATATATGAACGATGCTCATCACCCTTGGAGTCCCATCTACTATAAGGTAATGTTAGTATATATGAACGATGCACATCACCCTTGGAGTCTCATCTACTATAAGGTAATGTTAGTATATATGAACGATGCACATCACCCTTGGAGTCCCATCTACTATAAGGTAATGTTAGTATATATGAACGATAATCACCACCCTTGGAGTCTCATCTACTATAAGGTAATGTTAGTATATATGAACGATGCACATCACCCTTGGAGTCCAATCTACTATAAGGTAATGTTAGTATATATGAACGATGCTCACCACCCTTGGAGTCCCATCTACTATAAGGTAATGTTAGTATATATGAACGATGCTCATCACCCTTGGAGTCTCATCTACTATAAGGTAATGTTAGTATATATGAACGATGCACATCACCCTTGGAGTCCAATCTACTATAAGGTAATGTTAGTATATATGAACGGTGTACACTACCGTTATAGACCCATCTACTATAAGGTAATGTTAGTATATATGAACGATGCACATCACCCTTGGAGTCTCATATACTATAAGGTAATGTTAGTATATAAGAACGATGCACATCACCCTTGGAGTCCAATCTACTATAAGGTAATGTTAGTATATATGAACGCTGTACACTACCGTTATAGACCCATCTACTATAAGGTAATGTTAGTATATATGAACGCTGTACACTACCGTTATAGACCCATCTACTATAAGGTAATGTTAGTATATATGAACGATGCTCATCACCCTTGGAGTCCCATGTACTATAAGGTAATGTTAGTATATATGAACGATGCTCATCACCCTTGGAGTCCCATCTACTATAAGGTAATGTTAGTATATATGAACGATGCACATCACCCTTGGAGTCTCATCTACTATAAGGTAATGTTAGTATATATGAACGATGCACATCACCCTTGGAGTCCCATCTACTATAAGGTAATGTTAGTATATATGAACGATAATCACCACCCTTGGAGTCTCATCTACTATAAGGTAATGTTAGTATATATGAACGATGCACATCACCCTTGGAGTCCAATCTACTATAAGGTAATGTTAGTATATATGAACGATGCACATCACCCTTGGAGTCCAATCTACTATAAGGTAATGTTAGTATATATGAACGGTGTACACTACCGTTATAGACCCATCTACTATAAGGTAATGTTAGTATATATGAACGATGCACATCACCCTTGGAGTCTCATATACTATAAGGTAATGTTAGTATATAAGAACGATGCACATCACCCTTGGAGTCCAATCTACTATAAGGTAATGTTAGTATATATGAACGCTGTACACTACCGTTATAGACCCATCTACTATAAGGTAATGTTAGTATATATGAACGATGCACATCACCCTTGGAGTCCCATCTACTATAAGGTAATGTTAGTATATATGAACGATGCTCATCACCCTTGGAGTCCCATGTACTGTAAGGTAATGTTAGTATATATGAACGATGCACATCACCCTTGGAGTACCATCTACTATAAGGTAATGTTAGTATATATGAACGATGCACATCACCCTTGGAGTCCCATCTACTATAAGGTAATGTTAGTATATATGAACGATGCTCACCATCCTTGGAGTCCCATGTACTATAAGGTAATGTTAGTATATAAGAACGATGCACATCACCCTTGGAGTCCCATCTACTATAAGGTAATGTTAGTATATATGAACGCTGTACACTATAGAAATGTTAGGGACCCGTCTATAAAGATGTTACCCTCCCCAATATGTCCGTTTTAGTGTATTTTTTCATGACCCTTCCGAAAAGTAGTTCTACGAAACTTTTCAAATTGGTCCGTTGTGGATGTATGTTTGGTTCTATATTCAAAATTATTTTATTTGACACTTTAAAGAAAGGTCCCTCCTTTGAAAATAACAATTAAAAGAATGTTGAAAACATACCAATTTGCCCTTAGATTGATGGGTTTATTTATAATTGGGTAAAGTGTTTTAGATTCAGTTGTTTTTTTTTAAATTTATACATCCTACATGTGGGGGGCAATTTTGGCAGGTCATGGTGACCAGGGGTCACTTTTTATTATTTTTCGCTACAAATTCAAAAGTGATCGACAGTTTCAAATACAAGTCATGTTTTTTCCCTTGCACTAGGTCAAAGTGATTATTCTGAATTGTTTCTCAGAGATTGGAACTGGAATATTTTAATCGTAATTTCAGGAAATAGGACTTTAAGAAATATGACCTCTTCTGTCTATTTCATCATGCCAAAATTCGAATTTTCACACGAGAGACAAAACGATCCAAGAATGAGTTAAAGAATGGCTATATGATAGGTGATTCATTGTCAGTTTTTAAAAGTTATTTTATTGACGTCAAAACTAAACCCAAAGTACATGATATTTGTACAACGACAGAGTGGTATGTAAACATACTTTTGGTATGCAGCTGTAGGGTTTTCCTAGATCATGTACATATATGGATGATGGTTGACTCGTGTTCTGAGGTTGGTGAAGCTAGCGTGTGTATTTGGGAGATATGTGTTGAACAAAAAGACTTCCTAAATAGCTGACTGTGTATAATTTTTGAAATATAAAGATCGAAATTTATTCATTTAGATATGCATTTAGATATTTTAAAGAGAATGGCTATAAACAGAAATTTGCACAAATCAAGGAATTTGATAAATTTTTTGGTTTCATAAATTTGAGATAGGTTAATATAATCACTCAAATATTTAAAGTTTGACTTGATGTTTTAACTGTATGAGTCTATTTAGTGGCAAAAATGAATCTGTGTTGTATAAAAGAAATATAGCAAACATAAAAACTATCAGTCCAGCAGATCTACTTTCTACTTTTGGTCTACATATAAGCATCAGTTTTAAAGAATATATACACAATAACTAACGAGTGACGGTGAAGACAGATTATCTTTCCCGAGTTATTTTGATTTCGTAATTCTCGAGCCTTGGCCAATCAAAAGCCAGCAAAAGGTGTAACTCCCATGTGACTTACAGAGAAAATACTACCATGTGTCAATCTTTCCTAAGTTTAATAAGAAGCAGTCTTGTTCAAATTCTAGACCTTTTTTCATTTAAAAAGGCTTTATGATAATGTTTCCCTCTTTCAAGCCCTGAAGATAGATAGTTTTATAACCGTCTATTTTAAAATGACCCTCCCAAACCTTTCGAATGTTTTTTCGTGTTCCTCCCCTTGTGGCTGTATAATTTTTGTAATGTTAATGAAGATTTAGCTCCAAATCAGTACATGCACTTTCAATTCGAACAACCTTTCCATTTCATTACTTGTCGGTTAGTGGCAACTAATTATGAGTCGAAGGATTATAGTTATGCAATGTAAACTTTCAGCGACTGTGTCATCGCTTCGGAAGCCATCTTGCCATCATTACCAGTCGACACGAAGACGATTTCATCAGAAACTTTCTTCAGCGTTATGGCAAAGGTAAGACTGCATGCGGACAATAACATTTAATGTCATATTTGGTGTATATTTACTATTTCCTCTCGCCATGTCACTGGCTTGACATTGGGGAACTCGCTTCTGAGCCTGCGAGAGGCACACTTCTAAATAATTACAAAGGAAGGTTTTTCATTATTTTATTATAAAAACAGTTAAAGCAGTAACATAAATACACAATTACTAATCTTACCTACCTAACTACCAAACGTATCCCATACTTACTCTACTCCCGATATACTTAACCCATCCTGGGCGGCCAAAGCCCCGCGTCTCCCAGGCTTGTCTAACTTCCTATTCTTTCCGGGTCAGCTCTTCCGTAAGTTTCTCCATTGCTTACTTCACTGACTTCCGACCTCTTCCGAAAAGTTACTCTAACTGCCCGTGCATCCCCTTTTTAACCCTTGATCCCCTAAATCTTCTTATGGGTGTGTTTTTCTCTAGACCAATCATATTCCCTATTTCCCCTTTTGACAGCAGTCACTCAACAGTGTTGTTTAACCTATAACCTCTACCTACGCCCTTTGACCCTGTAACCTCTGTAATATTAGTCTTATGACGTCACTAATAATTCCCCATTGGTTATCCAATTTCGAACATCTTCCCAGTTATTCATAGTTTCACGTCAATGTTCTGTTTTCTCTCTCTTCAATTCTACTTGTCTCGTAGTATTTGGCATCTGAAATGGCTTAAGCCCAACTTTCTCATGAATAATAATTAGATAATGCGTTCCCTACTTCTAGTCTTACCCCAAAACTCATTTTATATTCTTGTTTCGCATAATTTACTAACCCAATGTCACGCATTTTACCGTCTTAATGTCCTTTGTTCTATTGATTCTTTTCTCTACATGTTTGCTATTTTCAAATAATATCTCTCTATCAAAACCTTATTTTAAGTATACTGAATATTTTCAAGTAACTACTATTCTAACTAATTCTCAATATCTCTACATAACATTAATGACCAACACCTTAATCTCGACAAAATTCACCATAATTTTGTGCTACTTTCTACTTATCACTTTAATGCTACATAGAATATGTGGCTCGGGTCAAATATGTCAAACATCATAAAGTGTATATTTGTTTGAGGAGTAGTGTTTTTTTCTGAAAAATAACATCCTGATTAATATAATTAATATTAATAAGCGATGATAAACAAGTTAAAGGCACTAGTGCACGTTTTTACGGTTTAATTTGGCTATTTTAAGGTTTAAGAGGACTTTTGCATTCACTTTAGCTTTCTATCGATGCAATGAAATACTAAAAATTCTTTACAATTGACCTGTAATCAACAATGAAAAAATTTAGACAGCTGCTGTCTGCATGGACATATAACAAATCTAAAGTTAGCTGTGCACAAAACGGATAAATTATAGACAGTTGAAAGCGGCTGAACTATTATTATGTGCAGCTGTTGAATTTACCTAAACTCTGAACTGAGAACAAATAATGAATTATGTTTTATGAAAGCAATGTTGAAAATATACCGATTTAATTACACAGCATTAGCATTGCTATTAGATTGACCAAAGCGGCTGTCGTTTCCGCTTTTTGGTTATAAGCAAAATCTTAATATTTCCGATATCGTAGTTCATGCGGATTTATTGTAACGTAACATTAAATACTTCCGGTCTTTAAAGATCAACTTTACTCCCTGAATACGTAAATATTTGTTAAATGACTTACGAGGTAGATTACTTGAGTGAGGATCTTGAATAATATCGAGAGATATGCAGTATCTGTGCATTCGTTGTGTTAACGAAATATTGGTGTGCACTAGTGCGTTTAAAGTCGAAATTTGTGATCGGAAACCGGACAATGGCGGTCGCAAATTACTCAAACTAATTTCAGAAACGTATTAACAGTGAACACAACGACATATATAGATTGGTAGTTCTATATAGATTATTTGATTAATATACAAGTACATTGGACTCAGATTTTCGACTTCTTGTCATTTGTATGGCCGTTTTTCGATCACAATTGAAAACAAGAAGATATGAAAATTTTGTCATTCTAGTGCTTTCATCTAAACTCAAGACATATGCATGGTATTATGGCTCTTATTAAGCCACATGTAAAATTTATGAAACACTATCTGTGTCACTTTATGTCCAAAGAACACCACTACCATTTCAAGATGAAGATGAGCATATCCAAAAAGAAAATTCAATAAGCGGACATTTTCTTATTTCAACATAGCATTTGCTTACTGGGTTGGAGCGTCGGACTTAAGGATTGAAGGCACGTGGACCTGGGATGAGACTGTCCCCCTTCAGAAAGTCACCTACACTAACTGGTCCCCCGGACAACCGGACAATTACAAGGGAAGAGAGCACTGTATGGAGATGAAACGCCCGTACAGCGAGTACCTATGGAATGATGCAAATTGTAAAAACCATATCAACTACATTTGTGAGACGTCAGCCCGTAACATAACATGTACATAAATGTATGTCGGAGCAGTCGGTTATGATGTATACCAAGGCTCATATTTAAAAGTCACTTCTGCAGTTTAAATATAGAATGATGCATCTATCCCAACCTCGCCTGAAATTTTCCAATTTGTAAAATTATACATTTACAAGAAAAGCATCCTTATATATATACATTAGAGACAATACATTTGTTGTCATAGTAACCGAAATTGATCTTCTAGCTTAGCTTTAGCTTAGACTATTTCCGAGCAAACTTTGTTTTAGGCAACTTTATGTAGTTTGAAGTAGTTTAATAATCATTGGACTTGATTCCATGCACACGTGAGACCCAAAGTTGTTAACCCAAGGAGTAACAATTCCCTGACATGTCACAGTCGAAATAAAACCTTGCATTGAAATGTGTTTGGTGTTTTTTAGAATATGTTGTGAATAAAACATGACCCACGTGTATTATGAACACGTAAGGATGTTTGCGAATGGGATTTGCCAATATTGTTTTAGGGATCAACTTATTAAATAGTTCACGGTGAAGCATAGTCTTTAATAAACGATCAGATTTTGTGCACATTTTTGTAATGTTATATCTTTCCTGAAGCATACCGAATAAAAATCAGGAATGATCAGTTATGGAACGGCGTCGCTGATCTCACAACTACCTTTTGTTGTTGGAGTTATATATGCCAAACTTAATCAAAAGTGTAACTTGATCGCGAAGTATCGACTGTTACCAAAACGACACATTTTGAAGCTTATTGCTTTTTTAGAGTGACAATATGAAGGTAGAACGTCGCAATTATGATCTAAATCTGGACAGTGGCGCGCCAAATAGTCAAACGTAATTTTGGAGACTTATCTAAAACAGCCAGAAGGCCAGTTAGGAGTTGATAGTGTTTGTGAGGTTTTATAACTAGTATCCATGTATATTGGACGTGATGACTACACATCTGTGCATTTATAAGGCTGTTTTTAGATTATCATGGAAAACCAGTATTTTTGGACATGAAAAGTTAAGATGTTTTCATTTTATATCACCACATATGACGTTAAGGTTCGTATCAAAGGTAAATAATATGTTATGAAAATCACGGAGTGGCTCTTTAACTGCATCGAATCAGGCTTCTACCTTCCTCGTATCCTCGGCCTCCTTTCCTCGCTCGTATTAGACCAAAGGTTCGACGAAACTACCACTTTCGAGCTAGATATATTCAATTTTTTTAATACAATAGTTTTTTTCAAAACCCCGATGAGCCACAGAGCCGATGGCCCTATTTCATATGCGTGTTGAGGAGAGTAAACAATAATTGTTAAGTGGAAAACGTGTAGATATTTCATGTAATCTTAATACCAGATAGGATACTACTAACAAAGAACATTATAGTGATAAAATGTTTACAAAACGTATCCTTTTGATCGCATTAAATCTACGGCTCATGTATATTCTAAAGCTTGCATCAGGAATTCACATTTTAACTTGTTAAATCTGGACAGTGGCGCGCCAAATAGTCAAACGTAATTTTGGAGACTTATCTAAAACAGCCAGAAGGCCAGTTAGGAGTTGATAGTGTTTGTGAGGTTTTATAACTAGTATCCATGTATATTGGACGTGATGACTACACATCTGTGCATTTATAAGGCTGTTTTTAGATTATCATGGAAAACCAGTATTTTTGGACATGAAAAGTTAAGATGTTTTCATTTTATATCACCACATATGACGTTAAGGTTCGTATCAAAGGTAAATAATATGTTATGAAAATCACGGAGTGGCTCTTTAACTGCATCGAATCAGGCTTCTACCTTCCTCGTATCCTCGGCCTCCTTTCCTCGCTCGTATTAGACCAAAGGTTCGACGAAACTACCACTTTCGAGCTAGATATATTCAATTTTTTTAATACAATAGTTTTTTTCAAAACCCCGATGAGCCACAGAGCCGATGGCCCTATTTCATATGCGTGTTGAGGAGAGTAAACAATAATTGTTAAGTGGAAAACGTGTAGATATTTCATGTAATCTTAATACCAGATAGGATACTACTAACAAAGAACATTATAGTGATAAAATGTTTACAAAACGTATCCTTTTGATCGCATTAAATCTACGGCTCATGTATATTCTAAAGCTTGCATCAGGAATTCACATTTTAACTTGTTAAAGTTTATGAGTTCATTCAGGTGGTAGAATTAAATACGCTCATGAACAAAGAAAAGACCACCAGAGGGTTCAATGTGTAATATGGCGTTTGACAGTAGTTGAAAACCAAGTTCCGGGTCACATATAGTTCCCTTAAGTCAGCACAAACATATCAAATGTCGGAATGAAAGACAAAAACATCCAAATCCAGATATTCAAAGTTATTCCCCCAGAAATGGTTCATTCCAGAGATTTTATTCTAAGAGTTAGTGTTAAGCTATTGAACCTTGAGTGCAGTAGCGATAAGCTACTAATTGAAATAAAAGCTCAAGCTGATTAGACAACAAGCTGGATGTGCTCACAAATAGGTAATAAGCTTTAAGCTGATAAAACATACAAATATATTATTTTTGATAGTTGTGAGATATGCATAAAATATATATAATGATGGTAAAAACCACTTACCATAACACGCCCCCACTTAAAGAAGTAAGTTATGGCAACAGACCTTTCTGCAGATATATATGAGTGTACATCATATTGAATATTTAATTTGTTCAAAATCAGTCTCAAAGGTCATATCATAGTGTTGTCAATCAGATCGCAGTCTCGTTTATCAGATCGCAGTCTCGTTTATCAGATCGCAGTCTCGTTTATCAGATCGCAGTCTCGTTTATCAGATCGCAGTCTCGTTTATCAGATCACAGTCTCGTTTATCAGATCACAGTCTCGTGAATAGTAACATAGCCTCTGAAATCACAGCGTATGTAATACCCTAGCAGCATGTGGAATGATACGAGGGTTGTCCCAAAAGTGACCGGCCTGAATATGAAACATGCCTGAAACGCAACCATACCGTGCGTGCATGATGAACATTCATTGACGTGTAAATGGCATGAAAATCACGAGATTCATACTCTTCAATTGCATAAAATAGCCTGTCATTCAAAGGTACCCTCACATCTTTTACCGAAATGGAGAAAAGAGAATGTAGGGCTGTTATCAAATATCTGAGTTTAAACAAATACACTCCAAAGGATATTCATATGGATATGTAACAAACATAAGGTTACTCTGCTCCTTCATATAGCACCATTAAACATTGGTGTGCTGAATTTAAACGGGTAAGAGTAAGCACTAAAGACGAGCCCCGTCCTGGTCGTCCATCTGATGTTACCACAGGTGAAAACATTGAGGCTCTTCCTGACACAATTAGGCAAGACAGGCGAGTGACAATCAGATACTTAGCTGATACTCACCACATCAGTAAAACATCAGTTCAACGAATTATATATGAACATTTAAATATGAAAAAGGTATCAGCACGCATGCAATGGAAACACAACACATTAAAAATATCATATCTTGTTCCTCCATTCGGAAGGTCATGACATCCGTTTTCTGGGACTCTAAGGGTGTAATAATGATTGATTATTTAAAGAAAGGTTCTACAATCAATAGCACTTATTACGCAAATGAACTACAACAATTAAGAGAAAAAATCAAAGAGAAACGAAGGGGTAAACTGCGCAAAGTTGTGTGGCTGTTGCAGGACAATGCGCCCGTTCACAACGCCGAAATTGCAGCCAGTGCAGCACAGGATTGTGGGTTCAGGATTCTCCCCCACCCTGCCTTTTCTCCAGACCTAGCCCCTTTGACTTCCTCTTCCCTCGACTGAAAACAGAGCTCCATGGCCAAAGGTTTGAGAATGACGATTACGTTTATGCTGCAGTAGAGGAGTTTTTTGGGGGTCGTGATAAGAAGTGGTTTTCAGAGTGGTTGCAGATATTGCAAAAACGTTGAAACAAAGGCACTGAGGTCAAGGGTGATTATGTCGAAAAATAAGTCATAAACATCTAAATGTTTCTTTGGTTTTGATGGTCAGGCCGGAAAATTTGGGACAAACCGCTGTTAAACTTTATGAGACTTTAATGTTTATCATTTATAACAAAAGAAACAACACGGACATCAAGGGCAACAGAATCATCAACAGGCTCATCAACAATCGTGACTTCCAAAGACAGGGTGCTTATCTTCAGTTGCGAGACAATCTCTGGAGAAGGGTGCTGAATTCTTGGCTCCTAACATAAAGTTATAACTTCCTTGTCGAATCTATAAGTAGCTTTTTCTCTTTGACTTAATGAATACTGCTTCAACTGGTAGGGTTTTTGGTTGGCTTTTTTGTGTTATTTATTTAATTGTTTTTGGGGTACATCAACATTTCATAAAACAACAACAGGATTAATCATATCAAACAATGGTAAAAGTATGTCATCATTTTAAAAGAATAGGTACGGTTTCAAACAAACAGATGGTGGCAGTCAGGACGAAATTAAATAAATTTGAAATAGTTGTTGGCCGTGATGTCAAGGAGGAAGCGGAAAGAGTTGGAAATCTTTTCGTTTCGGCCGTAACGTTGCGAAGATGCAGGTTTTTAAAAAAGAATTAATTCTTTCTTATATTAATGTCTCTCCCCTTAAATTATAAATACTTCGTGACACTTTGAAGGAAAATAGAGTTGATGGTTAAAACAGACTTATAACAAAAGATGTAACGTGTGATAAGAGTAGATAAGCTTTCCTGTCAAGTTTGCAAAAAGTGGCAGAAACAAAGTTTAGTAAAATTATTATTAATGAATATAACCGCGAATTTCTATCTAAGCCCACACAAATCTTTTCCCATGCCTGTGCTTATATACCGTTATTGTTACTATTATAAAGTCCCTGTTGTGATTTTGTGATATGGTCATTGATGTTATATAAGGTGAGGATCATGTTTATCATAGTTTACATATTCATTAGGGTATTAAACATATTCAGCATCTTGTGTATAGACAAATCTCATTTTTTATAGATTCAATTAACGATTAGATACATTATAAAGGAAATATTTTCCTTTTCCATTTAAAGCCTTGGTTTCATACACAATTATGGGTAAATTATATCATCACGTTCATTAGGGTATTACACATATTCAGCATCTTAAATTCAGATGTGTATAGACAAATCTCATGTTTATAGATTCAATTAGCGATTAGATTCTTTATAAAGGAAATATTTTTCCTTTCCCATTTAAAGCCTTGGTTTCATATGTTAGATATAGGTAAATTATATCATCACGTTCATTAGGGTATCAAACATATTCAGCATCTTAAATTCGGATGTGTATAGACAAATCTCAAGTTTATAGATTCAATTAACGATTAGATACATTATAAAGGAAATATTTTTCCTTTTTCCATATAAAGCCTTGGTTTCATACACAATTATGGGTAAATTATATCATCACGTTCATTAGGGTATTACACATATTCAGCATCTTAAATTCGGATGTGTATAGACAAATCTCATGTTTATAGATTCCATTAACGATTAGATACATAATGAATGAAATATTTTTCCTTTTTCCATTTAAAGCCTTGGTTTCATATGTTAGATATGGGTAAATCATATCATCACGTGAAGCCACGGGCTTAAATGCAGGGATTCACGAAAAGCATTCACAGTTTTATTATGTTCCAAAATTTGGATCTCTATATTCGTGATTGGCATATTACAGCAACACATGTTTAATAGCTGTTTGATACGATAGCAGTAGGAATTGGCGTGAAATGTCGGAAGTGATTGATAACAATTTCCAGCTGTTGTAACGACACCTCGAATGAAGGAACCAGACACCAAAAACAACTCAACTCCCACACAAAATAGAGAGGTGGTGTGTCATCATCAGGCATCTATCCGTCATTTTGTGTCTTATATTGTCTTCCTTTTCGATTGTTCGTCCAAAATTGTCAATTTTAAGCCCTGCTTCAACAAAGAACTATCCCTAAGTTGATAAACATACTAATTAACTTCACATAATTTAATAGATGGGTAGTTTATGGTGCTTCTGCTGTATCCACTGTATGAATATGAATATATATATTGATAGAGAATGATAAAATGGCAATCGGTCTGAAGAAGGGGAATTACTGAGACGTTGTATGTAAAAACAGTAAAGACTGTTTCACATGTAGACCACACTTGAACTGGATCTCAGAATGTCCCGACAAAAGGGAATAAGGTACAATAAGATGTGTTCTATAAGTTACATAAGATAAGCCTTCTATTCATGCACTCGAATCATTAATATTCTACCACTGACCTGCAATCATCAATGAAAGACGACCGTAGTAACTATTGGGAATCGGAAGTCTGAGGAGTCGGTTGTACAGAAAATGGGAAATTGATTGTAGAAAATTGCTGAACTAGGAAAGTGCGTAAAGATCAATTGAAATGCCCCATGGCAACTTTCGTGATTCATTGAAATGTTTTCGGATGTGACTTAAATTCGAAATTCGAAATTGTTTGATAAATACGGCTTTTTTAAAACACAAACTATTTAGCCCCAGTGAACAGACCTGAAAGGGTCCGTGGTCACTGAAGCGTGAGTCCTGCCACGTGACGTGATTGAAGTCGCCCATATACTTATAGAAAAAAGAACAGCAAACCTCGCTGTTTTAACAGCCGTTTAAAAAATATCAGAAGTCATCCAAACAACTCGAATATTCGATAATTTGATAGTTAATATAGCTTTAGTTAGTTGTATTGTTCCAAGCGAAAGACGTTGCTTTGATACTGCACTATCACATAGCCTATGCTTATCAATTCCGGATTCTGCCCAATGTTGTCACAACAATCAGTTTGGGTAGAGAAATCTCAATTTTATGACAAACAAGTGCAAACTATGAAATACCATCGCATTCAAGTTCAGTTCTAAATTTAAAGGTCTCTTATATAACACCTCTTGAAATTTCCCTTGGATTTGCGTCACATGTGAGACAACCAGTCATTATTGCCATAACTTTTGGCATTCGACTGCTACTTAGTTTATTGTCACGACATCCAATCATTATGAACCAATGAAGAACTTGGAGTATACATATATATTCAGCCAAGAAATTGAGAGAAGCCGATTTTGCTCATGCATTTCTACCGATGATAATCATTTGAAAACATTCGTTTATAACATTCACGAACATATTCTTTAGGATTCAACAGCATGATTCTATCGCTTGCGCCAGGTATGTTATTAAATCATTAATTGTTAAATTCAAAGACAGAGACATCGTCACACGGCGAGAGAGGTTATATTAAAAAACAATATATATTATATTAAAAAACAATATATGTTATATATAACAACAAATGAATCATCCAATTTCGTCCTATGTTGTCGTGAAAGTTAAGTGAAAGAAGATAAATGCTTCTGAGAAATATGATACAAACTTCACTACAGTAAACAGATTTAACATTGTCTCCCGTTCATAAAAAGACCTTCATGATTTCGAGACAATTTCAACCCTTATATATATATATAAATACATGATATAACAATACGTGTTATTCAATAGTGGTGGATCTCTCACCTCTTAAGTAATAAACTTTTTTTTATATAAACCCACCCGCGAAAACCGCGTCGAGGGATTGTCACAATCAAAACAAAGTGGATATAGTGACTGAGAAGGAAAGTTGATATCATGAAACAGTGATATATCGTATTTATGAATTGTTTTCGATCATGCTATTGCCCCTATTTTCCTGACGAATTAGCTTTAAATACAGAGAAAATCAATGGGCTGGAGTTTCAGCTGACCACTTACGCGTCACGCACTGGGCGTGGCTTCGAGTCATCCGTTCGCCAGTCTCAATAGGCGGTTAACCTATAGTTCCTCATTTTTTTGCTCTATTGATTATTATAAGTGTTGCGAATACAGATAATAATTTGTAAAAAGCGCAATTAAGGCTTTCGCCTCATCTTTTAGTTTTAAATATATCTTAATTCAATAAGTGGTAACTGAAGATGAGCTGTTCTTTATTAGTATATATGTTAGTTCACCGATGTATAAACGACAGGTTGAAGCAATTTGTTGTAATTATTGACATGCAGAAAACGTGCAATTAGAATACCTTGAAATACGAAACCCCAAAACATCTGCCATCTCACAACTTATCAGGTATCCTAATCACTATTAAAAAACTGTCAAATCCTGTTTTTGTGTTGACATGTGTTCCATGCCCTCTGCTAACTAACACCTTGACTTAAGAATATAAATTTGGAAACTTTGTTGTTATCCCGCATTGCCGACATGATGATTTCTCTTGCTGTGTTTGTCATGGCTTTGAGCGCAGTGGCGGTAGAAGGTAAGTAATAACTCGTAGATAACTCCACACACGAAGAAAAGGGTTTCAAAAAGTAATTCATAAATACGAACTTACAGGATTTACCAATTTTTTAAAATCTTTCTTTCGAGGGAACATTTTTTGATTTTAGTTTTCCTCGTTAGCGTTTAAATTTTATATGATTCATACATCGTACAATTTTAACTTGATATGCTTCAGTCACAATGTGAGCGTAAGGTAGTGACATTTCATGAGTCTAGTTTAGTTGACATGTATGTAGATTAAACTTTTTGAAAGTATAACTTCAAGCTTCATTCCTGTAATAAATAAAATATTCAAAAATTTTAAGTAAGGTTCGTGTTGACAAATACGAACATACAATTCTATCTCACCCATGATTTGTAGACGAATGATATCACATCCTGAAAATATATCGATATTTATCCAAAACTTGGACAAATCAATTCTGTTTGCGGTACTATTGCAAGCGTTATCTTAAATGATAAACGCCACACATGTACCCTTACCCTTAAATTTAATATCAACTTTTCCAGCGAGAAGGCCGTTCTGAGTCAATAAGTTTTACTTTAAATTATCAAACATCAACATCTGTCAAATTCTGATGTTAATTTTAAATCCAGTCAATCTATAACAATTTGTATTTGATTTTGCAACCTTTGTCCTTGAAGGGTCCTGTCCTTTCGGCTTTATCAGAAACAGAGATTCCTGCTACTGGTTTTCGCCAAGGACTGCCAACTACTTTGAAGCTAGTGTGAGTTAATTTAAAGTGACACAGGGTATTTATTCATAAACCGTGTATTTGGCTTTACTAAGAGTTAAAAGTTCAAATCGCCTCTCTAAAGTTACTATTTTATTTCGAAATGCTTAAATTTATTTTTAATTGTAATTTTTTAAAAACCCGGCCATATAATTGTTAAAATGTCGAAGTTCTAAGTCACATTGACATTTATATAAGTGAGTTGACCTACTCAGCACTATCAACCTATATTTGTCGTTGTTTTTGTTGTAAATACATTTTCGAAATATCGTTTGAGTCATCGGCGCGCGCCTTTATCCGTTTTTCGATCACAAATCTCGAAATTTTAATTCGCAAATGATTAAAAATTACTTTATATGTAAACTATCGTTGTATACCTTTAAACTAAGAACATATTGCAAGCATTATTAAAAGTTGTACACTCAGACAATATACCCCTCTTCCATGATCCCTAGAGTTTTCTCTATAGATTTATCTTAGCTTCTTTGCTGTCATATATGATAGCTAGCTGGTTTTTATTGGCAAAAATATATACAAAATATTTTGCAATTTAGACCTTTATGTTAATGAAGATTTAGCTTTAAATCAGTACATAGATTTTCAATTCGAACAACCTTTCCATCTCATCACCTGTCGGTTATTGGAAACTATTTATATGTCGAAGGAATATAGTTATGCAATGTAAACTTTCAGCGACTGTGTCATCACTTCAGAAGCCATCTTGCCATCATTACGAGTCGAACTGAAGACAATTTCATCAGAAACTTTCTTCAGCGTCATGGCAAAGGTGAGATTGCATGCGGACAATATTACATGACTAACACCAATAATAATATGGTAGTCTCAATCTCAACAAAATTCATCATAGGTTTGTCGTTCTTATTTTAAAGGGGTACAGAGTTTGTTGTTTGGGTCAAATATATCAAACTTTATATAGTGTTTATTTGATTGAGGAGAAGTGTTTGTTTCTGAAAATTAGCATTTTATGTCTTGTGGGTTCAGAATAGCGATAAGAAACGGTGACATTTTTCTTTAACCATACTCTGTGTTCGAAGTACACAAGTACAATTTGAAAATGAGATAGCATATCAAAAAAGGTACTCAATATATATGCCGACATTTTCTTTTTTGAACAAGGCATACGCTTACTGGGTTGGAGCGTCGGACTTAAGGGTTGAAGGCACGTGGACCTGGGATGAGACTGTCCCCCTTCAGAAAGTCACCTACTCTAACTGGTCCCCCGGACAACCGGACAATTACAAGGGAGTAGAACACTGTATGCATCTGAAACGCCCGTATGGAGGGTATCTGTGGAATGATGACATCTGTGAAGTCCATTTCAACTACATCTGTGAGACGTCAGCCAGTTAGATAATATGTATACTAGCAGGTGTCTGTATTCCGTTCCTATCGATCAGTTTACACTTCATTGAAAGTTTAAAACATAAAATGGACCCAAAAATAATA
This sequence comes from Phorcus lineatus, assembly GCA_921293015.1. NCBI lineage: Eukaryota > Metazoa > Mollusca > Gastropoda > Trochida > Trochidae > Phorcus > Phorcus lineatus. The sequence goes on along the minus strand of OV121083.1, from coordinate 57,844,452 downwards.
AAGAAATTTCAACATCACAACATCACTTATAACATATCGTATATTTTAGAAGACGTGCAAAATTTTGATAGTTTTTCTGCAATCGATCGGAAAAATTCTGACATTTAAATATGCCTAAGTAACAACCATTCTCACTGAAATCTATCGTCAATAATGTGGCAAAATTCCAAATATTACCCATATGGGCGAGAAGACACAGGTGAATATTTTTTTTATATCCGCACACGTGCTCTTTAGTGATTCTCGATGTTGATTGGTCGGTTAACCTGAGAATGAAATACGATTGGTTGACGGGACTATTTTCACGTTTCATTGATACGTGCCGAACACATGCATCGCCATTCAAAGAAAAGCGTAAATAGATGAACATTCTCATACATTTATTACAAGTTGAAATTCTAACACATAATTTGACACTTCATCAAAGTGTATCGCTATGACTAATTTACAAGAATGATAATTTATCCCAAATAAAATACTTGAAAATAGGCGTCGCGTATGTAAACAAACATAAAAATATTCATGAAAACATCGAAACATATAATCTGAAGATTGACGATACAATAATGATAACTTAGAATTAATCATCATCATTTCACAACATAAACTCACATGAAGCCAAAGACTTTTCAAACCATACACTATCACGATCATCGTTGTCACTGCAAAAACGTGCAGGTCTGACGAACTCGATCCAGTTCGAACACGCTCGCACCAAACAAACCTTTGCACAATGGCGTCCTCTCCCACGCAGTATGCAGCTGTATAAAGTATTCATATAAATCGAGAAACGCTCCGTGCAAATTTTTGGGCAACGTTTCGTTGTTGTAGTTGTGTATTTAATTAGTTTAACAAAGGTTCATCGACGACACGATAAGTAATTCGATAAGAGTTATCGTTCTTGATACTGGCAACAAGACGTGATTGAAAGCAACATCCAAGAGAAGAAATGTTCTTCAAACTTCAGATTAGTTGACATACAAACTCGTTTCGATGCTTTCATTATATATTTCTCTTCAAGATATTGCCACTTTTATTTGTTGAAATGTTGAAAAAATTGACAGGTTTTTCCAATTTTCGTTTCAACACTGTGCGTTCAGCCACTCGCCCGTTAGTAAGTATAGTTTAACATAGACTGCTTAACTCGAACAATAAAAACAAACGCATGGATATAAAGTAAACTTTGGAACTTTAATACAATGAAGCATGACGCATACATTAAGTGTCGAGAATAAGATGCCAACATGCGGGGCAGTTTAGACACTTAATTGATACCCCCTGTATCTGGAACAAATAATACTATTGGGAGGGTGGGAAGGGTGTTGCATAACGCGCCTTGCAAGGCAAGGGAGATAACTGTGAAGTTGCAGCAAGGGGGGCAACTCGCACCCCAGTCGTCAAAATCTATTTTACCTTGTAAAATATGACTTTAACATAGACTGCTTAACTCGAACAATAAAAACAAACGCATGGATATAAAGTAAACTTTGGAACTTTAATACAATGAAGCATGACGCATACATTAAGTGTCGAAAATAAGATGCCAACATGCGGGGCAGTTTGGACACTTAATTGATACCCCACACCCAAAGTATTCAAGTAACAGAGTGGAATAAAGGATAAACATGGTGAAAAAGGTAAAACTGGTATATAAATCCTATGATTGAAATACAAGCAATGGCAAGAAATTGAAAAGCTAATACAGTGGCAAAGATGCACCAAATTTTGAGATGGCATTGAATTTGCGCTGAGAACTAAATTCTAGGTATCGCAAGTAGGCTGGACTCTTCCAGAATCCTATTTCCTGGATAAGTTCTCCAGGCATCCCAACGTCGAAAGCCCATGTTGCACCTCCGCGCCGGTAAGAGTGTCCGGTGATGTCCGCTGAAAATCCCCTGCGCTTCAATACTGCTCGAATAGTGTCAAGAAAGGGATTATATGCTAGGGGAGACCCATCCTCGTTGCACAGCAGCGGCTGTGTCGGTGAAGAGGCTGTGTGGTGCTGCAACAGTCGTTCCATTGCCGTAGCTGGATTCAAGGGATGTTTGCCTGTATCCGGTAGAATAACGTCCAACAGTCTCTCGCGAAACTGCAATGTCTTTGTCCATTTCAGTGACACACGATAACCATTCGGCATTTTATTAACAGTTATATGTTTACAAGGATCAAAATTTGGTCCACACAAAAAGTTACCTGGGCGTAACATCCCATAAAAGCCCAAAACGCACGCTACCCACACAGATGAACCAAATAGTGTCAGTAAGTCCAGGCAGTCCTTAATAGCTAACAAATGTTCCGGGGTGATCGGAGTAGCACCAGACTGGGAGTCTCCGAGTTCTCTCTCAACACCTTTCAACAGGTGCGCTATACGCCAATCTGCTTTCGTTGGATCCTCGAATCCATTTGCTTTATGTAAGTTTGTTACTGCGCACAAGTACTGTCTTATCGAAGAGTATTTCATCTTCTTGATATCTACTAAATACGCCACATATAAAGACAAATGTTCACAGGACATAGGCACTGGTTGTATACCTACAACATCACAAAAATTTAGTAAACACTTCAGCTGGGTCTTATACGTGCGCTTCGTCGACTCCGACCACCCTTGCGACATAATGCGAGATACTGCTTCCTTCAGTCGAACCTTCACTGTATCCGTATCTGGAAACAAGAAAGTTATAAGACATATGGCAACACAAGAAATGTACATCAAAATCAAACAAACAATATTGTGGTAGTAAGTCGAAGACTTGTGTTAATCTGCCTGGCTCATGAAGTCTAGAAATCGAGTCGGCCAAAGTGTTCTTATAAGCTGGAATGTAATCAGCACATAACGAAAAGTTAAAGCTTGCTTTAAGACACCAAAGATACCGTAACCAGTTCATAACTAATGGTATTTTGCATGAACCTTTGTTTATAAAGGCTTTTGCTACTTGATTGTCAGTCTTTACGACTATTCTTTTATTCCGCCAGGCCAAACACCATCTACTTGCTGCAAGGATAATGGCAAGAGTCTCTTTAACGTTAATGTGATGATCTCTTATATCAGGGATATCTGCATTCCAGTTCACATAAAAAAAATCCCCATCATTGTAGCCTCCAGCCCCTACACTACATGCATCCGTGAAAACACTGTGCTCAGGCCGTTTGTCCAGAAACTTAGTAGTGCCATTGTAATGCTCCAAGTAGCACAACCACCAATCAATGTCAGCATGAAAATTACCATCCAGTTTGAATTTGCCTTGTGGAGATTTTATAGCATTCTTAATGTCTATAACACGGCGCAAGAACGTGCGTCCACCCTGGATAACCATACTCGCCCAGCTAAGTTGCCCCGCAAGACGATCGAGTTGACGTTTACTGGCTCTGGTTTTCTTAGAGAATGATTCGATCTCCTGTGAGAATGCACGCAACTTATCAAGCGGGAGATATAAAGTTCCACTAAGTGTGTCAATAACCACACCGAGGAAGGTAATAAACTGGCAAGGCCCATCAACTTTTGTCCAGTTTATCATAAACCCGAGCTCGCGTAACAAGCTGATTAACCTAGACAATGCTTTTGAACACCCATCAAAAGAATCACATATTATAAGGAAATCATCAATGTACGCAATAACATCCACGTCGAACTTTTGTTTCATTATTCGACACACAGATGTACTAAAAGTCTGGAAAATACGGCAACTCTTTGAGGCACCGAAAGGAAGTTTTCTATCATACATGTACGTTACATCAGTGTCACCATCGAAGCGCCAGTATAATCCTGTCAAAGGGTAGTTACTAGGATGTATGTTGACAGACCTATATTAGCTACAGTTGCTTCGCCAAAATAGGCTCTTTGATACCCTGACGTCTTCCCCCATTATCATCGAGTTATATAGCTACAGCTCTGCAGCTAGACCTATATGCGCTTTTTAGGTCAACTTTTGCAAGGAAACTGCCAGTGTTGATAAGTTTAATGGCGTGTCTCAAGTCCATATACTCACACTCACAATTAACCATATAGCTATTCATGCCTCCATTATGCGGGACACTTCCGTCATGTATCAAACGAACCTTGCCATTAGTTTTGGGAATAGCAGCTAACGGGCTCACTACGGTTGGCTTAGAATTGCTTACCACATAATTTCCCATAGCTATTTCATCACTCACGCTTATCATGTCTTTCAAAGCGCCGATACTAGCATAGGTCCATCTCTCGGAGGACAGGTGAGACAGTTGACCTAACACACCTGAATCTTTATCAATGTCAAATCCAAGAGTTACACCATTTCCTACACGAACTGATTTCCTATCCATAGAATCGAGGGAATCAACCCAAGTGTAATCCGTAAGTTTCCTAAGTTTTGGATTCTTCCTACCCGATGGACCGGATTTTCAGTCGTAATTTGTTATTTTAATTGCATATGGGTAATACATAGAATAACCAACTCGGTACGAGTGATTACGGGAAATGTCCACTCGTAGAAATAATGTTCAGTCGCTCGCCAAGGCTCGCGACTGTGAACATTATTTCAACTCGTGTATATTTCCCGTATTCACTCGTACCTCGTTGGTTATTCTCTAATTCACTCATTCTGTCTCATGTTGAGTACGCTGACGTCCTAATAAAGAAAGTGGAACGCCAAAACACAGGCACCAGACTGAATATCATGGAAGTATATATACCTGTAGCTATATAACATAAACAAGGTCTTACACTGTCGTGTCTGCAATAGTACTGGTTTCCTGGCTTGGTTACCCTATGTAAACTTCGTAGACAGATCCCAGTTCGCATTTCCGGTCCTATTGTAGAAACGACAGTGTCAGTACTTGTTTATGTTATATAGTTACATGTATATAAAATAAGATGGAATTCCGCTTGTTTAATTTCGTTTCGTTTTATTTCCGTTTCGTTTCGTTTCAGTTTAACAAGCTATTACGTCATCTGATTTTAATCAGATTGGTATATATATATACTTATATGATATTGTACATTGTGCGCCAGTGTGTATGTTTTACTCTGATGCACTTCAGCGTCAAGAACACCGCCACATATGATTTCTTGTAGCATTTTAAAACTTCTTGTTTTTTACTTTCTCTTGGTAATATTTTAATGTCGGACCCAAAGGTTATTAACTCCACCTACCTATAATATACCAACCTCGATATCTAGAGCGCACCTACTAAATGGCTGAAGAACTGACTGAATGATGCGCTCCTAAAAATATCAGATATGACTTCACGTGTCAGTAGACTCTGTAGTTTGTCGTCAAAGCACCAATTGAAAACCTCAACGCAAGTCCGGACAGCTTATTTGCATATTTACAATTTCAAAGGGATCCTGCTGTGTTCCTTTTGTATTTCATTTTAATTTTTTGTATGACCTCAAGGTCACTGATCAATATGGACATATATCTAATCCAAAAACCTTTGACATTATAAAATAGGTAACTGTGATAGATGCAAATTGAATTTACCCATCAAATGACACAATATATGAAATTCGTAGGCTACAAATAAACCTTTAACTGTCCACGGTACTGATATTCAGGAAAACGAATATGGACAAAAATGTAAGGAATGTTTATGTAAATGGAATAAATGCAAGGTGTCACGTTTTCTTAGGAAATGGTGTGCTCCTACAAAAAGAAAAACGTATTTCAAACTGCACGACATACATTTAATGAATAACATTAGTCTTTAAACGAACGTACAAATTTCGGTTCAGTTGTGCATATTCATTTCCCTAACTCAAATAAATTCAGCGATAGCGGCACCACCCGGATGAGAAAATCAAACAAATGTCAATGTAGGCTATAAATAGCCATGAGTAACCAGCCGTAAGCGATACGAGCGTTTTAGGCCGAAGGATATCAGGTTATATAATGGAGCTGGACTCAACAAATGACTTACAAGCCCAGCTGATATGTATGACCAGGGCCTCCTTTCACAAAGCCCTAAGGTGATCTTAAGTCCTTAAGGTAACCTTAGTACAATGTTAAAGTATGGGAGTTAAGGTTAACCTTAGTTAAGGTTGCTTTGTGAAAGCAGGCCCAGGTGATCGGCATAACTCGCATTTGTAAGAGGAACTTAATTTGTTTCCAGTTATTACTATTACTTTCTAGTACGTTTTTTGTTGTATGGTGTTTACATCTTATTGTATCTTAGTAAGCCAAAGCTTATTATTCATATATTCATCTAAATCTTGCTTGCCCGAACGTTATACATTTTTAGCTCATCAGGTGTGAAAGACCAGATGGGCTTATGACATGGCATGGCGTCCGTCCATCCGTCCGTCCATCCGTCCATCCGTAAACTTTTCACTTTTTCGACTTCTTCTCCAGAACAAATGACTCTAGAGAGCTGAAATTTTATGAGCATACTCCTTGGCAAATGGGGATTCTAAATTGTAGATTTCGTGACCCCATGACCCCAAATACGGTCACAAGGGTCAAAACCTTAAATATCTATTTTAATCTTCTTCTCCAGTTCCAAAAGGTCCAGAGAGCTGAAAAGTTGTGTGTAGACTTCTTGGCCAATGGGGATTCTAAATTGTAGATTTTGTGACCCCATTACCCCAAATGAGGTCAGAGGGGTCAAAACATGAAAAACCTATTTACATCTTCTTCTCCAGTTCCAAAAGGTCCAGAGAGCTGAAAAGTTGTGTGTAGACTCCTTGGGCACTGGATATTCTAAATTGTAGGTTTGGTGACCCCATAACCCAAATGGGGTCACAGGGGACAAAACCTAAAAAAACTAATTTCATCTTTTTCCCTAGTTCCAAAAGGTCTAGAGAGCTGAAAAATGGTGTGAAGACACCTTGGACACTGGAGATTCTAAATTGTAGGTTTGGTGACCACTTGACCCCAAATGGGGTCACAGGGGTCAAAACCTTAAAATCCTACTTTCATCTTCTTTTTGTTAGCCCTTCAAACATTGTCTAAAGTCTTGTCACCCCGCACAATAATAGACCATCCCTCAAGCTTGGTGTGAGTGAGTTTGGGTTTAACGTGTCGGCAATCTTTCAGCTATTTCACTAGGTCGACCAAGACTTTGATTGACGTTTCAGTTGCCTGACTCAAGTAAACACGTTTGTCACTTGATTTGATTTACTTATATCTGAATTTTCTTATCCAAGAGAGCATAATTTGAAAACAAATATTATAGTTTTGCTGTAATTGAATTATTAATTAACAAAACCTGCTAAATGCCCTTAAGTCCGTAATTTATGTAGCTATTTACTTTTGTTTATTTTTTCTCTCGGGGTTATTAGATATAAATGCATTTATGGTTAGACAGAATTGGCCCGACACAAGGACGGACTTAATAATTTTACAGCCCGTCCTCAACCAAAGTTACCCGTCTCGGACGTTGGGACAGGCTATCTTTCCTACACTGCCCATGACCCCAACGTCTAAACCCAAACACCTATTTCTATCAAAAGTTTGATGAGCTACAGAGCCCATGGCTCTATTTTTTAATTCAAAACAGGAAAGTTAAAAAGAAAATTTTAACCTTCAAATTATTCACGAACTTCTTGAGTTGGGTTTTTATCAAATATTCATGAAAATAGAAATAACATTCGACCGTTAAACAAATCTAAAATACAGTAATTGTCAATAAATTCATTACCAATCAAAGATGACATATGACCATCGTTAAGTAGGCCTACATTTGTACACCCTCCGTAAGACCCAATCACTTGATATAAAGTAAGTAGCCAGTTTAAATTGAAAGCCATGCGAGGGCATTTGTAGTACCTAAATCACTAAAAAGGTATAATTAAAAAATCTCGAGAGATTAATATTCAATTAAAACGTATTAGCGTTGATTGGCATACATGGACAGGGATACGGTGTACTGGTGTCAAACGCCATCGATCTATGCGAAGCCAACTGCTCCAAAAAGTTAAATTTAGCAAGCATTGAAAACAATGTGAATTAGACGTAATCAAAGCAAAATATGAAGAATCAAATCATATGATAAATAAAGAATATCTGTGAAAATTTGACAAATACCATGATGAAGCTGCTATTATCTTGAGATTCATATATTCCTGAAGGCCGGTGACTAAGTTTATACACACCTGCATGTAGGGCTGAAACGGTTAACCGGGTACTCGAGTACGAGTCGGGTACAGTCATTACTCGAGTAACGATTTGGTACTCGAGTACTCGGGAGATAGAGTTATCTCCCTTGTAAGACCTTGCACGCAAAATGGCTGACAATTCGCGCTCATCAGTATGGGAAGTCTTTGACTTAGATAAGGAAAAGACAAAAACAACATGTAAACGTCATTACGAGTGCCAAGTTATTCTCGTCTTGTTTGTTTTAGATTTACGCTAATGTTCAATAATTACTAATGTTGAATTTCTCATCATATAAGATATATATGATGTATACAAGTGAATACAACTACACATCGTCATAATAGACATTGTAGTAATATATGTTATAATTCTTACTTAGTAAAATAAAGAATAATTATCTTAAAATTTCAAGACACAAAGCAACTACTGCGTCGGACTGATTATGTTTTGTTTTAAAATTGTTTCATTGCAAAAGTTTTGTACCATGCTTCATTAAGCTGAACGTCTGAGAAAGACAGTTTGTGAAATTTAAAAACAAATTTTATGGCAAATAAATTTTTGAGAGAGATGAAAGTGTCGTTTATTTGGAGAGAAAAATATGTTTAAAATCCACTAAAAATGAAGGAAATAGCGTTTTAGAGCGTTTAATATTTGAAAATTTTTCGGGGGGGCATGCCCCCGGACCTCCCTAGAATACTCGGTTGCTACGCAACCTCGGGCAACTCACTTCGTGACTTGCGTGCGAGTACTCGAGTACGAGTCGAGGAATGAGGTCTGAGTACTCGAGTAACATTTTTCTTACCCGTTTCAGCCCTACCTGCATGAGCTACATAGCTACATGGTATCTTTCATGAAAATGCACTTGGGAGGGCTTGGATGAAAAATGTACAACCAAACAACAACAAAATTCGGAGTATTATTCGAAATAAAATGACTTGGAAAGTCGCCTATTACAGTTAACAATTGCTTCTGGATGTGTCTTTATGTCTTTGTGCCAAATGTGTCTTTAAAGATTGACCAAACAAGTCAAATTATACTAATATGTTTCGAGTATTACTCTAAAAGATACAATTGCGAAACTATCTTAAATAAAAAAGAAAAAGGAAATTTATGGATTAACAACTTCTTTATTGCAAAGAGAAGCGACGTTTCGGTGTAGTATTAACTTCTACAATGCCACTCAAAGAAGTTATCGAAAATAACTTTATTTGATGTTAGAGTGCGTTTCAGGGTTAGATAAAGGTTGCAAATTAATTCTTTCTTTTTTTCCAAAACAAGCAAGTTAAAAAAATTTATAATATGCTACCTATGTCTTTACCATAAATTGTCAAAAAATAAAACATTAACTGATTCTGTGCTCCTCAGCCATAGATATGATTGACTACACGCTATTCAATTTTCAATGTTGTATAAAGGGGTTAAATTACATTCTGGGGTATGTGAGCTGTGATCGCTTTTGTTTTGATGTTCAACATTCTTTCTTCTAATGGTGCTAAGCATTTGAATTTCAAAGTTCTGCCATTCATCAAGATATGAAAATTGTGTATCCATTCATCCAGATTTTATTAGCGCTTCGTTTTTCGGTAAGAGTTGCGTCCCTTGCGAATGTCGAATATTCTTGGGTATGTGTAACATATGCATATATATTTATCATCGGAAAAAGTTGAAAACCCGAATAGTCACCACTACATTAGATAATTGTTTAACAACCTTAGTTTCAGTTTTATTGGCGTTACGATTTTAAAGTTCTTCCCTAGGAGAAAATTACTTATGTTTCAATAGAAACAGTTAAAACTATACTTCAGAACAAGCTGACAACCCTAAAGGCATCGCATCAGATGAAGATTGTTCCACATACTAAGTTTCAATGAGATCAACCTATTGGTGTTAGAGTGCTTTCTTGTAGTGTAAGTCTAAGTTGAGTTTTCATGACAACAGATCCCTGCTTTCTCCTTTTGGTCAGAAAAAAGTCTGCACACACGCACGGACAAGCGGAGGTTATTCCTATTTCCCTCGATGCATTTTTTAGGCGGGGAAAATACACAGCGTCAGGAACTCGATATCGTAAATAAAACGTAGGTAAAAGGTAGATGAAAAAATACCTGCACCCTCTATATCGAGTTCCTGTGCTTCCCAGTTATGGAAAAGTTCCCCAAACTACGTTTGACTCATTGGCAAGCTATCGCGAGTTTTTATCGTTTTATTGAATTATACCGACTCATAAGTCATTTCGTCAATAGTCAGTACTTTTCTATAAATTCACATCATTATACATGTTTTATATTTTTTTAGCCCAACAACATGTTAGAACTAAGTCGCTTTGGCATTTTCACGGTTGGAAATATTTTAGTTATCACTTTTAGAGGAAATAATTTCACTCTAGTAATTGCTTTATAGTTCTCGTGAGATAAAAAGGTTAGTTCTTGTCAAGAGGTGATCAAGAAAAGGATACTTAGAGCTAGTGCAACCTTATCCTGTACCTTATTCACTCAATCACTGACTCACTATATTGTAATTGTGTGTAGGATGTTGAGAAACATCGTATTTGGAAAAACCTGGGGAAATTCCAGGCCCGCACTGGGAGTAAGTTGCATCGAAATAAACAACATTAAAAGGTTGACCATCTCTTATCGTAGTACCAACACAGTTCCAAGCGGTACGTTTATTTCATCCTAGAAAATATACCGGGTAAATAGGCCTAATTTAGTACATTTTGTTGGTATCAAACTCCGAACAGCGTTAGTGTCAAGCAGAGCACGTGGTGTTTGGAGTAAAGAATTTACTTCCGGGTTGCCTGACTGACATCACAACAAGAATGTATGAATTTATATTGTCGTTTCAATTAATTATTGCATTAACGTGTTGATTAATTATTTTGAAATTGAATGTGTGAGTAATAATTCCAGTATACTTATCCAAGGCCTTGAATACAGTTTGCCTTGAATATAATTATGTATCAACTTGGTAAGTAATAATTAAAGTATGCATGTTTTCTGTCATATCGTCTTGACAATCGGGTCTACGTATATGTTTTGACAGAAAAATAATATAATCTTCAGGACAATCTGCAATGTGTTAGTTTTTCTTTTATTTAAAAACCCATTTACTCTGTAGTTCATTAGAGTTTGAATTATTTATTATCTGAAGTTGAAGACTCTCACGAAACTTTATTTTAACTCATGTGGCATGTATTATTGGCTGAATCATCATCAAATTCATTGAGAGTGTTTTATAATAAACAAAGAAAACATTTATGTTTGAACCCAAAGACATATTAAGATTGCATAGTAACACACATCTGATGAACTATTCAAATCTTTACCACAGTGCCCCAGCTACTGCATTTTTAAACATACGAGTCTCAGGGATTTTAGTTTTAGGATTAAATTACCAAAATATTTTTCTTGTTTTTGGTACTACAGCTACTGAAGTCAACTCGTAATAGACATAATCTCGGCCTATCCACTTAAAGTTACACATCAAATGTACATAATTTAGGCTACAGCGTCAGTCTCCATATGAAATACATACTATTCCTAGTAATATTTTGTACTGTTAATTAACATGACTTGTCTCTTTAATGATGAGCAACATAAATAAATTAACAGTAATATGAAGTATTTCTGGAACAGAAGTAAATTGTAAAATCATCTCTCACAGGTTTCCAACCTCTGACCTCTAGGTGAGAGTCCATCTCTCTACTAACTAATGCAAAATCCTCAGCTTGTTAATGAGGAAGTGATTTTTCTCAAGTTCAAAGTTTAAAAATGAAATGACAGTTAACATGATTTATTTCTAAATATATAATACTGTAATGAACCTCATATAACCATTGTTTCAGGATCAATCAGAGGAGACTCCACTGAAGAATAACCTTGCATCAGAGATCATATTGCTTTGTAGCTTGAGATATGGAATAAATCATGTGTCCCATCGAGTGGGAGGTGGCTGTCTTTGGACATCTAGTCAAATACTCAACACGGAAAGTGCATCCCAGGTCACAAGAAACAAACTGGAGACATGAAGACAAGTTCCCATGATTGAATATGTGATGTGATTAATATGGAAAGAGCCAAATGTTGCACTGTGAAGTAATATTGTACAGTTGGAGAAAACAAGAAAGATTTAATATTAGTAAATGATGGTAAAATAAGTGACACAATGACAAGTCGTCAATTTGATGAAGTCAACAGAGGTGCAGATGGCAATATGACAGGGAAAGAAGGTGATATGGGTACAGGGGAGTGTAATATTGCAGGAAAGCAGGGTAGTATTGCAGGAGGGGAGGGTAATATTGCAGGAGGGGAGGGTAATATTGCAGGAGGGGAGGGTAATATTGCAGGAGGGGAGCGTAATAAAGCAAGAGAAAATGGTATAGTGGTAATAGGGAAGGATCTTTCTACAGGATGGGAGGTTGATCCGACAGGACATACTATGACAAGAGAAATGGGAAATATAGACAGGGTGGGTAAAATGTCAGGAGGAGCTGGCAATGGAACAGGAGAGAATAAAACAATGGAAGATGATATAACAGGAAGAAAAAGCAGCATTGGAGAAGGGGAGGGTGATATGGAAGGAAAGAAGGGCCACAATCCAAGAAGTGAGGGTGATATGGCAGGAATTGAGGGTAGTGTGGAGGGAAGGAAAAGTGTATTGGAAGAAAATTATGTATTAGATTGTTTCATCAAGCTGTATGCTGTATCAAGCATTCCCTGCATTGACTTACTTCTTGAGAGAGACACAGATGGACCTGATGGAGAGAGGGATATTTGGTGTAAGGGAGGATTGTCTTTCTTAGGTGCTTATTCTGATGCTAGTGATGATTCTGATGCTAGTGATGATTATGAAGATGATTCTGTGACTGCAGAAGCTTTTGATGAGCATAAAACATTTGAAGCCAGTAATCACTTTAGATTGTCGTCTGAATCAGAGAGTACTGATACAATCACACCTAGCAACTCACCAAGAAAACTCATGTCCACATCAGACAGCAACTCATTAGTAAATCGTCATAGAAACTCATCAGCAAGCACCAGCACATACACACCTTCTAACTCACAAGACAATCTTGACACCAATGACTATGAACAAATTCCAAGGACAGTGCCAAAGTATTTGCTTTTAGGGGACATTAAACCAAACCTGTTGTTATCCCCATCATCTGTTGACTACTCGGTAGGGTCCACTCTTCCGTCAGAGTATTTCAGCACTAACCTGAGCGAAGATGGAGTCTGTCCCTCGAGGAGAATCTGCTCAGAGTTTCATAACGTGCGGTATGGGTCAGCAAGAGATCTTGAAGATTTTGTGCAGAACGAGGTTTATAATGCAGAGGCCAACACAGGCTTGTTGTTGAATGCTGATGATGGGGTATGTTGTATTTTGATTGGGCAGTATTGTAATGCTGAAAGTCTTATAGAGAATGTCATCAGAGAATTGGTTTTGTGTTAAATTTATTTTTCGTTTACCTGCTGCTTTGAACACATTACCAATAAGTTGCTAAAAGAACTAGGAATTTCTGTATTGATGCAAATCAGCACATCAGAAAAGTTATGATGTGATCATCTCGAAATGTACAGGCACATATTTACATAAGTATTTACATAAGTTCTCCAATAGTTTAAACAGCATGTCCTGTTGGTTGTTGTCAGCCATCTGTTTTGAGGAAAATTTAAACAACATGGAAAAGAGCACTTTACTTTAACTTATTTTACAACATTATGAAAATCGACTAACATTTTTCAGTTGGGTTATAATATTATCATGTACTGATTGCATACTTTTACAAATGGGAATGTCCTTTTGAATCTCGTTTCCACAAAATATACCCTGATAGCAATAATTGTCCTTTTAAGTATTCTTTCATCATCTAGAAAAATGCCGAAAATATAAAACAACCTTTTCAAACATAAACCTATATCCCAATCCTCAACAGTGTACCATACCCTAAATACAGAAGTAAGAATATACACGGTACATATCACTGTTCACATATAAACCAGATGAGACTTGGGGGTTCTGCTTCTTGACCAGAAAGTGTTAAACTGGTTCCTTAGCTTATCATAGATTTCGTAATTCATAATTCTGCCGGTTTTGTGTCTGAAACAAGTGTCATCTTGTTTCTATAGATGAGTATGTTTACTTACACCTTTGGTTTATCTCAGAGACTTATGATAACCTTAGCTGTGTGAGGGAAGGTTCTGATCTGTTTCTCTTCCAGGGACTGCTGAAGCCTCACCAACAGGACGGCCAGTCCTTCTACAGGGAGGGATCGGAGTATACCGTCTTGTCCTGGATAGAACATGGATCTTCCATCGCTTTGTGCCAGGACACCGAGTCAGGAGTCAAGTTCATCAGGAAAGAGGTAAACCTGTGATGTTAACTCACTGTAATCATATTGATCCTAAAACTGATACCTCTCTCCAAGTCTGATACACAGATAAATATCATTGCATTCAGGTAGAAGCCTGCTATAAATGTGTAGGACTCATATCTGTGGTGGGTCTCTATCTATGGTGGATTTCCTTATCTGTGGCTTGTTTGATTGTTAGACTGTTTCATGACGTCATGCTAAGTGACGTCATTGTGCGATGGGGTCATAATAGCTAACTGTTCCCGTCGTAAGGCCCAATTGCGTCGCTAGCATAATGATGAGGGAAGTCACAGAGTGATATTGCAAACGGATAATAAGATAATAATAAGAGTCCATATCCCAATTACGAAAATAAATTAAACAATATCTTACATGTAAATAAGACATTTTTGGCTTCATGCCACATCAATTGTGTTTATTTTGTAGGATCTTTTTAGTCCTCAGTGAGTCTGTCTTCTTTAGCCCTAAGATATTGAAAGACAATCCTTTGTAACCCTTGGATTCCTGTCGACAAATTTTAGGGTAAGTTTATCTAGCGTAAGGTTTGCAGAAAAATACCCCAAAAAAAGGTACAAATGTCAGGCATTTGAAAATCTGCCAAAGATTTGGAAATCCGGCACCATGGCCTGCCATGGATTCGAGTTTGAGAACTTCCCCGTGGTCGTATGAGGTGACCAAACAATCAGTTAAAATGATACCATTATTTAGTTTTGATTCCACAGAGCTATTTTTGAAATTATTGAGCTGTACTTTGTTCCCAGCGCCAACGTGCCAAGTTTCAAGGCCAAAAGAAATCAGTTCTTGTCCCTCTCAGACACCAGTCCAGCAAATATATAATGGGTATCTACGGTGTGATTGTTATGGAGGATGTCGTCTATACCCTCATGGAGTACTGCGAAGGTGAGAACCCAATCTGTGATAATTAAGAAATAAAGTTCGCTCTACCCCAATGTGTTTTGTAATAAAGTATAGTTTTGCCCTGAACTATTATAGTTAAAGCACGAGGACGGTAGTCTGAGTGCTTTAACGTTATAATAGTTCAGGGCAAAACTATACTTTATTACAAAACACATTGGGGTAGAGCGAACTTTATTTCTTTTCTAAGATGCTTAAATGATCTTTACAGGGACCACTCTGATTATCTTAATTTCGAAATAGAATATAGTGTTTACATCGCTCACATTAATAATCCATGAACAGGGCTAACTGTTGGCTATTCCAAGTATAGAACCCAACCCCTTGTTTAAAACGACATTTAGTCGGTTAAAGCTCTGATTTTTTCAGTTTTGCACATTAACTTTTTCATTTATTCAATTTTGAATTATATTTTCTGCTTATTTTTTCTTTAAAAACTTAAACAAACAAATTAACACCTCTTGGTTTTTAAAAAACCTTTACTTTTACAAACTCTTGTCGCGCGATTATGCAGTGCTGGTCACATTGCCCATATAAGGCTTATGACGTGGTCAACATTCCACAAAGAATTATGGGTAATGTTTGTTTTGGAAGCGTGATGGCGGACTCAATCCTGCCATCTATTTTTTTGCTGCTGTCATAAACGTTAAAGGTGATGCTTTTATCTCTTATATAAGCAGACTGTTCGGGCTGTACACCCAGAATTATATAATCATTAGGTTGACCGTGTCACATTGAACCTGGTAGAGACGGTTGACGTGAACCAACGTCACAGTCCCACGGGGCGCCGTGACCCGACGCGAAACAACGCGGTCACTCGACAGTCGACAAGCATTTGCTTTCCATTCTTATTTCCGGTAGATAGAACTAAATGAGGTTCGAAACTAGTCAACATTAAAAGAAACATTATCGGCAAAAGCGCCAATACGATAGACATTGATAGGGACAAGCCATGTTGATCGAAAGAACCGAGATGAAAGGTTACCATTGCTGCGTGATCACGAGGGGGCAGCGGGGAAGAGCGGATATAACGTCATTCAATTGTTACGTCATGAAAAAAACTATACCTTTATTGTCTGATAAAGTACTTTTTTTTCGATTGTTCTAACCGCTAGGCATCTTAGAATCTTCTGTAGAAGAGATCAGATAGTGTATCAGATAGTGTTTTTATTATACAATTGGTAGTATTCTCTACAGGATAAGTCTACAGATTTTTTTTAATCAGTTGGGATCATATATGCAAAATGTAAATTCTTTTGAAAATTCCAATGATGTTTGAAGCATTAACATTTCCACGCTTTCAATTCTGGAAGGCTTCCTCTATATATAAATGAGATATAATGATACATTTATTCAAGATATTACAACAAAACTCCATCTTTTTTTTTGCTATATATGATCAAGCAATGCTACGACACTTCTATTGCTATATGAACGAAATAGACGGATTTTACTAACAGTTTCAAAAGGTAGTTTGAGTCACATGTTCATCGACTTTATATATCCATCTTCATAGCTCTTCAATGATTAAATAAATAAAAACATTCTATATCTAAGCAAGGCATTACCATGACATGTGAATGACAGATCTGAAGTTAAAAAGATTTTCTCCTTCATCCTTCTCAGGGGGATCAATACCTCACAGAGGGGCGTGGTCGATATCCGACACGAGTGAGTGTGTACAGCACATCCTGGAGAGTCTCATCTACTTGCATGGACACGGGCTCGTCCACGGGGACATCAAACGTAAGTTTATATATTGGGGTCTTCATATGTGACCTATCCTGATATTCTTCGATTACCTTGAGGTATCTACCAGCTGGTTTCTCATAGCTATATAAGGCTTCACCCTAAATCTGATTCAATAAAAAAAATTCTTCTCTTTTTTTTAGAAGAAAAGGCCTAGAAAGTCAAACTCTTGTGAACATATACCTTAGTTGATGAGGATAATCATAAATTGATTTGTTGATCCTATGGTAGCTCATCGTGTGACCCTGTGACCATTTATAAGATAAATTATGGATAGCCTGATGAGCTACAGAACCAGTGATAGAAAAGTTCCATTATATTCCTTTCAATCCATTTTTTTAAAAGAAATATTTACAAATAACTAGACAAGAATTTTCCTCATTTTGATTAATTATGGATAGCTTGATGAGCTACAGAGCCAGTGATAGAAAATTCCATTATATTCCTTTCAATCCATTTTTTTTAAAGAAATAATTACAAATAACTAGAACAAGAATTTTTCTCATTTTGATTTTGCTCGTAATGATTTGTGATTTCTTGCATCTATTACTTGCAGCAGAGAACATCTGTTTTCGAGTCGAGAATGATGTTTCCAGTTTATGTCTCATTGATTTTGAGTATGTCAGGATCCCTGAAGAACAGCCTCAATTTAAAGGTAACTTTTTTGTTCTTTTTGGTAATTCCGGAATTGCGGCCATTATTTCACATATAATCATTTCTTCATGTCCCACTTGGCTAAGGATTGGCAGAGTTTATCCTTTTGTCCTTATGCAGTAGTTTTCCAGTTTAAAGGTAATTGATCAGGAGTCAATCAAGGAAGTTTGAAAGGGGGGTTCATCCATTGGGTCATCATCAGTTGTAGGACCTCCTGAATTTACCACTTTCCAGCTTTTTGGTCATCTTTGAATTAGTTTACAACACTACAATGCAACCCAAGGTATAGATTCCTTGTCTAAATGTGATGGTAAATTAAAACTAGTCACTATTCCACTGCTGATCAGGGACAAACCTTAAAAACCTGTTTTTGACTTATAATGTTATAACGCTTAAATATTATTACAAGAATTCCAAGGCAATATTTAATTGATGCTATTTCCCAAAAACTAATGTTATTTGTATGGGTGATTACATACGCAACAGACCTCATAGCCATTTTCCTAGATCAGTCTAATAAGGGTTTGTTTTTTTGTTTTTTATTTTTTTTATTTATTGATTTTTTTTGGTACATATACAAGAAATCATACATCAATTTTTACACTTGGTAAGGGATACATGGTTGTGGATGGTACATTTTGACTGAAATAGGTACATGATATAAATGATAAAGGAGGTATCAGCATTGCTTTTGTTTGTTACAAATGAAACTAAACGTTAATGAATCCTCACCTGCAGTGGAAAAAGGATGTCCTTACAAGTTAAAAAACAAACAAATCTTTGATCATTTTGGAAGAGTAGATGACAAATCGACCAGAATTTCATAAATTTCGAATAATTACAAGTTGAGTATGTGTTGTACTTGTCGATGTTTTATGCGTTTTTGATGTCTTGTTTAATGCTACTAAAAGTCGGTTTCATCTCAATATTCTAAGATTTAAATATGTTATATTTCACGATAGTTATGATCATATTCAGTATTTTATTTCTTTTTTCTGGGTATCCGAAACATATAATACTTTTTGATAGTTCTATCTTAGCACTTGTAACATCTTCTAACCTTTCAGGCTAATACGTTATTTAACACATTCAGACATACTTTTTCAGTTTTTTGATAATGCCATATAGCTCTTGTATATAAAGGAGATTAAAGATTAAAAATGAGAATTTATTTTATTAACTCAACATTTTCAAGTCATAGTCCTCTGTTGTAAGTCATGATTATACTTATATAATGGGCTAAGGAGCCTATGGCTCTTTTTAATCCCATGCTACAAAGAAGGCTCTTTCCATCTGTCAGTGTATGTGTTTCTGTCCGTCCATCCGAGTTTAAAGGGGACAACTTGTCTCAGCAACCAAATTTGATGTGTGGCCTCAAGGTATCAATACCTGAAAAAATGCAGGTTGAAAATGAGAAGTAAACAATAAATTTTCCCGGAGTTATTGCCAATTTTCTGTTTTAGAGTATTTTTCTCAGAAACTTGTAGGTCTGAACACTGGGTAAGGGTGTACCTTGCTGTGTACCTTAAGGGTAGAGTTAAAAAATGAGAAACATGCAAATATTAACAATTTTAGGAGTAATAGCCCTTGTTCTGTTGTGCAAATCTGATTTACAACATTTAGAAAACTAGTGTTAGTTAAAGTGCAAACCAAGTTGGCAGGGGATGTTGATGACCATGTCTTCAAGATTAATTATGATGATTTTATGACTCTTCATTTAACGTAGGCTATACCACACAGTATCTGCCACCGTGGTGGGTGGAGCTTGGGCCAGACAGAGAGCTTCTCACCACCATGGACCTGTGGGCGACAGCCTGCATAGCAGTTTGTCTTCTCACAGGAAAGAAGTGTCCCTGGTCCGAGAAGGCTAAAACTCTGAAGAAGATTTGTGATCGTGAACTCCTACACAAAAAGTTGAGACAACACGTAGGTTTGAAATTAAATCATTTTTTGTTGATTTTTTTAAATATTTCCCAACATTACAAAACCAACTATGACTGTTGTGTTAATTTTGCAAAAATTAGATTTTTGCAAAACCATGAAGATATATTTTTTCTAAACATACAATTCATTAACTTGAAGCAGGCAATTCAGGCCCTGCTGTCAAATGCGGTTTAGCATATTTTCATTAATGACATGGAAAGGATACACAAATTTATTGTTAACCCTAAAGCGTGTTTGCTCTTTGTCAACATCTCACAACAATGGATTTCAATTGCGCCAATGACAGATTACAATGCACCTATTACAAATTACATTGTGCCTAGTACAGATTACATTGCATCCATTAGAGATTACATTACCCCCCTTACAAACTACATTACATGCATTAAAGATTACAGTGTGCTCATTACAGATTACATTGAATCTAGTACAGATATCATTACACCCTTTACAGATGACACCGTGCCTATTACAGATTACATTTCACCCATACAGATAAAAAATTCACCTATTACAGATAACATTGTACCTATTATAGATTACATTGTACCTATTGCAGATTACATTGCATCCATTACAGATAATGTTGTACCTATTGCTGATTTCTTTGCACCTATTACAGATTACACTGAACCCATTACAGATTACATTGCAAATTACAGATTACATTGCACCTATTACAGATTACATTGCAAATTACAGATTACATTGCACCTATTACAGATTACATTGCACCTATTACAGATTACATTGCACCTATTGCAGATTACATTGCACCTATTACAGATTACATTGCACCTATTACAGATTACATTACGCCCTGTTACAGATCCAGGAACAGGGCCATCACTTGCTTGGCAAGCACCTTGACTCGGCATTACAAGGGCAACTTCAAGCTGGCCCCACTGGGAGAGCACTGTGGCAGACTCTTGTCTTCCTCACGGGTCGGAACGCCGGAGTAAATATGGGGGGGGCTTCGGCTGCCCTTGACATCCTCACAGGTACTCTATATCCCATTCAAGTGATCTGTTCATACTTTGTATAGGGTTCAAAGGGCCATGCAGTTTAAACCTTTTTTCTTCTTCTTGAGAATGTATTTTGTGTACAGATTTGTTGCATCCTGGCACTAATTAAGAGAATTAACTTTTTTAAGTCTGTCTTTAGGCTCATCAAATCTAAAAGGCCTGACAGCCAATCGTTGGTTGGGCGCTGCCATTTACTTTTCACATTTTGATTTCGGGTCCAGGGCCTAGATTTTCGAAGCTCTCTAAAATAGCCCTAACATAGTTGTTAGAACTACACAATGAGTTTTGAAATCAAGTCCCTGGACCACTGATGCCCCAAACTTAAAACACCTAGGGGATCAAAGTTTTACGTTTGGGACAGACCACACCCCCCTCAAATATGGCCGTGGCAGGAGTCATCCCTTAAACCTTTGGCTTCATGTCAGAAACTGATTGGCAAATGGAGCTTAAATTTTCAAACAAGTTTCTTTATTAGATGGGGACTGAAGTTTGAATGTTTGAATGTTCGGTCTTGAGTGGGGTTGAGTGCACGAAGAATGTTTTTACGTTTTTAATGCATTTATTGATTTGATGGCAGGAATGTGTTAGTATGTGGCTAATTGAGTTATTATGCATATTAATAGTATTGTTTTGGTAAAGATCAAAGGCACCGCCCATCCTTTATTCCGCAATGAAGTATAGTTTTTGAAAGATATTTGGAAATAATCACCCATGATGTCAACAATAATAGCAGTATGGCATCGCCAGATATAGCCTTAATCGAGAATTTCCAATTAACAGATAAATTTCATTCAATTTATCTACGTTTATTAAGGTTAAATTGACATGCTGAAAAAGAAATAGTCGCCTCAACCATACAGTTTTCTCCGAAATGTTATTGGCATAAAACCACTCAGCCTTCGACTTTTTGCTTTGATTACGGTAGTTCAGGGCAAAACTGTACTTACAGTTGCAAAACACATGATGGTTGAGGCTACTCTATTTCTTAAATCAAACATATTAAAAACTTAAAAGCTTTAAGAAGAATAGGCAATTGAATACTGAATTTTATTGTATTTCAATTTACAGTGACAATAAAATGCTTTTTGGCTGGCCAAACACTGTTGAAAGTCTTGAAGATTGACAATTTCCGTGTAACTTGATGATTCTGTTCAGGTGAGCGGGCCACGGTTGCAGAGAGGAAAGAGATAGAACGGATTGATGTTGAGGTTGTCTACAAGAAGAAGGTCTTAGTTCAAATCCAAGTTGATTCCGGAACACTTGTTGGACAAGTTCTTGAACTACCAGATGTTATTGCAAAGGTGAGTAGCACATTAACACCTGGATGTTGAGTAGCAGATTAACACATAGCTGGTTAGTAGCAGATTAACACATAGCTGGTTAGTTATTTACTGTAAATCTGAGCAACTGAGTTGCGAATTCACAGGATTTCCTATCAATTAGCAAGTGACAGAGACAGGTTGAATCTGAATTTTCAGGAATATTTACTTATAACCCTAGTAGAAGACTTCTCCAATCAGAAACGCAGCAAGGTATTTGTTTTATGTTTTAAGATGATTTCAATCTCAGAAAATCGGATTAAATCAGTTATTTGTTGCATCATATAACAAAGCAGGCTATGCTCTATTGACATATAGATTTAGTTTGAATTATTTCTCTTATTATTACACCTTTACAACTTCTCATTTCATTTCTCCCAATACAGACAGCACCCTCAAAAATCCTATGCTAACCTCTGTCCTAATACAAGCACTACTCTTGATTCTGGATAATGAAAACACTGCAGGCGTGGATAGCATATTTGTGTCACTAACGCTTATGCACTGTTGCCGTGGTAATCGTGTTCTGTAAAGAAGACTCAAATTGCAAAGTGAACATTTGAATAAAGATTTGCTTTCCCGAAGCTTACAGGATAACTGAATAACTGATTTTTTAATGATGACTTTTGAAACAGCGTTTCTGTTTGCATCAATTTCCCCATTTTTAGACTGCAAATGCTTCTCCTCGAGAACTGTCACACACATAAGTTTAGGCAAAAGAGGTCTGAACAATTAACCTATTTCTTATTTCTTCTGCATGTAGATACATAATAATCTGTAACATATAATTAAAATTTCTTGCAAGTGTGTATTTACTAAAATAGATTACAAAAAGTTAATTTGATGTGTCAAGTCCATAAAAAAGATTACATGGGCAAAAAACTATGGAGGGTTGTAAAGTAAGAATTATTGAATTAAGCAAAGCCAGAGAAGTTACAGAGCCAATGGCTTTTTTGTACTTGAGGTCTGCATAAAAGATAATTATTTATCAATCTTATTATTATATATATTTTTTTTCCAAATAAAAATTGAGTTAACTGATGATCTGCTGATTCATTTCAGTTGAAGACAAAGTTCGTCCTGTGGAAACCCAAGTGGGATCATCTCATCATATCTATTTGTAAAATTGAGATGCAGAAGAAACAGAAAAATGATATTGTTTCAAAAATTAAGAGGAAAATATCCAAAACGATTGGGAAAGATAAGAAGTCCTGAATGGTTCTGTTAGTCTAACCTTGTCTATTACTCTTTACCAACTCAAAGTTGTTTGATTGTTATCAGTAACATTTCTGTATAATGGGTATATGATATATACAAACTCACATGATGTGATGTTTATTTTCATGCGATAAATGTTGTTATGACCACATGATGATATTTGCTAACATATGATATATTAGCATACACATTATATTTTCTAGCATACGATATATATACATCCACATGATGATATATGTTATTATATGACCATATAAGGATATTTGGTCATGAGATATATGCAAACTACCACATGCAAACTATGGCATAATGTTGTTATAAGATGGCATTTAATATATTTGCAAACTACCACATGCAAACTACGGCATGATGAGATGGCATTTGATATATGCGAACTACCACATGATTATATATGTAGGCATGTGATATATGCATTCATTCCCACTGACAATCATATTCACATTCACATTGAACTCACCACAGATAATCACTCAGTGGTCATAGTCATAAATTTGTGCTGTGAATAAGATAACAATAGGATGGAGTTAGTGATTATCATGGACTCATTTCATCACTCTAAAGTTAACAACACTATTCATATGTGCCTTGAACAATTTCAGATTGTCCCCTTGATTCAAACTGTATCTGATGATGATGTAATTTTGTCAATCAAAACCTGTATCAAAATTGAGGTTTTACAGTTACATACACTTTCATTTTCCATTAATCTTTTTTTTTAAAAAGAAGTATGAACTTGAAAAATGAACGATGCTCAAATACTGCTCATTCAAACAGGTGCTTGTTCCTTTACATTTTTTATTCATAATAATATTATCAATTCAATGTTTGTTTATTTTTATCACAATATCTTTTGAATTTGAACATCAATTTGACTATCAAGACGCATATTCTTATAAGAAGTATTCATCTAAACTTGATCATTCCTTGGCTTGTACAATATGTATGATATAGTTCTAGTCAATCAAGTATCGAGGTTACTTGGCTGTGTCGGATCAACGTCGGATCCTTCGTATCTTCAATGCCTTTAAATAAATTATGTAAGGAATAAAAGAGAAAATCTGGAAAATCAAAAGTTCTGTATCATTTGTTTGTGTACATATATGGTTTAAAAATATTTATGAAGACTGTATGGTTAAATTTAAGCTTTCATTTTCCATCGCAATCTTCTTGAGAAGATGTGTTAACATCGAAGACATCATGTAAGGGACAAAAAGAGAAAATCAGGAAAATCAATAGTTATCATTTGTGAGTTTACATATGATTTAAAGATATTAGAGGAACTATAAGGCCAAATCATTGTTGAATATATCTAGATGGCAGACTGTGGCAGAATTTTTTTTTCGTTCACAGGATACATAATAGAAAATTTAAGACAATGTACACTTTACACGGATAACTATTATAATATGTGCCCCTCTTTCAGTTATATATCCCCCCAGCGTAGAATACAGTATGTGAATTGTGTTTCTCCAAATGTGCAGGATAAGAATAGAATACTCTGGACTCGTCCAATTAGGAGAGACCAGGATAAAGCCATATTGCCATAATTTTGATCTCATCAGCCAGTAACGCTTTTAACTTAAACTTCTTAGTAATATGGCAGTATTATCCTAGTCAGGGTTGTCATAGTATCTTGTCTATCATTTGTTTCTAATATCTACATCTTTCATATCTTGTACATATGTATTTATATATGTATTTTTTAAAATGTTGAAGTATGACTCATATGTATTTTGTTCATGTTTTATGATGGAATGAAATCCTACTTATCCCATGTTGATGAATTACAATAGATTGTGATTGTTGCTGATTGGAAATAAAATTATTTGATAAAGATGTTGCCCTTTTTATTAATTTGAAGCTAATCTTTCGATGTCAAATCATTTTCAGTGGAGAATTTACAAGGATAGCATTGCTTTAAAAATAAGAAGGCATGGTCATCAACATGCTTTAATTCACAAAATTTTCCTAAATCTCCTTCATCAGATTAACAAAAAAGGAACCAGGGCCATCACTCTGAAATGATAAATAATTGTATTTTCTCACTTTCAAAACTATTAACATATTGATACCCTGAAGCAACATACAACATTTTATAACTCTTTCTTAAACTGTTTCTGAGAAAAGCTGTCCTCTTTGAAGATTTCTTTAACTGCAAGAAAAAAAACAAGGGGAACAACTCCTCAGATAATGATTGCAGACACAACGAGAAATATAGGTTGCTATAGCTTAGTAGGTCATTTAACTGATATAAATGTAAATGGGATGCTGATTTTCGACTTCATAACATTTTTATTGGCGTTTTATTGTACAATCACAAACGAGAAAATGTCATAATTTTGGCTTTATGACATAAAGATGCAACTTTCTATAGGCAATTTTACTTAACTCGGGTCAAACGATATTTTGGCTCTATTTTAGCTGAAAATTTTTTTATGGAACACGCGCACTTTAAAATATCGGTGGGCACAGAGTTTGCGATGAGTTTTGAAAGTGCACTAGGGGTCATGGAAATAAGGTATCTGATTCATCCGACGTCTCGTCCACCAGTACACACATCACCAGTACACACATCACCAGTACACACATCACCAGTACACACATCACCAGTACACACTCACACCAGTACACTCATCACCAGTACACACATCACCAGTACACACATCACCAGTACACACTCACACCAGTACACTCATCACCAGTACACACATCACCAGTACACTCATCACCAGTACACACATCACCAGTACACACATCACCAGTACACTCATCACCAGTACACACATCACCAGTACACTCATCACCAGTACACACATCACCAGTACACACATCACCAGTACACACATCACCGTAAGACCTAATGTTCGCTATTCTCCATTGATTTGAAAATAGTACATCTAAAGTTGTGTAGAGAAAACAAAACGTGGGTAAATGGCTCATTACAATAACATTGGCCTAAAGTATATTTTCATAGGAAAACTGTCATAATGAGGCTAGATTTCCTTTTAACATTTTGTGTCTTGAACTCTTTAATCAGGTGTCAAAATGATGGCACAAACTGTGTGATAAAGAAATTAACTTGCTCCTGGCTCATGTAGCTACTCCAGCTATGGACTGTTCGAAAACTTACTTAATTTATTCCCACATAACCTCTGTTACAAGATGAGGAGCTTGTGGGATAGAAATAGGCACGCTGTATTCACTGCAATCAAAGATTGTTGTGCAATCAGTGGCCTTGTTTCAGATTGTGCATTCGGTTTGTTCCAAGAAGGAGCTGAGCGGATGCGTATACGCTGATTTAGCAGGATGCACAGTTTGAGAAATACTGGTCTTTCCAATGTTTCTTGGAACAAACCGAATGCACAATCTGAAACAATGCCACTGATTGCACAACAATCTTTGATTGCAGTGAAAGGTTTTATGTCGGAAGTTTCATTAGGAACAGATCAGCAATTGAAGAAATTTAAATTTACTTTACCTGCCCTTACATAAGGCAGACCTTTATTTTTTTCTGAAAGCTCTATGCAAAGTATTTGAGGCAGGCTTCTACTCAAGACAAGGCATCTAATTAAGGATATGAGGAGAATGGGCTTTGATGATACCGTGACTGTCTCTATTTTATGACAATTCCATTGAGGCTTTGCAGCACCAGAAGACAAACCACCTTTTGGAGTGGAGGATGCTGGACATACTTCACAATATCCACAAGACATTTGCGATTGACCATGTACAAGAGTAAAGTCTTCAACCCAGAACAAAACTCTTTTACATATTTTAAGGATTTTAAAGGCAGAATTAAAAACCAGACCAGACCTTTCTGAAAAGCATTTTGTTCCAATAGCATGTCCAACAAAACCTTCAACAAACCACAGACAGGGAATTTCGTATCAAATTAAATACTAGTATTTTTATTTCAAAATTGATTTGTTGAACAATCAATGATTAAAAATCACAATAGGTAAACGTAACAATGGTTTGCTTTAACGAGATCATCTCCTCTGGGACAGAAAGCTGGTGTCAATATCAGATATTTCATATCAAATCCTATTCTTGTTACATCTTTATGATATTGGTTTAAAAATAATGTTGAATATCAGCGACAACAGTTTTAAGTTAACAATTATAATAGAAACTTTATTTTCTGCAAAGTATAAAATTGTAAATTAGAAATTTTTTCTGTGTTTCCTGCATTAATCAGCCACAGGGCAGCACCAGTTAAATCGTTGTTCTGGCCTCATTATGATGAGTTCTAAAAAAAACCAACAACATCTGCCATCTTTTAACGTCTTTCGGTATGACGTGACTTGGTCTTTCAGGTGATGAGCGGACTCTACATCTCCGGTATCAATAGTTCATAAAGCTCCATTTTAGATTTCTTAAAAATATTATTCTCTATTACAATTACAATCATTTTACAAAAATCATCCACACTGTGTACAATAAGCATGGTATAAAATGATGTTTTTAAGTAGTAGGTTCAATTTTGAGTTTTAGGGGAAACAAAAATTAAAGAGACCATTTTGTTCAAACATCCATAATTCATTTATGATTATCATCTTGACCAAGTTCGTACCAGTAATATTTTTGTATTAAGTGGTAACTTTGGATCGAAAACTGGACATTAGCGTTCCCCACAATGACTCAAACATAATTCTAAAACTTCTACAGCAGGTAAAGGCAAATATTGGTCGGTAGTGTTTAGTAGGTCATTTAACTGAAATTCATGTAAAGTGAACACAGAATTTCAACTTGGTTACATCTGAATGGCTGTTTTTGTATATAGAATTTTGGCCATTTTGAAATGCAAGTTTAGGGAGGATATTCGAACTTACTTTAGGGCAGATGTTATTTTTGCTCTTATCTAAGCCATAAAAAAAACATACTCTGTGTCATTTTAATAGGTGCTTAAAAATATATGAATTATAATTTTCATTAATCAAGGAGTATGTACTCAAGATTCAAACTTTCTAGACTCTTTACTTCTGGAGAAAGAGATAAAAATAGGTTTTTAAGATGTGGCCCCTTTGGCCTTTATTAGGGGCATTAGAATTCTAATCCTCACTAGTCAAAGAGTCTGTACACATGGTTTCAGCTTTCAAGGCCTCTTGCTTCTGTAGAAGATGAAAAAAGGGTTTTTAGGGCATGGCTCTGGGGCCCTATTATGGGTCAAAAATTGATCAAATCAATAAATAAAAATCCCTAATAGTCAAGGAGTCTGTAAACAATATCAGCTTTGTAGGCCTTTAGCGTCTTGAAAAGGAGATAAAAACAGTCTTCTGGGCCTTATCAGGGGCCACAGGATCTATAAATTGTAATCCTCACTAGTCAAGTGCTCTGAACACAAGAATTTAGCTTAATTACAGACCTCTAGTTCCAAGAGAAGATGGTTGAAATAGGGCATGGCCCCTGTGGTCCTTATTGGGGATCACAAGGTGTCCAAATCTATAGATCCTGAACCTCACTAGTAAAGGAATCTGTACACAAAACTTCGTAAGAGTCACTTGTTCCAGAGAAGGAGTCAAAAATGCAAAAGGTTTACAGACAGTTGATGGTTGACGGACACCATGTCATGTCTTCAAGGCTAGATGAGCTAAAGATGCCATTAATCATCACTTAAAACTTGGAAAATCAAGTGACACCACGAAAAGGCATTTTTGTTGTGTCTTAAGATACAGTAACTGTAACTTTGAGATAATTCTATCAATACATTGATATCATCACTAACTTGTTAAATTAGTCTTATAATGCAAGCAAAGTACTCCCCCTAAAAGCCAATAGAACCATACATTTCATGACCAGGCACAACATCTCTCAATCATAATTTTTGAATAATTTAGATTTTTAGACTTAAAATGTGACACCCTTGTGTTCTTAATAAAGCCTTATACCAAAGAATATTCAAGAATTTCAGCAATTGGTAATATTTCACAAAATTATTCAAAAAACTGTACATAAGAAAACACAGAACAAAAGCTACTAAAATTAGAAATGATAAAAATAATAAAGCAAACATTGCAGGGGTTAAATTTAATCAATTCTAAAGCTACTTGCAATCACTGTCTAACTAAATTTAACAATGACATACAAAGAAAAAACAGCTAGCAGTAAGATTGTTTGTCTTTTAATTTAAACACCTTGCACTAAAACACACAGGCTTTCTTTATCTGTACATTTCACTGCTATACCACTATAATAAATATACTCAAAGATTTTAAACCCCTGCATTTAAAAAGAACATTTTTGTCAATGTATGAAATTCTTAAACACATATCAGAATTCTGATCTAAAATCTTATATATATGAAATGGATATATGTTGTCATGAATTTGAAAAAGTTGCAAAAGTTGAGCAATTGGTGAAAACAACAAAACATTTTGAATTTATTTTTCAAAATGTGGGAAAAGTGTATGGTTCATGTCATGTTTAAATCTACAGATTCTAGCCATTATAAAGGTGACAGTTAAAGAGACACCCTTTTCTCGCGAAAAAAACTTTCAAAGAATGTCAGCAATGGCACCACAAGCAACTCAGACAGTTAAAATCACTGAAAAAAACCTCAAGTGCAAGAAATAGCAGTTCATTTAAAATATATAAGAAATGGTAGTTAGCAATAGCACATACAGGAATTGTCTAAAAAAATAACAATATGCCCATAAAAGGCAGCTTATTGCTTATTTAAGCATAATGTTTTCAAATCAGAGACAATATAGACTCTATAGAGTTGTTTAACAAACATCTTCCCTTGAGTTGTGACATGATGCAGGCACTGTTGGTAGAGTAGATTGCTCCTTAAAACAATTTATGGATTCAATTTCAAACCTGCGACATAAATATATAGTTAATATCTACATTGTTCTAAAAATTTCATACAAAATCTTTTAACATGTGATAAAAGCTGATACAAATGATATATTGTTAACTAACAATTTAATAATTCCCTAGGTTTTGTTCTCAGCGTTTAGTGTGCCACATCAGAGTCCATGCAAGAACTA
Source organism: Phorcus lineatus (assembly GCA_921293015.1). Lineage (NCBI taxonomy): Eukaryota > Metazoa > Mollusca > Gastropoda > Trochida > Trochidae > Phorcus > Phorcus lineatus. Next base: position 57,814,173 of record OV121083.1, on the reverse strand, counting down.
GACCCTCATGTTGAAACACAACCATAGTGGATATATTAGATGCAAGGGCCTTAAATATCACAACTATCAAAGAAAACGTTCAGAACTACTGACTTGATAAAGTGTATCATCTCATTTCCTGCATAGACAATTACTGAGATTCCTTCAACTCTTTTATATACTGGACAAAATAAATAAGGGATAATGTAATCATTATCATAAATATTTCATAAGGTTGTCAATGAAGAGATATTTCATCCTCAGTAATTTTGAAACGTTCAAATATCCCTAATTATTTTTCTCCCGTATATATACCCTCATACCATTGAAACAAAATGGCTGCATTTGGAACTTATCAGTTTGCAGACTCTATAAAGAGTATTAATCAAAATGTTTAGACCAATGTCATCAAAAATGTGCATTCAAAAGTAATATTTTGGAACCTGCTTTCAAAGATAATAATGGAACCATCAGGACTACTTCCTCCCAAAATTTACTTCACCGGGAGGGAGGAGTTTGCTGGGAGAATTGTCCAGATTGGAGAATCACATTATTTACAAGTTCAATTACAGCCATAGCTCAGGCTAAACTCTAAAGAATTATGTTTAAAAATTACATTTCCATTGTATGAAAGCATAAATGACACAACAGAAAGCTGCAATCATGCCTGAACTATACAGAGTCAATGGTGAAGACATACTTTTTTTAATATATTTTTAAATAAGTTCCATATGGCTGGCCTTGAATTGCACCAGTCTCTTTTGCTGACTAATTAATAAATAACTAATAAACTTTACTGCCAACCCATCAAACTTTGTGTTTTGAGTGCATCGCCTCTTTGGCAAAAAGTTGCAATTCTCACAAGATTTCTCATTGGGTTATCGCATTGAGACACAGCAGCTTGGGCAACAAGCACAGAAAAGTTGGGGAAATGAGGCAAGGCCTAAATCATTTCATTGGGGCTGGTACAAGTGTAAGCCATACATGGGAAGATACACGTCTTGGGGAATGTACACCTGTTTGTTTTTTTACAGAAAATTGACAAGACTGAAGCGCGGAATAGAATGACTTCTGTATAAGTAAACTTACCGGTACTATGTGGAAGGATATAAAAGCAGAGTATTCATTTGCACTATGCAAGTACTGAAGTCCTCAATAATCCAGGGAAAACGGAAATATAATTCAAAACGTTTACCCTTGATTAGAACTGTGCAAATTTTTTATATCAGTTTATACCGTTATAATTTATGCAAAATTTGGCATAAATCCAGCTTTACCCTGGAATATTGATGATACTACCTGAATACTTGAACTAAAACTTCAGAGTATTTCTTTAATTTTTAAAGAGTATTTGAATTCGAAGCAGTTTTCACACACAACATTTAATATTTTTCAAAATTTGCTTGTTTTTGTCATAACTAAGTACAGGACAGTGCAACAAGTATAAAATTTGAAATTCTAAACACATTTTAAAAAATACATGTGTGTGATTGGCTTTTATAGATGGAATATAATAATTAAGTAATTCTCTGCATAAAAGCAGTTGTACTTAAAAAGACCATTGGAGCGGGGTATTTTTTGTGGAAATGAAGTTCAAGAGGACTTTCCTGTTTACAAATATATATGATTTTTACATGATTCTTTTCACACTTAATTTCAAATATGTACATGAGGTTAATATTTCAGTTGTTCAGGATTTAACAATTTTGACAAAGAAGTGTATCGATCAAAAAGGAAAAACTTTGTGAAATGAAGCCAATCACCGGAGCTACGAACTTGGAATGCATAACTAAGACAAAACATTGTCGTAACTGACAACTTTTATTATGAATTATTTGTAAATATGCCCCTCTTATATCAACCTATTAGTTATTTCTTAATTTTGTCAATGAATTAGCATAATACAGCACATTTGATTTCTCGCAATGCTAACAATTCAAGATGGTGGATGAAAGCTGCTCGAATGGTCCCTTTATGTTGAGTATTTCTTGTAAGTATTTCTTTGCTCGATTGTGCTATCTTATTTGGTGAAGACAGATCTAAGTTTAATTTGACTTTTGTATTTTTTTTATTTTTGTGTGTGAAAGTATAGGCTCTTTGAGGGTCTGATTGTTAGTGATTTCTCAAATTATCTTAAAATGGTCAACTAAAATATGTTTCTTTTGTCTAAAGTTACTTTTTGGTGATAGTTTAAATCAAACCTTTCTAAATGAATGATTTAAAGGTTCTTGAAACCAATCAAAATAATCAACTAAAACATTACACATAATACATCAGATGGGAAGATTATTTAATTCTTATTATTAACCGAAATTACAGTTATTTCTGAATCTAACATTTTTATCTTTCAAAATAAAAATGTTGATAATTATCAAAAATGTAATATTTCAAAAAATTAATTACTAAAGGGAAAAGATAAGTTTGTCGTTTTGATTGGTGAAATATGTGTAAAAAGAATTAATAACCAACCAATCGGATGTAATTAAGGTAATTATTTAGGACAAAATATCAATCAGATTGGCGGGTAGACGTGAAGAACACAACTCTCTGTGAAAGAGTGATTTTTCTTTAAGTTGTATTCCTTCACCCTCCCGTCTTGCCTTCGCTTGTCGAACGTGAACCACATTCCTGCCCTGAGGTCTGGGTAGATAGATTTCTGGAAAAATACAACAGCATATGTCAATATGTAGGATCAAAATGAGCTTTTCAACATTATTGAAGTCCATGTATGCTTAATCTCTTTAAATACAATAATTTTTTGAATTGAGCAACAAATAAATGATTACGTACATATTAATAATTTAAAGACATGAGGTAAACTGTACTGTTGTATGTACCATTTACCCTAATTTCATGTTATCTAAAATATAGAACTGTTAATGGCTGACAATGAAGGTCCACAAAACTGTTTTGAAATTTCCATTTTGAATGCTTTTATGTACTAATATAAAGGTTTATAAATGAGAAAGTAAAAATCAAATGATTCACTGTACCAATTGTTGTAGCTGCCCGTGCTTCATAAAACTTTTAACGGTGGTCCCCTGTTTTACGATCAGCGGGGGGATGGACGCTTCTCCGTTCTTACTGACTTGTACTAAGATGTTGCCATCTGAAACCCACAAGAAGTAATGTGTTATAACAACGGGTGCTGAGGACTGATGAAATGTCTAAATCTCTAGATATTATGTCACAATGTCATGTCAGCAATTTTCTTACAAATTTTGACGAAGATTTTGACCAAAAATTCTACTACTCAGAAAACTGCCAAAAGATCAACTCCTATGATCCACCTTCTACTCAGAGATCTACTACCCAGAGACTTACTACCCAGAGACTTACTTCTCAGAGATCTACTACTCAGAGATCTACTACCCAGAGATCTACTACACAGAGATCTACTACACAGAGTTCTACTATACTACACAGAGATCTACTACCCAGAGATCTACTACCCAGAGATTTACTACCCAGAGATCTACTACCCAGAGATCTACTACTCAGAGATCTACTCCTCAGAGATCTACTACTCAGAGATCTACTACCCAGAGATCTACTACCCAGAGACTTACTACCCAGAGACTTACTACCGAGATCTACTACTCCGAGATCTACTACACAGAGATCTACTACTCAGAGATCTACTACACAGAGATCTACTACAGAGATCTACTACCCAGAGATTTACTACCCAGAGATCTACTACACAGAGATCTACTACCCAGAGATCTACTATCCAGAGATTTACTACCCAGAGATTTACTACCCAGATATCTACTACTCACAGATCTACTACTCACAGATCTACTACTCAGATATTTACGAACCAGAGATTTACTTCACAGAGATCTACTACCCAGAGACTTACTACCCAGAGACTTACTACTCAGAGATCTACTACTCAGAGATCTACTACCCAGAGATCTACTACACAGAGATCTACTACCCAGAGATCTACTACCCAGAGATTTACTACCCAGATATCTACTACTCAGAGATCTACTACTCAGAGATCTACTACTCAGAGATCTACTACTCAGATATTTACTACCCAGAGATTTACTAGCCGGAGATTTACTACCAAGAGATTTACTAGACAGAGATTTACTACTTATGGAGAGATCTACTGGCAAAAGATAAACTCCTCTGATCCACCTTCTACTCGGAGATCTACTACCCAGAGATTTACTACCCAGAGATTTACTACACAGAGACTTACTACTCAGAGATCTACTACTCGGATATCTACTACTCAGAGATCTACAGTGTTACCCAGAGATTTACTAGACAGAGATTTACTACTGATGGAGAGATCTACTGGCAAAAGATCAACTCCTCTGATCTTCTACTCGAGATCAACCCTAAAATATGAGATTTACTGGCTTTAGGTCTACTACTCAGAAATCTACCATCGAGAGATTTACTACTCAGAGATCTACCAGCGAGAGATTTACTTCCAAGAGATTATTCACTCAGAGATCTACTTCCCATAGATCTAGTGCCAAAAGATCTACTCCTCTGATCTACTACTCCAAGACCAACCCAGAGATCTTAAATGCTCAGGGATCTACTTATCAGATATCTACTACCCAGACACCTACTGAGAGATTTCATTCCGAGAGATTTACAACCAAGATATAAACTGACCAGAGATTTCCTACCAAGAGATTTACAACCTAGAGATAAACTGGCCAGAGATTTCCTACCCAGAGATTTACAACCAAGATATAAACTGGCCAGAGATTTCCTACCGAGAGATTTACTGCATAGAGATAAACTGGCCAGATATTTTCCTACTGAGAGATTTACAACCAAGATATAAACTGGCCAAAGATTTCCTACCCAGAGATTTACAACCTAGATATAATCTGGCCAGAGAATTCATACCCAGAGATTTACAACCAAGATATAAACTGGCCAGAGATTTCCTACCCAGAGATTTACAACCAAGATATAAACTGGCCAGAGAATTCATACCCAGAGATTTACAACCAAGATATAAACTGGCCAGAGATTTCCTACCCAGAGATTTACAACCAAGATATAAACTGGCCAGAGATTTCCTACCCAGAGATTTACAACCAAGATATAAACTGGCCAGAGATTTCCTACCCAGAGATTTACAACCAAGATATAAACTGGCCAGAGAATTCATACCCAGAGATTTACAACCAAGATATAAACTGGCCAGAGATTTCCTACCCAGAGATTTACAACCAAGATATAAACTGGCCAGAGAATTCATACCCAGAGATTTACAACCAAGATATAAACTGGCCAGAGAATTCATACCCAGAGATTTACAACCAAGAGATAACCTTGCCAGAGATTTCCTGCACAGAGATTTTCAACCAAGATAAACTGGCCAGAGATTTCCTACCCAGAGATTTACAACCAAGATAAACTGGCCAGAGATTTACTACTCGGAGATATATTACTGAGAGGGTTACTGGCAAAAGACAAACTCCTCTAATCTACTTCTCTAAATCATCTACTCTTCTTATCTTCTCCTATGAATCATCTCCTCTGAATCATCTACTCCTTTATCATCTCCTCTGAATCATCAACTCCTCTTATCATCTTCTCTGAATTATCTACTCCTCTTATCTACTCCTCTGAATCATCTAAACCACTCATCTACTCCTCTGAATCATCTACTCCTCTTATCATCTCCTCTTAATCATCTAGTCCTCTTATCTTCTCCTCTGAATCTACTCCTCTTATCATCTCCTCTGAATCATCTACTCCTCTTATCTTCTCCTATGAATCATCTACTCCTCTTATCTACTCCTCTTAATCATCTAGTCCTCTTTATCTTCTCCTCTACTCCTCTTATCTTCTCCTATGAATCATCTTCTCTGAATCATCTACTCCTCTTATCATCTCCTCATCTGAATCATCTACTCCTCTTATCTCCTCTGAATCATCTACTCCTCTTATCTTTTCCTCTGAATCATCTAATCCACTCATCTACTCCTCTGAAACATCTACTCCTCTGAATCATCTACTCCTCTTTTCTACTTTTCTGAATCATCTACTCCTCTTATCTTCTCCTCTGAATTATCTACTCCTCTTATCTTCTCCTCTGAATCATCTACTCCTTTTATCTTCTCCTCTGAATCATCTACTCCTCTTATCTCCTCTGAATCATCTACTCCTCTTATCTTTTCCTCTGAATCATCTACTCCTCTTATCTACTTTTCTGAATCATCTACTCCTCTTATCTTCTACACAGATGAACTTGGTAAGTTCCCTCTCTTCACCATTCCCTCCTACCCTGCACCAGGGATCATTCTTCACATACCCAGCATCGCTTCCTGAGCGTCCTCCACAGAGAGCTGACCGCGGGGACCACATGTGGACAACAGTCCCCGGATCAGCAGGCCCAACAATTTCAGTATAGGATCATCGTCAGGGTCCACAACTGGTAGGTAGGAGGTAAGACCTCGTGGGTACGTTGCATGCAGCTGCAGGTATGACAGAATATCAAGTAGAAGCGATGACAGAAAAAGATTTGCAAGTTATCAAGTTTGGTGGTGGAGCATCAGAGTATATTAGCTGCCTGCATCATGTAATATTTACAAAGCAATATCAAACTAGTGTAAAACTGATGCAGGTATTACAACAAAATTGTTTGTAGTTATGACATCACTATTGAACGATTGTTGAGCCCTTAAAATGGTACTTGACCATTAATTAGTTTAATTACACTACTGGACCTTTCTGCTATTATCAGTGGATCAATGTGGGTAAGTAATAAACAGAATACTTAACTTCCCTTAAAAAACATACCATTTCATAATTGCTTTCTCTCATTCAAATGAAATCATTACTTAAATTTGAGTTTTGAAACATTCGTAACAATCTCAAGATATCTCAAATTTATCATCCCAATCCAAGGTCCCAAGTGCCAATGTTGATCACTCCCTGACCACAGACTGGCTAGGACAGGTCATTTTGTCAAACATAATTTTGGAAACTTTTCTGAAGGTGACAGAAAGAAAATTTACAGTCAACAACATTTGATAGATTATCAAAGAAGTATAAATGAAAAAGGAAGTCCTCTTCACCCAATCTATGGAAACTTGATCAGCATATTTGTTGCTTTTAAGGAAGAATATTTTAAATGTTTTGAATTCATTGAGCAAAAAACAGGTTTTAGGAACATGCAAACCAGCAGATAAAAATAGTAAGTTGCGTGTGACCAATATATCCTCACACCTTACGAGCAAGCAGCCACCCTGATATACACAACATACATTCATCTTGTTCGTTGTAAGGTCACAAGGAGAGAGAGAGAGAGTGAGTGAGTGAGAGAGGGAGGTAGGTTATTTAAGTCTCACTTTCCATACTAACTAGGCCATTATGAAAAACGTTTTCATTCCAAATAAAAGTACAGAAACAAGCGGTTAGGATATGCCATACAATATCAGTAATCAAAACATTGTACCCATATAATAAAAATATATACTAAAAGAAAAAAACACTCATCCAGTACCGGCAGGGTCAACTGAAAATTTGGTATAAATATCATATGTCAGAAGTGAAGAGATAACCATAGTAGCACAGTAGTCTCTGTTATTGTCTAAATTTCTCTATGAAAATAAGTCTGATATTTGTACGCAAAACATCTATGTGACATAAGCTGTGTGCATCAGGAGTACACCTAGCATGCGCACTGCATATGCAGTATATAACAACACAGAAGTGATACACAAATCATGTGCATCTCATACGCATCCAATATGCAATGTTTTACGTTCGTAATCAAATTGCTGAATGTGTGAAACATTTAAGGAAAAACTCTGAGCATATTGGTAATGAACAATTTTCTATACGCTCAAGAATGACAGGACCTTAGGGCCCTTATCAGGAGCCACAGACTCACAAATTATAAATTTATAATCTATGTTAGCTAAAAAGCTTTCCAGGCCAATTTCTAGGCTCCAGTGGCTCTTATTAGGGCTACAGAATCATCAAATCCAATTGACCATGGTACCACCACACAAGATTTTAACTCTCAAGAATGAGTGGTTCAAGAGTCAGAAAAAAACAAAAACTTTACAGATGAGCTATCAGATCAAAGTCGTCAACTGTGTCAACCGATAAGCCCACCTGGCCTTTTACACCTGATGAGTTGAAAAACAAATCCAACAAAACCCTTTTGTTTCCTTACCAGCTGCATGAGTTTACGCTGCACATGTTGACACCTGCCGTCCGAGGCATCACACGTGTTACAGACAAGGAGGTGGTTATACTCCTGTTGCCATAGCCACCGATCAAAAACAATGTCCAATAGGATCCTCCCCACCGCCCAGAGGTCAATTGTCTTCAGGTGGTCAAAGTCAGCCTGAGCGAGATCGCGGAGCCACGGAGGAAGGTATAGGCACGTTGCTGGTTGAACATGATATCAATATATAGGATTTACAGAAAATGTACAAAATACAGAAACTGTAGTAAATAAAAGATGGTCCAGGGAGGCATAGTTTAGGTGCATATTCAAAGTTTGTTGAGTTGGATCAAGGAAGACAGATTGAGTAATTTAAGATATTGCAGAGTCTATATGACACAGCTGCTGAGTTTTGAAATTCCAATGCATGAAAGAATTTGTTTTTAATTAATTCATCTTTACAATAAGAAATAAGATCTGTATTCATAAAACATACATTGGTTACAATTGAAAGGAAATGAAAAGTGTTGATCTTTCAGGTTATTCCATCTGATCTGATCATTAATATTATACTGACACTCTTTGCATCTGTTCACTGTTAATATTGCTCCATTCAAAGTTATTTCACTGCTCTATTCTATCTTAATCCTCACAAGGCAATCAGGCAATTGAAAGAGCTATGAGTGGATATCAATATGGAGTACAACAGAGTAACAAAGTAGCAACTTGAGTAGAAGTGGAGATGGGTCACATCAACTCATATACCATGCGTATCAACCTAGTTTCAGGCATGTATGGATTAGACTCTATTCCCTGATTATCATGTCCCCATGTGCACTGCATCTGCTAATGTCTATTTAGTCATCGCTATTATATCATGCGGTCCAACTCAACAATTCAAATGTCCTCTCACCCATGCACTGTTTAGTATTGCTCCATACACAGTTATTTCCCTTGCTTATTCTATCTAAAAGGTCACATGAAAATCAGGCGATTGAAAGAGCTGTGAGCAAACAACGATGGCAGTTGGCAGTTTCAATTCACTACATCAGGAACAAATACGTGTACCGTAATCTTGATAATATTGGCACTTACCTCTTCTGTTTGGTTTATAGAGCGGATGTTTGCCCGACTCAAAGTCAATCAGAACAGCTCCGTTGTGGCGGAAACAAATGTTGTCAGCTATTATGAAAACAAAGTAAATGTGTTTCCAAATAGTTAAACTTCCATAACTCAAACCTTGTTAACTCAAAGTAACTAAAATTGTGCTGGTATCATTTTAAAAATTTTTTTAACTACTTAATTTAAAAAACATTTTAACAAGTACACTGACACTCTTGTTGATTGAGATGACATGATGATAGTTAAAGCACATGATACATCTACTATTGGCAAAGAATTGTTTATTTTAGCACTTATCATCCAGATAAACATGAAACTACTGGAACTGGAATCAAACATTTAATGACAACAGCACATCATATACAGATTCCCGATACATACATGTGGTTGGTAACCAGACTTAACGTTTTAGGTCGCCATGGATGATTGTTTGTTGATGAAGCTGCCCCACAATGTCAAGGATGTTTTTGCTAAGTCTCCATTTTGCCATCAGTGTGAGGGATCGTAGAGTTAATAGGTTGTCCTTCCATGTCCCTCCTGCGGACACGATATCACAAGTAAACAAGCTATCAAACTATTCTCAACAGCAAATTTACAGGAATGATAACTCTTGAATGACAGAATATTTTGGGAATGGCTATCGGCCCAAGGATTTAAGGTGAGGATATTCTGAATTGAAAATAAACAAGAGTCAGAACTCTTGAACAAGGGAATATTTTGCTAATGGATGCTGGCCTAAGAAACATGATCTCAGATTTATCTATCCTTTTCAGATAATGAGTTCATTATACTTTCTCCTAAGCATTTGTTTATGATTTGGAACAAAATATATTGCATGTTGGAATGTTTTTAGACAATAATGCAGACAATAAATTGAAAGATACATAAATCAGCTGATAAAGTGTCAATTAAGCCCTTGATCACAAAGGCAAATTTTTACCTACTGATATGTGTAATGCATCTGTTATCAAATTTCATAACTATGGGGAAAGACTGTGTAGGTAGAAACAATAAAGGTAGAATAAGATTGATTACAATAAGACTTCACTTGACCAGTGGTCAAGTAAGGTGTTAATGAAAGTTACCTAAACATTGCTGTATTAAAAGGTAATTAATGGATCAATATATTTTTCTTTTTAATTAAAATCACAAACTTTAGAAATTCTTGTTTAAAAAATTATTCTTTTCAAACAAAATCAAATTTTATTGGTTGGTTATTTTGGACTACAGCTAACAGCGAACTTTGTTCTTCTGAGAAATAGGATTGGCTTTGATTTATTTAATAGAAATTTTAGTCATCATACTTATAGCATCTAAATACAGCTGACAGTAATCACGGGAATCACCTACTCTGAATTTAGTAACATTGTGTGCTAAAAATAAAAGGTGTTTTCCATTCTATTCTAATACCTGATGTCACATCCCTTGATGTATGGTTTTGATTGAAATAATGCAATTTGATTGAAATAATGCAATTTTGACTGACATAAGGCAATTTTGATTGAAATAATGCAATTTTGATTGAAATAATTAAATTTTGATTAGATGATGCAATTTGGTTTGGTATAACGCAATTTTGATTAAATATAATGACAAAGAGCCTTTTGCAAGAAATCTTCAGACTAAAAAATATTCAAATTATATAAATTATTGGGGAAAAAAGTCATCAAGAGACCAATAAAGGAATAAATCATTCAAAATTTCAAAATGTTAAAATATATCCCTATTTACATATCTCTGGTACATAATCCACCGACTGTATTCAGGGGAGAGAAGAAATGAGGCTGAATTTCACTCAGCTTGGTGAAGATCAAGGCTTTTTCTGAGACAAGAACAATCATAAAACGCATGTGGCAAAAACATTACATTCATAACACCAACAAAGCTATTTAAAAGGACAGTACTAAATGCTGGATAGTTTGGGACTCTCAGGTGGACCAGTAGTCAATGATGTTAGGAGATTTGAAGTTCTGCGCGTTCGGTTTCAGTTTAAAATTTACTCGCTATCAATCCAGTATAACATGTCTCTGATTTTCAAACACACTAGATTTATCTCCTAAATAATCACCCGAAATCACACTTAATGTCTTACAGTGAAACTCAATTAATCCTTACCAGCACAGTACTCAATGAAGACTTCACCATGCAATGTTCCTCTATAAATCCTCTTTATGACTCCATGTATCTTAGCAACCCATGGCACAGAGTCTTGAAGACCAAGGACCAGTTCCACTTGTTGGGGGTACCGAAGACGCTTCATTTTCTGACCGGAGTTACCAGGCATTGGCACGTCTTCAAGAGGCACCTGTTGCAAGAAATAGCTTCTTCAAAACATTTAACTAAAATAATATTGAGGACAGAAAAAACTTGTGTTATGAGACACATATGCCTTTAAACAAATTGTTACTATATTGTCTATCATATAGATGGGGGTCGGTTATGGCAAGGCGGGTATAGAGTATCTTCAGATCCACTAAGGGATGCTGAAAGGTTGACTTATGTAAAACATCAGTGAAGTATAAGTGCAAGGGGGTAACCATCTAACAAATCAAGATTTATTATATTTCGGGAGGCTGATTAAGGGAGGTCTGTTGAAAGAAGGAGCAAGCCTCCCGCAGCGTAACAAAGAAATGATATCTTTACCAGAGTCTCTTAAGTCAATGGATGCTCACTCCCCCCCTCCTGTTACCCCCCCCCCCCTGCTCTATATCGTCTATCGTGACATATCTATATTTTCAAATGTATATTCTTATTCTTCAAGTATCCTTATCAAGGACTGTGTAAAGATGGATTTGAATTTCACATACATGTACCACACAAAAATAGAAACATAGAAACAATAAGTAGTTAAAGTTTTCAAAATAAAAATCAAATATGATGGATGAAAATGCTTTTGTTTTGTCATTCATCTTGAGACGGGGAGTTGTTGAGTATTCTCTTTTGGAGTCACCAGCAGGAGGGAATCCAGTGAAGGCAATCAGGGGTTTGTGGTAGCCATGTGGACAGAGAAACCCTAAAGGAAGGTTAAACCTTGAAGAATCTTACCATTTTAGTTACAAATAATTTGCCTGTTGCAACTGCCTGACAGAGGTAAACTTCCCGCCCTGCAGAGAACTCTCCCAGCCTTCTGTATTCCTTTCCCAGTTGGAATCTATCAACGCCCTTGTTGATGTTGTACAGAGGAACAAACTGAAACATGATGTCTGTGATTAGCCTTTTGCATTCATAAATTTTATCTGACTGAAATGCTTGTTCAACATTCAACAATTTTAGATGACCTGTAACAATTCATGACAATTAATAATGTATCTTCAATAATATCTTATCGTTCTGGTCAAATTTTTAACACTATATAACAGAAGTGATTCCAGCCGAATTCAAACCCGAGACCACTGGGTGAGTGTCAAACACTGTACTGAAATTCCTCTGGCTGAAGTCAGTAGAAATGCTTTTATTTCACCCTGCCACACCTTTCACAAAGTGATTAATCCACAAATCAAGTCATTTGGAGTTATCAGGCACCTCAGTTTAACATACTCAAGGTGAAGTTAGCACTAAGTAGTTGCCCTGTCCCAACTTTGGACCCAAAATGTAACAGAAGTGACTGTTGGTGGGAATCGAACCACAGACCTCTGAGTGAAAGTCATTCACACACTCTACCATTTCAGCAAAGGAGAGGAAAGCCCCTAGAGTAGGTTCGAATCAATATTCAAAAACTTTATTCCTAAGAACATGGTCAATCTTAATCACACACCTACCTCTGTGAGAAATATCCCTGTATCTAGGACAGCTCTGTCCAGGTGAGACACGAAGGACAGAAGTTGTTGCTTGGATCCAGGCCGAACACCATACAGCGGGACCGGAGAATACCTTGAATACTCTGCCAGTTTCCTCGGTATGGAAACAACTTCGTCATCTCCATCCTCCGTGATTTGATGCCGAAGTAACTGATGACGGCCAGGTGTATCCTCTGTGATCAGCTGTTGAAGATGAGGAAGGGGAACTTTCACTGGGTCCTCAGGAGGGGTAGAGGGTGATAAGATGGCCTCTGGGTTTGACTCCACGAGACCCGGTGGGCTATCAACCTGGACATCAAGCTCCAATCCTGGCTCATACAGTACAGGCTGTATGATGTTGTTGCCGATGTTGCTGCTGATGTTGCTGCCCATACCGCTGTCGATAGCTAGGACCTCGTCCATGTCCTCCAGGTCCTTCAAGGCCTGCATCGGGACCATAAGGAACGCACACACTGACGACAGTAGTCTCGATGAGTGAATATACTTGAGAATGTTGTTGGATATCTTGAAACAGAATAAAGACAAATGAAAACTAATTAGGCTGTGAAAAGTGTTATGATTACAAATCAAGTAATGCTTTAACTTTGATACCGTATTATAATCTAAATTTGAATAACCAATTTTATCATTATATACGCATCCTTCTTAAATCACTAACATTTGACATAGAACACTTGTACAAATGAATTGGAAGTACATTTCATAGAAAATGTCCTATGTTTTTGGTTGACATCAAAAACATCTCAAGAACCAAAACCAACAAAAGTGGATTAATAGTAAGTGAACCAGAATGCATGACTGAAATTATATCATCCTCCTAAATTCAAATGATACTATGTGCAAAGTTTTACCATTTCCAACAATGAAGTTTTCTTGGATTGAGACTGGATCTCTTGTATACATGGATCTAGAAAAACACAAAATAATACTTCTTTTATTTATTCATAAATTAAACAATCCAAAATTAAAGATTTCTAAATCTAATTGAAATAAAAAAACTTATTTTGAGTTTGTTTTGATATGTCATATGCTGAAATTTACATAAGGGATTAAAACGTTCGAAACAAAAATCATAACTGAAACAGCTATTCAAAATTAACTTCGAAATCAACTTACCCTTGTTTTCATTGATGACTGTGATTTGGGATTCATTCGTCCTGTCTGACTCCTTCATATTTGCCCAACCTTTCGGTCCCTGGATGCTTATATCAAATGGCTTCTCCACTTCGACAGAAAGTTTCACTGGCTTCTGCTCCATAATGTCTTCCTGTCTCACAAGGACCGAATCTGAGGAACTATTTTGGGCAACATATCAGAGTTTTTGTCACTATTATCAAATTCATTACTAACAATCGTAGTTCATGACAACTACATGTCAATGTCACGATATTAGGGTGACAATACATACCACGATACATAATTTTCATTAAAGTTGCAGCAGACACTGAGTTTACAGGTTACATCAACACATTTGTCTACTTTGACACCCTTAGCCTTTATGTTAATGGCATGATACCTTTTAGGGCAATCATTTTGGGATTAATCAATTGTGGATAATATCACAAAGCTGAAACAGGGTTGTAGGTATTCCTCATCTGCCCCAACTTTGGATATTCCGGGATGACGGTCTTGCTGTCTAGTTTTTAATGGGGAATTAACTCTAGGCAGAAGAAATCCAAAGTCCGTGGAATAGTTATGCACAAGTTTATTCACAGGAACAATTTTAACAACAGAATAATAATAACATGTAGATTACAGGTGGATGATCCCTCCAGGGGCATGACAATCTATGTATATATACACACAGCCCCTGGAGTCTAGATTTGAGAAGTGTTTAGATGGTATCCGAACTCTAACTCTAACTGACTGACTGACTGCCTGAAGATTTAATTTTCTATCTTGGCTTATATAAGTAAATGAAGGTGATCTCTCATTGGTTAGATTTTTAATCTCGTTAACAGTGTCACTAATAAAATAGCCAGTTATTGTTTTCATTGGACTTATAGATTGACATGTCTGGAAAACTTGAAGATTAATTAGATGAGGTCAATTAAGTTCTTAAGTGGATTAGCTAAATTAGCCTAAGGCTTTATCTACTAAAATCACTGTCAGTGTCAACACTTGTATAAGGATTATTAATTCAAGACTATTGTCTTAGATAGACGAGTTGTCTACTTTTAGAATGAAGATTTTACTCTGACATTTTGTATCCTTAGGTGAAAAGGTGATAATGAGAAATATGGTCTACTTGTAAAAGATTGTGACTATGTAAAAGATTGTGAATAATGATAAATTGTATATTTGAATTGTTAATGTAATTTGGATGTTTCTGTAAATTAATCATACATTTTTCTAATTTCTATAAATATAATTTTAATGTATTTTGGGTAATATCTTGCCCATGATATCAAGATGCCTCATAACAAAATATCACTCAGACATTATAATGGTGTAAGGACATACTTTTTGTCCATGAATTCTCATTCTAAATGCAGTGACAGTGGGAAACTGGTCCGAGCATACTAAAAAAAATTTTTTTGCAAATTGTCCTCAATATCCATTTCATGACCTGAGTAATGAAAAGAACCATAAATTGGTGTCCATCATCCTCGCTCTACCTCTTCCTTTCAAATTCAAATATTATCTATATTAAAGCTTATAATCGTAGAGTGAAAAGCACCAAGTTTGTAAATGAATTCAGAAAATATATATATATAAAATATTTTCCTGGACCTTTACAATCACCATATTCGTCTTATCGAATAAAGAAGGCCAGGAGGGAAATATTAACTTTCCTACCTCGTGAGATTAAAGGGGGATTAAGAAATGTTGAGAAAGGGGGTTCAACCATTTTAAGGTCAGATATCTTTAATAAATTTCCAAAAGGGGAACCCCTCAACCCTGGTTCCTGCTGTAGATGAAATAAACATGGTTTTTGTCGTCTTCCAAAGTATAACCCAATTGTGTCAACACCAAAGACTTGTTAATTAAAATTAGGCCTTGCAGCTTTTACCCAACCTTTTAAGTTCTTGCTAGCATGGTTGCTGTCGAAGGATAACAATTATGGTCCAATGACAAATCTTTTCGCCCAAGAGGGCTGTGCACCTAATGCACAAGTTTTGGTGGGTTAGCAGCAAGGTTTGAATTAGCCAATGAAATGGAGACTGACTTAATTTAAAGCAATCTTGGAAAATTTGGTCTTTGTCACGAGAAAGCAGTTACTATTCGACTTTGAATGACTTTTATCTGGGTTTTATGTTAAAAAAAATGTTTTCAAATGTTTTCTTAAAAGTTGTTTCAAGAATTCTAATTGATGTTAAAACCTTAGGTTCTGATTATGTCATTGGAGTAGCAATAAACTTTATTGCTACTTGGTAGAGTCTGATTAGAAGATCAACACTACAGACAGATAATGGTTTTATTTCAATGATAGAACAAATTTAAGTATCTTAATCTAAATCACATAATCCATTGCAACATAATCACAAAACACAAGTAACTTCTTCATTCAAATATTAGTAGCAATACAAAACCCTTTTGTAAACATGTTTACCAGTGACTGGTTAGTTCCCCAATAAGAATGTTATGAACATGTATATGGAAAGATAACTGTACAAGTATGTTCTTTAATACATAATGCAAGCAAAAATATATTTGAGTTGATGGTGTGGGCACCAGTCAAATCGGTCGCATACCTATTTGTCGAATTTCTACTTTTAGGATAGAAAAATCTGTTCTACGGATCGGTACTGTGATTTAAGTTGTTGATTGGCTTTCATAATGTTGGAACGTTCCAAAATAAGACAAAAGGGGTGTTAAGACTCATTCATTTTATTCTGATCATTTGATGTTACAATGTCATCTATGTATTTGATGAGTGAACACATTATCCATATAAACGAACGTGCCGTCGATGTATATGACATATATCATCTTCATTTGTATTTTGTATCATATGAATAAATACATGATCATATAAACATTTCATACATTAAAAACATTCCATACATTATATACACAAAATTGTACAGTATGTGACAGACTTATCGATCAGTCCAAATCTACCATACTGCGAGTAACTGTCCGACAATATAGGCCATGATGCATATGTCATACACGTATCTGTCTAAGAAAATAAGACCTTCTCATGTAAACAAGCCATCGTAATGATTTTAACAACCACGGTACACCCCTTCATTAATTAACTTAGATTCTCCAAGTGTCTCTCGCTCGCCAAGATTTGACCGATCGGTACAAAATCACTCAAGCGTTATTTGACGGATAGGTACAATTCAGTTTTGAAAATTGGACTGATTAGGTCGTAATCGTCAAATCGCCCCACTTATAAATTGCCCCAGCCAAATTGGTCAGATTGCCCCAGATTTTTGTCAAATTACCCCAGATTTGGTCAAATTGCCCCAGGCCCAGGGGGGGATCAAATTGCCCCAATCTGTTTTAAATTTATGAATAATGCAAAATTTGACATCTAACTTTCATTTTTTACCTGAGTGATTGTCAATGTTGATATTATGTTTTCACAAGAAGGTTATTTAGAACATTTTGACTGGTATCCAATGGTGTTATACAAGGTGTATAAGTATTCATTTTATTTCACGGTGCTGTGCAGTCATAGTTAAAACTAGTAATTTTTACATATATTTGACATTTGGGAATATATATGTGAGATTTTAAAACGAATATCACAATAACGGGTGTTTTGTTCAGTTTACTAGACTATATTGCAAATATCATTTTTAATCACATCATCATCGCACTTAATTGTCACTTGTAGGTTCCGACAATTTTGTTTCATTAAACTCTCATGTCGCAATCATAAAAACAAAACAAAATGAGATGGAAGTGCATTATGTTATGAACAATAGGTTACGTAAGAATAAATCAATCGTTTTGTTTGATGAAATGTACAATATACTGTTCGGATAGTCGCTATCCTACACAAAGAAGTTTTCAGGAAATTCAGCGATTAAAGGGACCATTCGAGCGGCTTTCATCCGCCATCTTGAAATGTTAGTGTTGCGAGAAATCTGCATTGCGAGAAAATGCTGTATTAAGCTAAATCATTGACAAAATTAAGAAATAACAAATAGATTGATAGAAGAGCGGCATATTTACAAATAATTCATAATAAAATTTGTCAGTTACGACAATGTCTTGTCGTAGTAATGCATTCCACATTCGTAGCTCCGATGATTGGCTTCATTTCACGAAGTTTTTCTTTTTTGATCGATGCACTTGATTCTTTGTCAAATTGTTAAATCTTGAACAACTGAAAGGTTTACCTCGTGTACATATTTGAAATTAAGTGTGAAAAGAATCATGTAAAAATCATATATATTTGTTAACAGGAAAGTCCTCCTGAATTTCGTTTCCACAAAAAATACCCCGCTCGAATGGTCCCTTTAACCGCATGTGCTAAATCGGCGAATGGCCAACAAATGCTCGAGCGATTCTTCATGAAAGTTACTTTGAAACATCTAGCTAGTTATAGATAACCGGTATCAATCAGTAATCCAATAAAAAGCAAAGAAACATATTTAGATAACATGACAGTTCAATAAATATCAAAACAAATAACTAGCGATCGTGTGTATTGCATGATGTTACGACATACCTTTCTTTACGATTCCACAGCTTCGACGAGCGGTGATCTATAAATAGCTCTGATGCATCTCGCCGAATGGCATAGGGGAATCCCCTCCCTCGTACGACGTTTCCCGAAAACAGCCGAATGGATGAAAATGCGGTCTGCGTTTGATTAGCTAACTTGAGTGTCGAGTTTAATCATGTGACAATTTGAGTCAAATCCCTGTAAAAGCGGAAATTCTTGAATTCAAGTCATGTTTCGTGCAGTCGAGTGCATCGTTACAACCTCCGAATTTTACAAGTGTCATGCGTGATGACCAAAATTCCCGGAAACGAGACCAAAGAATGTTTTCTATCTCGAACAAAGTTTTTATTGTTTCATTAATTTTGTCTCCTAAAATGAAATATTTCCACGTAAACGATGTAGATTTGGATCTCAGCGATTCTCACAAACACCAAAACATGTTTTTCTTTGGGTTATCTGTCTCGCGTCGTGTTTGTAATCAGCTCAACGCATGCGTCAACTCGGCTCTTGTGTTGTTAATCAAATAGAACCTCAAAATCGGAAGTTCCGTTCCGTACTGCTAGCAAATTTTCTCGTTAAGTCTTGACAAAATGGACCCGAGCATCATAAATCAAGGTATAAAGATGCAGATTCCAACAGTAAAACACGAGTAATTACGTAGTCTAGGCTTACATGTTACTCAAGTATACGTTGAATCTGTATTATGCCGTCAATGCGACATTTTACACTTACGGCCGTGTACGCACACAATCAATGTGATTTACTGCGCATTGGATTTGGTGTCGTCATTTGTGACAACCAGCGTATCTTATTGTTGTAACTAATGTTGCAGATGCTAATATATCATTTATATTAGTACAAGCCGATGTTTCACATAAAAAATTGACATTGCGAATCAACACCTGAAGACATATACTTTTCTTATCGATATGTCACCATGACATTAATACGTGAGTAAGGCAATGGTAAAAAGACTAGATTTAATTTCCCTTGAGATATGGATTTATAGGATGGGATGTATATTATGCTCACTTTTAATTTCTGTTCATATTATCAGCACTTCTCTACAGTTGATGCAATGTCAATTATTTGAAATGAAGATTCATCCTTGAAGATGAAAAAATATATGCCATGTAGTGAGCAATTTAATACAACAGTGTCATTCATTAGATCACACTATCTGCTCTTGTACATATTCTTGTCATTTGATTACCTTAAAATCCTAAACACCAACACTGACTAGTAACACCATATCAACTCATCTGTAGAATTACTGTAGTAGCGTTTCCCTTAGATAGGATCCCAAACATAACACTGTAATTGTAATTACACACATCATCGTACCAATTGCTCACATGGCCATGATGAAGAGGGTAAATCTTGAATAGGGCTAGTAAAATATTGGACACAAATACTAGAGCGATCAGACTCGACTTTGACCAGTGTACCCGAATTTCTTATCTTTTCACAAGAGGTCATCTAATTGTTGCCCAGCCCAGATGTAATACACGTATGTCGACTTATCTTTGGTCATGTACATTATGTTTTGGCATTGTGGTTTTGACAAGCTCTTGATGATCATCTTGCTTCACATGTCATAGACAAACGGTTTAAATAGATAAATAAGTACAAATGATCAAGTTTACGGGTCCGAGAAAATCGATTGAGTGCATCTGTACCTTTAGTAGGCCTAATCTTGAATGTAACTATTCAAATGATCAGTTTCAGAAGTAGAGCGGGATGAAGAGGGAGAGATCTCCGTGGGGATAGGTTGTCTTGACGACTCAACCAGGGAGGTTGAGCTCAAAGATTCCATGAAAGTAATACGAGATAAAAAGAGTTCCTGGAAGAAAGGTGGCACTGTTCCAGGAGGGACTCAGCCCCCAGGTGTATTCAAGACACAAGGTAATCATATTATTGATTTGTCCTTGACATAAAGTGTTAATGAAACCTTTACGTTGTCTTTAGAGGTGCTGTTTATGTTTTTATCAAATAATTATTTCCCAATAATTTGATTTTTTTTCTATAAAGTGACATGTTGTATTTGATGTAAGAAGAATTCCCTCATTGGTAATAAGGAGACTGAATATCAGTCAATCTCATCAAAACAAGATCAATGATGGGAACTGTCCGTCCCTCCATTACAAATCGTGTCAGGCTCATAACTTTGACACTTAACAACTGGTTTAATTAAAATTTGTGATGGAATATCAAATATATGTAATGATGAGTCATGATTATCTATTTTTGAAAACATCTTTGAAAAATTAGGATTTGGGGGGAATTTTAGTGAGGAATTTGTAAGAAAACTTAACAAGTCCTGTCCGGCTTATAACTTCTGAACTAATCATCTGATTTTGATCAAATTTGGAATGAACATGCATACTTACATGAAGGTGTGTCATGATTAAGTTAACAATTGTGAAAATATTTGGTAAAATTTTGTGTTTTTGAAAAAAAAGGGAGCTCTGTTAGAAAACTGTTTCAAGTCCGGTTCAGCCCATAACTTCTGAACTAATAATCTAATTTTGATCAAATATGGTAGGGAGATACATAATTACATGAATGTTTATACATATTTGTTCATATTTTGCAATATTAAAAAAAATTTGGTGTCTCTGTTTCAAAGTCCCTATTGGGATTTGAGTGTGTATTACAATCACAATCATGACATTATAATTACATACAATTCAGCAAAATCATATTAAGGAATCATTATTTCTAATACAGAAAAATCTAGATAAGATAAATGATACCAAAGAACATTGTGCCATTTTTTGGGGATATAGCTCAATCACGTCAGCTGCTTGTTTTTCTTTAGCAAATTTTTTAAGTGCTGATTGTTACTTGATCAATGTTATTTCGTAACATTTCACGGGTATCGCTACATTGTGATGCGGTTATATCTCTAAATGTGCTCGTTTTGCTGCCTCCCATTTTGTTTTGATATTTTAGCTAATCAGGCCTGAAAGGAAGTCTGAAATCTTGTGTACCGCCTCCTTGACTAAAGAGTTTTAATTTTTAGATTTGGTGACCTGTATTTTTCTTCTCTTCCATGATCAAAACATCTAGAAAGCTAAAAACTTGAGTACAGACTCCTTAGCTGATGGGCATTATATTCATAAATTTTGTGATGCCGTGCCCCCAAAATAGTGACCCTGTGACCATTTGTTAAATAAATCATACATAGCCTGATGAGCTATAGAGCCAATGGCTATATTTTTCTTTAGTAGGCCTGTTCCTGTACATGAGAGATAGCAAGGATATTTTGCCCGTCCATGAGGATGAGATGCAAGCGAAAGATTGGTCTGTCCAGTGCCTTTGATGGCCTAATTACACTTTGGACACACAGCTATCACCAATTGTAACATGATAATTAGTCAGTCATTTATATTGTAAATAGAGAATACTAAACGACGTCCCGTTTAATAACATATTTGTGAAACGAGTGTGTGGTTTGGTATTTAACGCACGAAAGCGAGTTAGATACCAATACCATTCACGAGTTTCATAAAAATGTAATTATACGGGACTGAGTTTAGTATTTTCTTTATTACTCGCTGAATTATATCAAATAAAACTCATGAAAATCGCCGGGATAACCATTGTCGCTGCACCGCTAACATTGTGATGTCATGTTTAACGATTGTGATGTCATGTGACCTCAATCAACACGCGATGTTATTACACAATGTGTAATAACTTTGTAGATTTATTAAACCGCAGTATCTTCAACGGGAGAGTAATAAAACAATGTTTTTTGTCAATCTTAATACAGATTTTGATTCATCATTTCAGATGATTATTCATCACAGTCGGAGAAAGGGTTAATAAGTAACTTGAAAGAGACTGCAAATGTAGTGCTTTCCAAAGTAAGTATTATCTATTCATATTATTAAATTCATATATTTTGTAGTAAAACCCAAATAATTTCCCTCTAACTTTTAGTTTTTACATCTCAAAAACCTTATCCTATCATTATTTACATACTCACTTAATCATGCTCAGAAAAGTGTTCTCTGAAATTGGGGTATGGTGAAGGGATGGCATTGTGAAGTCTTCATGTTTATATATGATCATGATATTGTTATTTGATGATCAGGTTCATATGGAGGTCTCGGGCTGATATGGGGAATGATATTAAAAATGGCATGTTGTAACCTTTTTATCATATATTTTCCAACATGAAAAGACAGGGAGATAACTCTAACCAAAAGTTCCCCAGGGCTGATATTGATATGGATTTGCGGACCGGTCTGATATGGCTGATATGGAATTGGGGACTGGGCGGCAATATGGATACTGTGTCCTTGCCTCTATCACATATGCAAAACACCCGATATTATTATTAATTTTTTTTTAATTTAAACTTTTATTTATTTACACCCGATATTATTGATAGATATATGATAATCATGTTTATATATGATCATGATACTGTTATTTGATGATCAGGTTTTTGACATGACATTACAACTCAGACCTTGAAGAAGCAGAAGCATTGTTATGACAGTCATCTTCTCATAGGGATATATTCAAGGATATATTCCTTGATCACCCTTATATGATGTCTCATATCTCATTAAGGGTAAACAATCAAATACTTACTAAATTCTACCTTTTGCAAAGCCTACTGATTTGCCTGTTTTTCTAAACAATTAACTGCCAAAGGGGCTTGAAGATTTGGATAAAGTTCTGTTACTAAGTGCAAGAAACTACTGAAATGCCATGACCTATTGACTGGAGCAAGATTTTATACCCCGACCGATGGTCGATGTTGAACACCATAGTAATACCAACCATTCCATCCGTTCATCTTAGGACATTTTGTTTCCGACTGATTATAGTAAAGCTATTTATCCGACTCCTTCCAACTTGAAACTAGATGCTTCTATGCTACTTTCTTGATATTTTACAAATTTCTATGTTTTATAGTTGTATGCTTTGCAAAGTTTCCAGTAATTCAATTAGGATACAGGGTTGGGTTATTAATGAGCATTGTTTACTTTTTTTCGTGTTTAGCAGTTGATGGTAAAACATTGTATTACATTGAAGGTGGTAGGCGTGCTGCTGGACAATTTGGGGACCCCATTAAAGCTTCAGATGATGGCATCCTACCTGATGGTTGCTGGGGGGAGT
Organism: Phorcus lineatus; assembly: GCA_921293015.1. Lineage (NCBI taxonomy): Eukaryota > Metazoa > Mollusca > Gastropoda > Trochida > Trochidae > Phorcus > Phorcus lineatus. The sequence goes on along the minus strand of OV121083.1, from coordinate 57,790,340 downwards.
GAGGAGGAACAGAGTGGGTACGGATGTCTGGAGGAGGGGAGCAAGGAGGTAATCCACCCAGATAAGGATTCTGGAATACATAGTGGCCTCAGTAACCAAGGGGGACAACTCCATAAACCTGTCATCCCAGCCAAGGGGGAAGCTCCTCCTTTGGCTCCTGGAAGAAAGAACCTACCAGATCTGGATGAATTTCTTGACCAAGATTGCAAATCAGAAAGCACTGAAGAGTCAGAAAAATTGTTTAATGAGATTGGTCCACAAGAGGGAGTTGACTATGCACAGGGACAAGCCCAGGCAGCTCAAGGACAAATTCCTCAAGGTCATGGTGCAGGAAGTCCAATTACTAGCCCCAATTATGAAAGAAAGGCAAGGCCGTCATTATCAAAAAGATTTGATGCAAGAAGCCACAAGGCTATTCCTTTAGCTGATGAGCTCAACCAGGCTGGTGCCATACCTAAAGTTGTCAGCGTCAGAGAAAGAAGAAGAGCTCTTGATCAGAGTTTGAGCATTCCGCAAGGAACAGTTAAATACACCACCAGGGAGGAAATGCTGGACTTTGTGACGGTCATTGGTTCGGACACGGTTTCAGAGGACACTGGAGTCTTCCTCAAGGAGGTGAGTTAACAATCCACTTGAAGTGTTCATCTTATAGGAGGCCTGAGCACATTGGCCCAACTTTAAATCTTGGTGTCTTATTAGTCTAAGATGTAGGATTCTTTTACAGTTTTAACAGCAGTGACAAAGGGTTAACTTTTTCCTTAGGGGGTGGGGGAGGAGGGTGATCTTTTTATCTTTATCCAAGTTGTGTGGACTTTCTCATGGGTTACCCTGGTAATTAAAAAAAATAACAGTTTAGCACATTCTTTTTCAAAGACTTTGAATGTCTTAATCTCAAACATGCCAGTCCTGTCCTTTGTAACGATATCATATTTATTGAAAACTTAAGATGATTTTGAAGGGCATCATCTCCAGTCATCAACTCACCTGATGAAGGATAAGCATACACTTTGTAACATTAAGTATTTACACAATATTGAAGCTTTTTTACAGAAAATCTTGCTAGTCTTAAAAAGTCAATCAGATATAACATTGCTTTTGAAGATAAACATTTGTTTTCTTTCAGTTTGCTCCCATATTTGAGATCAATCGAAGACGTAACTTCTTCAAGGAAGGCAAAGATTATCTGAGGTTGAAAACCTTTCTGCAAACCAAAGAGGTTTATCTTTGTCATTCATATCTAACCGGAAAACAGTTTGTCACAAAATGGGTAAGCTTTTCAATAAGCGCATTTTTGCGGGAGTTGACTTAATAATCATCAAATTTTATATAAACATTGAACTTTTCAAACTCTGTCACAAAACATTTGATTTTGGATATGTCATCTAGAAACTTTATCAAATGAATGTTTGTTTAATCTTCCCATCTTACCTGTGATACAATACCATATTGTCAGTTTCACAAACTGGAAGGAGCAGAATAGCACAGTGGTAAGCTCGTTCAGTTTCTGATCTAGATATCTGATCTAGAATCCCACTATCAGCTCAACAAGTTTGTCGGCAATTGAGAACTGTTCTACACCTTGTAAGGTCTGGATGTAATGCTACACTGAAACAGCCCATGGTTTGCCAATTCCAGCTGATGCTTGCAGCTTCAACCAAAATGCACAGCCACAATAGTGTTGCAGGCTCTCTCTACGCATTTGGTTTCAATTTAAAATTTACTCGCTATCAATCAGGTATAACATATGTGTCTGATTCAACTTTTTCCTAGTTTTTTGGCATTCTCCATGGAAACATTAATCAGAATGATGTTTCCTTACTAAAACTCAAACGGTAAGGTCTCGTTCATTGAAACTTGGTGTGGAGAACAATCATCACTTTTAGTAATGCCTTGTGGATTCTAGACTTCTTAAGAATTTTTGGGCTGTTTCCATGGAAACACAAGTCACAATACTGTTTCCAAGGTTGAACCTTGAACTTGTTACTCCAAGTATAATGAAATTGAGGATCAAAAACATTCATCTTACGAAGGATAATTTGTAACCTATGATGTGCTTAAGAAAGTTTTCAACCAAGAATAAGAGTTATTATCTTATAGCTCATTTCTTTAATGTGGCGGAGAATATGGTCACATTTGTGACAAAAACTTGTTAGCATTTTATTGAGAATGTCACAAAGTATTTGCTGTTAAGTCCAGTTAGACATTTAGAGAAGTTGATATCATATAGGAAATACAAGATCCTGGCTCTTGTCTGCAGGTGCCGATCGTGGAAGAGGAGGACGCAGGACGAAGGAGGAAGGTCCTCCAGAGGCGGCAGCAGGTTGACCTTGTGGTCTCCCATCAGGATTCCTGTCCCTGGGGAGGGCTTGCCCCCATCTACGGGCTCATCAGACGAAAACATGGAGGGAGGGACTTTGCAGAGATCTTCATGGAATACTGTGAAGGTAATTACTGTTTGTTAATTAGCACTTAAAATATGTGTGTAAGTCATTTGAAGTCACCACTTGGAAGTTGAAATAAAAAATAGACCAGGTTTATGTGTTGCTGATATTGCCGAGAAAATAATCTTGGTTTGACCCCTTTAATTTGAAGTCTTCATCACAGTCAAAAACACTTCAAATTACATAACTATTTTTTTCAAATACTCTCTTGCCTTTCAGATTAAGTTTTCCCCCTGACTGATAACAATTAAGTACACTATTGCCTTTGTGTAGCTCACTGGCCTACAAGGCTGCTTGGTGGATTTCAGGCTGTGTGCACAAGATTTACTCAGATGTTGTAAGTGAACTTTAACTGTATTGGCATGGATCCAGGCATGTAGCAATGCTAAACATTATGTCTATATGGGACGAGCTTCATGGCATGCTGTGATAGTGGTCTTGGGTGCTCTGATGCTTTGGTTGCCATGTTGGTGCCAGCAGACCAAGGAGGGTATGGGTAAAGTAAATGCATTGGTTCATTGTGACAACTCTCAACCATGCTGTAAGTGTATGAAAGCTTGAATATGTGTTGCGAAACAAATTTGGAGATTTTTCAACTGCGTTACCATTTGGCTGGAATAAAAAGTATATATCACTTACATCCACAAAGCCTGGTGATCATGTCGAAGTTTATTACATTTCCAAGCAAATATAGTTGAGTTATGTTGAGAAATATAAGAAATTGGTAACATACTCATTTTTGGTTGTAGTTGTAGTAAAAGTAATGAATACATCCAAATAACTGTTTGTTCTATATCTATGCTTTTCATAGTTTAATGTCCTGTATGTTTCCAACATTTTAACTTTCTCAGGTATTTATAAATGAAAGAAACATACTTTAGCAGTAGCATACTAATAATAATTATGTTTGTTGAATTATATAAGTTATAATTAATGATCTAATAGTCTGTGATCATTTGATGCAAAATTTTCTTTCAGCCTGGTGACATGCCATGTGGTAATACAATTTCTACCGGAGGGTAAACGGCGTGTGTTGTTTATCATTTTGATACTGTTTCTCTGTTGCAGGAGGCACCCTTCTCAATCAGAAGCATTTCCTCAGAGAAATGGCAGATGATAAGTTTCTCAACTTCGCAGAAAACTTAGTTGAGATCTACAAATACCTTCACGACCATGACATTGTTCATGGGGACACAAAAGGTGGTACCCATTTCCTGTTCATTTTTTAGGTCTTTGAGACCATTCTTTCTCTTTGACAACTCAAATACTGCCAAATATTAGGCCATCTTTTTCTGTAAGATTTTGCGAGTCTTGTCCCCAGAAATAAGTTGGTAGGAGGGGATCAAATTTGCAGAATAATGTTTTGTTCAGATTGAAATGTGGAGGGAGTTTTAGCTTGTTGTAGCATATTTCAATCTGCCGTTTAATTTTATTCACAGCTAAGTAGGGTTTTTTTAATAAATGGTGGTCTCTTCAGTAAGCCAATGACAAACTTAAGGGTTATCTTGTTGAATGGGCCCCAATATTTCATATGACTAAATTAAAGATAATATTCCCTTCCAAAAGTTATTTGTTCACAAATTTTCAAATATTTTCTTACTGAAAATGATAATATTAATGTCATTATAAACTAAACCATTACCAATTCTTACTTTCAGTTGAAAATGCTGGTTACAGATTTGATTATCCCACCCTGTTTGATTTTGAGGCTGCCAAACATCCTCGCTACAAGATAAACAGCAGAGGTAATGTATGGATTACTCACAGCAAGATTCCATTTTGTATCCTAACTACCATATCCTTTTGTGTCCAAAGATGCTGCGAAAAGACTTCGGTCTTGTACATTGGCAGATTCTAATAAATATGAATGCCAAATCATTTTGTTCTACGTAAATTTGATGGAGAAAATTATTGTCTAAGTTAGATATATTACTACACTCTTTTTTGAAAAATGTATGTAATCATATACCGGTAAACTAATTGATTGTATAAGATAATGACTGAACTTTCTATCCAGAGTGCCTTCCAAATTGTTTACTTTGATATCTAAGTTTACAAAGGTGGTCGTGTATTAAGCTGTCTTGAAAGTTTATCAATTGATTCTCTGCATGTTGAAAAGCTCTTTTTTACTTCTAGGGACATATCAATGTGTGCCTTATTGGTTCCGCCAATGTTTCAAGAAAAAGACCTTTGACCTCTTGAAGACCCTTGACCTCTGGGGCATTGGGATCATCTTCCTGATGATCCGGTATGACATAATCATATACGGCCGAGAGCAGATGGACCTGAGGGCATGTGAAACGTGTGAGGGGGTGTGTGCCCACCTGAAAGAGAGGTTCCTGAGACAGGTAGGATGTCCATTCACAAAGCAGGCTGACATGCTGCTTGCAAGATTGAGCTTGCAATGACTGCAACAAGGATTTTTTCAGGAAAGATAAAAGTAACTAAAGATGGAATCATTATTTAACACATTCTCTCCCAACAGAGGTAGTTCCGTCATAAATTCCTATTCAACCTCTGTCTTAATACGAAGGTTTCTCGGGCATCAGGCAGTTTCCCCTACCGGCGATATATTGCAACTTAAACTACCTGGCAATATTTCAGCGGAATGCATGAATAACATAATTGTTGTCACATAGGCCTATGCAATGATGCAGTCGCAAAATGAGGTGTATGTGTTCTCTAAAGACAACTCAAAGTGCAAGGTGCAAATTCAAATAAAGTTTAACTTTTGTAAAGCTTCTGGAAGTAACAAAGGCAATTTGATTTATAACTTTTGGAACGGCCGATTGCACATCTAACTATGATTGCATCAAATCAGCGCTCTACTTTTCGTGCACGAGAAACCTTCGAATTAAGACAGAGGTTGTATAGGAATTTATGACGTACCAACCTTTAATCTGGAGAGAATGTATCTTAAAGTTATCAAGGGCAAATCCACTCAGAAACGTTTCACTATTTTTTAATATTTTCATTTATAAAATTCTTGTATTTTTAAGTCCCAGACGAGTCAATATTTGTTGTAATGTGGAAAAATGCCTTCTGTCAATTGAACCAAACATTCTTTGATAACTACCGTTTACCAAAAGTCACTGTTTACAGCAGTATGAACCTTCAAAATTGCAAATTTTGGAAACAGTGTAACTTAAGTCACAATTTCTTGAAATGTGAGCATGAATTCTTATTCTTTGTAGAAATGTGTCACAAAATCTACGTTGTATATGTAAACAATGATATATTCAATCAAATTATCCAAACATTTCCACAGAAGCACATTGCAGTTTTGAATATATGGGGTTGCTTAACTTTTGTCAGGGTGTAGTACTTCATGTTGATATAGTTTTATCATATATATATATATTAATTATTCATATCTTAGATTGAGGCCTGCCCAGGGTTGGTGAATAACTATCTGCCACCTTTCCGAGGAAGTTCCTCAGAGAAGATGCTGGTCAGCCTGGTCCGAGGCTTCTTGACGTCCGGCGGTCCACATACCCAGTTCAGTACCAAGGATGCACTCGACATCCTCCAAGGTATGTTCTTTGATTGATGACAGTGTATGAAATAATCAGACTTAATGGTTCTTTTGGACAGTCCTGGTAACTTTTGGAGGTTTTGCTTTATTTTTCATCCTATCTCACTTTAATATCTCTTCTCATTTACTTCACCTCCCTTTGACAAATCTCACATTGCATCACCTCGCTCTGAACATGTTGTAAGCAGGTAGCAATTGAAATAAATATTTGTACTTTGTATATCAGGAGGATACATTGCAGTGCACATCATGAAGGATGGCATCCAAAATATGAAACCCATCTTGATTCCAAAAGGAACAAGAATGAAGGACTTTATAAGGAACAGTGCTTTGGTAAGACGCCCATCTATTTTCACAAAAACAAGTATTATTTCTAACATCAAATAAACTGCCATGAGCAAAATATAATATCAATAAGATTATGTAGAAAAGAAGGATTTTGTGATTAAGAGCATTTTAATTGTAAACAATTCATTTAGTGTAATTTATATACAGCAGTCACTCTGACACTATATAGAACTGAATATTATAGGGGTGGTTTTACCTTTCCTTGCTTTTCTTGCTTGACTAAAACAGTGACTATGAAGAGTCTTGCTTCCATAGCATATCTCCTAAACTCTACATGAGTGGTTTGTTGATACATGACATTTGTGTCCATCATGTTAACTTATTTCTTGATTGTGGCGGGTGACATGGTCACATTTGTGACAAATACTTGATTTCTTTAAATCTCATCCTGTGAATTCACCACACGAGATGATTGCATAAGCACCTGATACAACTAGTCTCACAGTTTCATTTATTTTTTGCAGACAGCTGATCCACGGTTCAGAGACGGTTTCTGGCTAAGCGTAGACGGCAAAAGGAATGTGGATCTGAACCAGACCCTGACAGACTGCTGTCTGTTCCACATCCACCCCACTGGGCCATCTGTGGCAACTTTGGATATGTAACATTTCTGTGGAAAACATTTTTATTCAAGAGATGTTCAGACAGTTGGTTATCCCAAAGGGGGGGGGGAGATTTGATTAACCACATCAACTGCTAGTGTGATCATTGATATCTAAGAAACCATTTCATCAACAACCTGTCATGGTGTATAGATTTGTAGATTCAATGTCATGTGTAACGCATAATATGACCTTCGAATTGTCCATTCTTTTGCACTAGCTTGTCTGTCTATTTGATTTGTGCTTCAACCCTGTTAGGGTTTCACTGTTGTTATCTTACCTTATGGATCTTTGTATCTTTCAACTTTACAACGATGCGTTAATCGTTTATTATCTGCTGATGGTGTATTATTTACCAATAAACTTTCAATTAAACTGTTTGTTTCTTACTTATTGCGTTGATGTTGTCACAATACTCACAGAAAGATTTTGTACACATTTAGTTAAAAACCTATTTGACATGTGTAGAAAAAGTAGGGAAATAGGCATTGCACCTTTAGAAATAAAGTATTTGGGATGTGTATAGATGAATACGTATCTTGCAGTTAAACTGTTGATGCATTAAAGGGACTCAATCCTGTCACAAAGAGTAGTTGGGTGGTTGGGCTACATTTAATGATTCTCATTGCATTTTCTGCATGTTGGGTTAATTTTGAAATTTTCAAGGTTAGAATCATTCTCTCCCAACAGAGGTAGCTCCGTCATAAATTCCAATACAACCTCTGTCTTAATACGAAGGTTTCTTGGGCTTCAGGCAGTTTCCCCTACTGGTGCGATATTGCAACGTAAACTACCTGGCAATATTTAAGCCAATGAAAACAATGAATGCTTGAATAAAATATTTGTCATCACATAAGCCTATGCAATGATGCAGTCGCTAAATGAGGCGTATGTGTTCTGTAAAGACGACTCAAAGTGCAAGGTGCATATTCGAATAAAGTTTAGCTCTTGTAAAGCTTCCGAAAATAACTTGGGCGATTTGAATGATAACTTTTAAAAATGCGTCGCTGATTGCACAACTAACTTTGATTGCATCCAATCAGCCTTCTACATTTTGTGCCTGAGAAACCTTCGAATTAAGACAGAGGTTGTATAGGAATTTATGACGGAGCTACTTCTGTGGGGAGAGAATGGGTTAGAATAAGGTTTCTGAATATTTAAGTTTTCTAGAAGTAGGCTTTAATTCATCAAGATAATATGAACATGGCTTTAAAAGCATCTTTAACCGTAACATTTACCTTTATATCTCTTTAATTTTGAAGTGATAATTTAAGGTTTTGACAGGGCAACCTGTCATTCTACTGAGATTGATGTAACTAATGCCGAGCGCATGAGAAAAACAACTTGTCTGATTATCATTTGAGATGGTTTGAAAGGTTGCTATATTCTGTGAAGTAGGAAAAGTGGTCAGATCATTAATAACAACGAGTTATTCTATAATTTGATAAAAATGCTTAAGTTTTTTAAATATCCAAATCTGACAATGATGAACATGAACTAGTCTGTCATCCAGAACCTATGGCATATTATTGAGGAAGCCTCCTTAAGTCTAGAAAATGTTGGCAAGTCTAGTCGTTTTTCAGGGACTTTATATAGTCTAAACATGAACATGAGTCTCTAGTTTAGTCATCAATGAAGCACCCATAAAATATAATGGTTAGGTCGTATCTCCGAATGAGCATCCAATGATTCTCATGTTCATAGATATTAAACAGTTCACCCAAAGCCGGAAAACTATGCCCACAGTTTCTTGTTATAGTACACTGTTTAACATATTTATTACAAAATGTTGATATAAAGATTTTAAGACATTTAGACGATGATATTCGTTCGACAAAGGAAGTTTAAACGACCTTCATCAGATGAAACATTAATTCTATTTTCTGACTCAATATATAATAATAATAATAATTGCACTTATATTGCGCATCCATCACACTAGATTGTATGTCCGGTGCGCAGTTAATGGTAACACTGCTGGAACAAATGGGTTTTTAGTTTCTTTAAGAATGTTGTTCTGGATTTTTTAATAAGTGAACACTTTTCAAATTTCCTTTTCCGCCTCAGTAAACCATGTGAAACCTTATTACGGATAATCGGATTAAAGTGACCGGTTATGTTTCAATAATATTTAAAATAAGAGCCGAAATAGCATATGAGTTAACCTCAAATCACCACCTTGACTTGCGTTTTTATCTCTAAAATGCCAAAATTATGTTATTTTCTTCTTGTCAACGATGATAGAATAGCAGACGTATGAATGTTAAGAAGACGAAATTCTACGTCCCAAGTTTAAGTATAAATGGGCCTTAACGACATCGACGAATTATTTTAAAGAATTCTTCAAAGTGTGTAAAGATTTTTGTGTTACATTGCACGAAGAGTTTAATTGATTAAATGAATAGAATTGATTCTTCCTTTGATGAACCTTTTGTCAAAGTTATTGACGTATTAATAATTTGATGCACCATGAAAGAAACATGAGTACAAATGTTAGTGTGAAATGTCAACATAATTTCAATCCTATTGAGGATATTGATACGACGTTCAGTCGAACTACATCAGAACTAAATTGTCAAAACTACCAAAACATTTGATTACTTTGGAGACACAGGGACAACATGTCATGTCCAACCATACCCATCATATACATATATCGTTTTTCTTCAAGTTTCATGTGTCATAACTACTGATTTTTGTTATTTAGTATCCAGTCTGTTCTTGATGTATTGGAGCGGCGTTAATATAAGCCAACGGCTTGTTCGCCAATCCAAAATTTTCTTTTTGAAACTAAAAATATGTTTAAACCAACATGTCCAAGAATCTTGGACATAGCCTACGGCTGACTATGAAATCAGTGAAGCGTGACATGATGGAATTACTGAAGGATCGATTTTTTAATGTCAGTGTTATCACGGTGATTATAGCTAGGACAGACAGACAGACAGACAGACAGACAGATAATTTTATTAATGTCTCACTCGTTACATAAAATACTACATTATGTTTATAAAATATGAAACGACCAGTCACTCAGCTACTTACGAGAGACAATAAAACAATGTATACATGTACTAAAACATTAAAGATAAGATATACACATAATATATACATATAAATAGAAAAAATTACTAAAAATTACAGGTATAAAATTCAAAAATATTCAGTAAGAATATCTATTTACATTATCTATATAAAATTTCCCGACGTTTATGTAAAATATCACAGCAGGTTCTGGAAACGATAAAAGTTAGGTCACGGGAGCTAAAAATAAAGGCAAGTTTCTCTACATCAGGCAATACACTAAAATGAGGTAGACTTGTATCACAGGCGGTAAGAAGTCTTTCTCTTATTGTAGCGTAAATTGGACAGTAAAATAGAACATGTATTTCATCTTCCACTGTATTTGGACAGTTAAAACAGCATCTCTCTTTAAGTGGTAGGAAGTCACCCATCATCAAATCTCTAAATTCAATGTATTGTCTACATAGTGATATTTTAATATAATTTTTACTTGAGTATTGACGTTGCCATCGCTTAAAGGGACCATTCGAGCGGGGTATTTTTTGTGGAAACGAAATTCAGGAGGACTTTCCTGTTAACAAACATATATGATTTTTACATGATTCTTTTCACACTAAATTTCAAATATGTACATGAAATAAACATTTCTGTTGTTCAAGATTTAACAATTTGACAAAGAATCTAGTGTATCGATCAAAATAGAAAAACTTCATGAAATGAAGCCAATCATCGGAGCTACGAATGTGGAATGCATTACTACGAAACAACATTGTCGTAACTAACAACTTTTTTTTATGAATCATTTCTAAATATGCCCCTCTTCTATCAATATATTAGTTATTTCTTAATTTTGTCAATGAATTAGCATAATACAGCACATTTGATTCCTCGCAATGCTAACATTTCAAGATGGCGAATGAAAGCCGCTCGAATGGTGCCTTTAAACAAATACACATGTCCTACCTCGTGATCATGTAACAGATCAGTTTTGACTTTTTTCCATTTTCTATCCGGATTTCTTGAAAAATCTGCATGTTCTACAAACTCACCCAACATCAATATCCAAATTAGATAAACTTTGCAGTTTGTATTTAAAACCGAAGTTGCGTGAGACCAAACAAAAGTGGTATAATTTAAAACAATATGCAATAAATTCGCCTCATTGAGTTGCTTCCCTTCAATCACTGGCTCTAAGACGAGAAGGGAGAGGGTGGCCCCAGAGAAAACGGTACTCATCTTCAATAACATTAAAATTACACAATTTACATAATCTATGTTTTTGAGCCAATATATTTGCCTGTTGCAACTAGTAAATCATGAGACGAGCAGCGAAAACTTGTAAGCGATCGAGGTTCTCTCTTCGTCGGCTTGACTACTCAACTGAAAATGTCAAATAGGCCTACTTATGAACGGGAATGAAGTAAACGGCCTTAGTATGTAGAGAGGTCGAAAACAAACATATAATCTATATGCATAGTAGTTATATAATCTTTTTAACACTATCAACATTTAAATAAATTTCCAAAATATTGATTGACTAATTTCCGGGAGATTGTCATTGAACATATCGCAGTTTTCGTTCCTAATCACAAATCAGGAATTCTTATCATTTTTATTTTCAGCAGCATTTTCTACTTAAAATACCAAACACTATATGATATTCAGTATATATGACACCCTAAAAAATGAAATCAGTATAAAGCACACTAAAGCATGAAAAGGCACCAAAATGTCAAAAGCGGTATTCCTATAGAAGAAAGTAATGAGAGTTACCCCCCTTAGAAATAAGAAATTTGCAAGGTACGTTTTGAGAAAAAATATTTATTTCGAAACATATTTATTGATTTTCATCAAATAAGCAATATATTTCTTTCAGTTATTTTCGAGACACATTCAATTCGTTATCTCAATCTTCTATGATACGGTTTGGGGAAACTAAATGTCGAGAGAACGAAGGTAATTGTCCGACTGTCACCGTGCCATGACATGGGTCATACTGCGGTCAAAAACATGGTCATTGAACTTTGAGGATTCGATAATTCCAGCATTTTCTCATTTATATGAGGTTGATTTTCAAATTTTGTTCAATATTTCGTTTCATGGTCAAATCACACAAAAATTCCACTTTAAATATTAAATTAGATAGATGTCGTTTGGTTTTATTGCGGTAGGTTTATTCGCAATATTGATATATAGTTCATCTTTGTCATTGCAAGAATTATGAGGGAATTTAATTTGTCCTGATGTAAATAATCATCATTGTAGTGCAACAGATAAATTGACCTTAAAAATATTGTTGGCATAAATTGGCATCAAGCATCCATCAACCCATAAACATTTTGCTATTTTGACTACTTCTCTAGAACAATTGACTCAATAAATCTGGAATCTTGTGTAGAGTGGTCTTGACTAATGAGGTTTTTTATTCATAGATTTGCTAACCCCAAAGGGGCAATGTCTTAAAAACCTGCAGTTCTATACAGAGGGGCTTTTAAGAAAGTTGAAACCTTGTGTATTTACTCCTCAGGTGATGAGGATTATAATTTATAGATTTGTCTTAGTAACCCTGTGACCTCTAATAAAGGCCACAGGGGCTACAAAACCTATATATCCATTTTCTTCTCCAGAAGCAAAAGGCCTAGAAAGTAAAACCTTGTGTGCAAATTTCCTTAGCTATGGGCATTACTGTTGCAGGGATTTGGAAAGACAACTTTGACAATGGGCCATTCCCCTTTGTTTCATCCAATGTGCAAAATGGCCCATGGCCCCTACCTTTCCCAATCCCTGCTGTTGATATATTTGGTCATTCTGTGGCCCCTCAAATGGTGACCTTGTTACCATTTGGATGATAAATTATAGATAGCATGTTGATCTTCAGAGCCAATGGCTCTTCTTTCTTTATAGAATGGTAAAAGTTACAATCAAATGGTTGCTATTTGCTAGTAAGTTTGAGGTATGTACTAGGTAGTTTTGCTTGGACCGCTTGATAAAATGGTACTGTCATAAAGTAGAAAGGCCAGTCACTTTGCCATCTGAAGGGGTTTGCTTAATTTACCCATTATGGCATTTCACATATAACTTTTACTCTAACTATTGATACTGAAAATAAAAGTAAGCAGTATCCTTATATTTGTTCTATTTTTTACATCAGAGAAAATGGAATACAAAATTCCAAGTCTGGGGGGTTAAACTCTAAACTCATAAACTCTAATTTTTAGCTTGTCAGTCATTGGAACTAAAAGGTCAGATGAGTATTTTGCATGGCATGTTATCCAGTGTCTGTCCTTTGTCCTATATTGTTCGTGATCTTTTCCCATTTTATTTTCTTCTTTGTACATCTGGGACTGAACCCCTTCAAACATGGGTGTGGCAGGCATTTTTCCTAAAATTTTAAAAAAGCTTTTTCTACAAATCAAATAGGAAATAAAAATTTCAAAATCAGAGTAATAACTTTCTGACATGAAAACTGTAAGCTTGCTGATGAACTCCGTTCAAATATGGGCATGGCAGGGTGTATACCTCAAAACTTCTTTAGTCTGTTTTCAAGAAACTATCAATGTTAGTAATCTCAAATTTTGAAATTATCATCTTTGAACGATGGAGACTATGATTTCATAAATTTAATTGTTCTACCTCCAATGATAAGGGCATGGTAGGGGTGACTATTTCTGGGGGAGTAACAAAACCAAATCTAGTTGTCATAGGAAGCTAAAAATTTGAGAATAAACTCTTTGTTAAACATGTTGAAGAGAGATGGGACGAACAAATAATAATATATAATCTATGAATTTGTTTATTGTTTTCAAGATAGCTAGTTTAAGTTGTGTTTTATTGATAAAAGTATCAAAATTTGTGCATCAACGGACAATTTAAAGAGTTATCAGCTTTAATAATAATTTTGCCATCGGCAAATTACGCTTATTTGGACAGATTTTGTATAGTTAAATAATGTGCATGCTTTTCATGAATGAATCAAGATTCCTTCAAGATACCTGTTTATCACATAATTATGGTGATGTACAGCACCTCTACTTATCGAAAATTAATGACAGTGATTAAAGAAAAATAGCATTTTTATAAGTCTTTTTTGCATGTTCACCAGGTTTCTTCACTGACTTATACATTTAAGATATTTCTAAAACTGCATAAAACTGAAATTTGATGTGCTCAGGTGAATAAGAAAACGATTCAGGAGTAATAATAGTGTGTCACCGAATGTTTTTCAACACTTAAAAATCATTTTCTAAAAAACTTAAACCTTACTTCTTAAACTTAAAAACCTGACATCACAGCATATGTATTCCAATAATTCCAATAATGTAAACCCAATTAACCATGAAAGACTGATGAGCTACAGAGCCAATGGCTGTCTTTTTATAATTTTCAATATTTACATTGACAAACAAGTAAATGCTCTTTTTCTCATTTATCCTGTGCCTCAGCATGCTGACAATGATGGCGAGGCCCTGATCAGTGAGAGTAAGATGACGTGAGGATTCTTTGCTGAGCTCCTCAAGCAGAGAGGTTGAACCCTCGTCAACATGATCAAGTCTCTCTTTGAGCTCTCTGCAGAGTTTGTCGGAGAAAATGGAAGTTTGTATCCTGACGCTGCATTTGCATGTAAGAAAATGTCTCTTATATTTGTCTAAGTTGGTTTCAAAATAATATTATTTGTTTAACATAAGGTACGCAAACTCTTCCTTGAAGTTTATTATTGTTAAGGTTGTAGGAATAGTCGTATCACAACACACATGTAAAATGAGGAAGGAGGCTGCATGGCGCAGTATCTGGTTGGCTCATTCTCAGATCACAAAGTGAAAGGTCTGAGGTTTGAATCTGTAGTTTTATTTTCAAACTCTCTTCTATTTTACAATTGGTGTAAGGTTACCTTGTAGTTCAGTCAATCTATGCTTCCATGTTCAACCATAAGGCAATCAATGCAAAGCCACAATTTAGTTGCCTTTTCTCCTTTCAATAATATAATGATTGTGATTATCACAATTATGATAAGTGAGCTCCCATTAACAGACTCTTTAACCCAAGACTGGTGGAGCTCACCACAAAGAAAAAGTTTATTGGCACTTACTTAAAGAAATGTAATGTAGACTAAACTTTAGTTTTTGAAAAGTTTTAGAAAAAAGACTTTTCTTAAAGTAAGTTTCTTGATCTTGTTGTTTCATGAGTTTAAGTAAATACTTGAGTTGCTGAATAGGGCCCTGGACTGTATCAAAGGCTCCAAATTATTCTATACACTGTCATGACAAATGTCCTCTAAATATTATATCTCTGACTCTCTTGATATCATATTCATCACAACTAACTGTTTTAGGTCAGCCTCGACCTGTGTTGGAGAAGATTCTGACGAAACTGAGCGCGGCAGATCTGTATCGACTAGACAACATTCTCGTCAGTCATGGTGAGATCAGTATAATCTTCAATCTATGCAGAATTACACATCAGATCATGTGCCTTTTAATGTGCTTCACTTCTGTGGAGATGGTGGTATTGCTTTGCTAAATGGTTATTAGATCTCTTGATAATGACTACAAATACTTGTTCAATTCAGAGGTTCAACTTTATTTTCTTGATATGTAACATTGTAATGATTGTCTTAATTCTAAGTTGGTGATTTTTTTTAACCCTAATCATAAATAATAGAAGATTAACATTCCTTGTTTCTAAAATCTTTAGCTTTCTATAGTTTTCTAATTCAAATAAACTGGAATTTTAATGCAAAAGTTACAGCAATAAACAGTAAAATTGGAGTACTTTCCTATCCAAATGTCAACAGAATGAACCAATATGCTCTTTACAATTAGGTTTTGACGTGGACAGTGTCTGGAGATCACACTGTCAAACGCTGCACTTGTTGCGGCGGCCAGTTCGTGACGAGTTCGGTGAAACTGGGAGAGCTGACGACTTCAAGACGATTTACCATCACAAGCAGTTCCATAGTCTTATCACAGTTCTCTCCCTTGGACACTTTGCTGCTTTGTGTGGTAAAAATTATCTCATTATTCAAATTTTAAAACAAAGTCATTGTAACAATTCATATCTGTAATTGACAATTTTTGTTTCAAGAACTCTGTGCTACAATTCAGGAAAATGCATGAATCTTTTATATCTAAATTTACAATATTTGATGATGATCTTTTTCAAAATATTTTCAATATCTAAGAAAGAAATAACAGACACTTGAGAATTTTAACTGTAATACATCTTTCTCATTCTTTCTCATCTAAGAAGTATGGAACATGTAAGAAAATTGATATATAATTACATTTCTTGATTTAAGTTTTAAGAATATGATTTGAATCTATTATGTGAAGTCTTAGAAAAAAGCCTGGAAAGTTGCCTGCCTGGAAGTTCATTTCTATAATTCTACATGGCAAAATCAAAATCTATCCTCACACATACAGAACTAGTTTTTAAACCAAAATGGCAAAATCACCGAAAATTTGGGAAGTAATCAGTCCAATGTAAACGATTTCAAGTAACAAGATGTCTGACGGGCCTTATTTCACACACTGATGTTATTTTCTTTAAAGTAAATTTCTCGTTCCTTAGTTTAAACATATTTTATTCATGAAGAAAAGGATGAGGAACAAGTTCTCCAACTTAGAATACCTTCTCTTTGGAATTTACATGGATGATTGTCAATTTTTACAAAGATGACAAAGCATGAACATGAAGACAGTTAGGGAATTATAGAACAACAAAGAATACAATTGATATGTTACAAGAATCTCTTTGTTCCTTTCTTGCAGACAGTCCAACGCCAACCGACCTGTACACTGTGCCCTTGCATCAGCTGAAGCACTTCCAGAAGACGAGGAGACCGGAGGAGCGGAACGAGATGACCAACAGCATGTTCCTGATGAAGAGCGCCAAGTACTGCAAGAAACTTGTTCTCAATGGACGCCATGTTCATTTCATCACATCCAAAGACTACCTGATGTGTGAGCTAGTGAAGTATGTGGAGAGCATTGTGATATCTCCGCTGACACGGTTCTGTTTCTACAATCTGAAATCCTTCCTAACACAGCTGATGAGTGCAGGCCATCTGAAGCACATCACCCTCAGGGGGTCCACCCTGTACGATGAGGACCTCATTCAGCTGATGACAATCTGTAGCGGGTGCTCCTGTTTCACCGGAGACAATATAGTCCTCAGTGGCGAGGTGGATGTAGATCGAGAGGTATCTCGGACAGGAATCATGTCCAATTTTCCTGAGAACCCGGCTGAGAGTCCTTCATCGTCACTGAGCAGTAACAAACACTTGATATCAGCCCTGAGTAGTAATTGCAGTGCTTCAGAGAATGATAATTTCAAACAGTTTTGTGAGTTTTATTTGCAAGACGAGGAGATGGATTGGACATTAGGTGAAGGGACGTCTAACGGTGCTACGGGTGGAAAGACAGACCCTCAGGAACAAGCCCTCTGTGATACATCCTCGTCAGACTGTGATACTTGCTTCCTTCCCTCGCCAGATTCTTCCAATG
Organism: Phorcus lineatus; assembly: GCA_921293015.1. Taxonomy (NCBI): domain Eukaryota; kingdom Metazoa; phylum Mollusca; class Gastropoda; order Trochida; family Trochidae; genus Phorcus; species Phorcus lineatus. The sequence goes on along the minus strand of OV121083.1, from coordinate 57,772,888 downwards.
CGCAGTTGCTTCCTCAGCTATTGGGATCGTCTGAAGAACATGGAGGTTTCCAGGAGTACCCTCATGCACTACAAACAAGTGTGCAAAAGCAAGAAAACCACTTGAAACCTGAATCTTCTCAACAGGACAAACAGTCCCTGCCAGAATCACTAGTAGTGCCTCAACAATCAGTTGAAATCCCGTCCCCTGCACTAGATCAAGATACATCAGATGGATCATCCCCTCAGACTCTTAGTCTTGAAGAGTTTTACAACCACAGTTCAACTTCTCTTGTCTCGAGGTTTGTCAGTTCTAAGAGTATGTCAGAATGTTTGTCAACGTCTGGGTCTCTAAGCGAGCCTGACCGATTCAACAAGGACCCCCCTAATAGAGCTCGGTCGTGTGAAAGGTTTTGCTCAGGGTCAGGAGGGATTCAGAGCTTTGCCATGACAGGCGAGACAGGAACAATACGAGCAGGCGACATAGTTGGACACTTCCTGCCACATTGGAGTAATCTCAAACGCCTCTCTGTCTTCCTTAGTTCAGGCAAGTATGTTTTGAGGAAGGGGGATGCTAATTTATTGGCTTGAAGATAATCACCAAATGTTACCTACAGTATTATTCATACTGCTAGATCAGTGTATTTGTATCCACATAGCTCCTATTATTACTCTGATATCCTTCAGGTCATTTGATATTCTCTATCAATACTTGCCTGTTTTAGATACCCTAGTGTAATATATATATGGCAATATTAAACTAGTTTAATACCGCTGCTGTTATGACGTCATAATATTGTGTAGTTGTGTCTTCACAATGTAAGCACTGCCGTCACAATGGTTGCCAAGTTGGGAAATCTCATTTACCAGTCAATTTTTGTGACTTTGACCTATGTTCAAGGTCATCACAGCCATTCCATCGCTTTTGAACTTGTGACCTGAACATAGCGTCCAAATACTCCGAATTTAGTGACAACCCCTATTTATTTATTCTTGAGATACTGCTCCGTTATCATGATCAAGACGACAACCATACCTTTCATAAACCATCTTAGGCAACTTGCCTTTTATCAAAATTTGCGATGGCAGACATTCGCACACAACTCTTCTCCTGCTCTTTTTTCCTATCAAATCATCAAAACTAGTAAATTCATCTCATTCGATTCAGTGTTAGCGGCTGGGGTCCGAGGGGACATTACCATGCTTTTGGCAAACACTGAATTTAAAGGGCCACAAAGTATGTTGATACAAATTAGAAAATAGTGCCAAAAATCCATCTCGTTCAAAGATCTTTACATAATTTTTCGTCAATTGTTTAGAGCCGAAATAAGCCGAGAAATCTAACTAATTAGTAATGGTGTTTCCCGTGTCTATAAATAGATCAACTTTATTATTTTATTGCGCAAAGCATTGTGGTCGTAGTTGGCTCCCAACCTTGAAACAAAGATAACCACGTGGGGACGGAAAAGAGAAGCAGGATACAGTTAAAACGACGATAGACCAGAAGGAAGACAAGTTGGTCGACAAAAGGAAAGTCAAAACGGCAAAACATATTTATGATTTATTTGAAAGTCAAACTCGCTTTACTTTGAGTTTGATTCGTTTTAATATGGGCAGAATACTTGACTATTCATAATGAGAAATTGTATTTGTTTATTTGTTATCACTAAAACCCGAGCTTACGTAGTACACAAGAAAGGAAAATCCGCGTAATGACATCATAATTCAGTAGCGCGCGCTACTCGTGCGGGTGAAATACAATTACACCAACTTGTCGTGGTATATATACTATTTCTCACATATCATGTTGTAGCTGAATCAATTATCTACCGACTGATATAATTTTTAGGCGTTTTTGAAAAAATGTTGTATTAGAAACACTAACATACTCAATGGCCCTTTAAACAATTATCAATCAATCATTTTCATGTACCAATAGATTTTGTTCATAATATCTCAACACTAATATTTTAGTTAACTCTTAAATCAAAAATTTTAAAAATAAACGGTCCTGACAATCCACAGAAACATGCAGTCAACCAGAAGAAGTAAGAACTAGTTTCCTAAGCGTTGGTGGCATGGTTGCTTTATGGAGGACGTTTATGAAATTAAATGGCCAAGACGAATATTTGGCAACATTTTGGGCTTAAACAATTGAAAGTGATACTTCAAGAAAAGATTTTCATGTTTATATATCATAAATTTTATCTTATAAAGTAGTAAAGTGTGTTTGTATATCTGTGTGACTGTGGATGCACTGGCACAAAAAATATTTCAACATATGGATTATAAGGCGAGGAAGTCTGTCATACTACTGTTACTTAAAAGAGAGCGAGGTTTATACACAAATTTTCACAATTTACTAATTTTATTCCATTTGGATGATATTAAAGTATCCAGAAAATGGCCTGTTTCCCTCAAAGGGCCTGCTACAATGAATAATGTTTGGTTTTTAAATCCGAAACAATCATTGCTAGGTAAAATAAAAAAATTATATATGCACATGTGCTCATATTGAAAATACGTTATTGCTTATGTTCACCTTATGGGTAATAAAGAGTACTATTGTTACAGGAATCCGGAAGAACGTGCGGGAGCTACTAAAACACAAACAGCTGTCCCATCTGATCATCGACACATGTCTACGAGACGATTTCCTTGAGGATCTTATTCATCTCTTCTCCGCCTACTATCATTTCCTGGAGCCTCTAGGGTCTGTATCCATGGCAACTGGTTATCTTGATGCCCCAAACTATTCAGTGGTTGAAAATGTTTTTATAATTAAAACATGTTTATGTATATGTTTGTACATTTATTTCCATTAAGACCTTTGTCTATTTACATTTAAATTATGATTAAATTATAGTATTTATATTAAGAAATACAGAATTTTTTCTCTTGCCAAAACAGTGTCATAATAAAGTCCATTTGATTTGTTTTTTTCTTTACTTCAATATCATGTTTAAAGTGCATTTATTAGATTTTGTCATTCATTCGTTATACAAGACTTGGCATGATGATTTTATGTGCACTTCAGAGGGAATCCAATGGAGTTACTACAGATATCAAGTTGCAACCTTCTTTGTTCAAACACACCACGGCCTATCCATCCAAGTAAGACATTCAAATATTCTAAATAACTTTTTGTCTGTTTCACTGGTAACCTTATTAAGATCAATTGTTATCATCTTATCAATTATTGATTTTACTTGGACTTCAATTTCTGGCTCATCAGATCCTTATTCTATGGCCAGTTGTTCGGCGTCTTTCATTTCACATTTTCATTTCACTTTTCACATTCTCAACCTAACCCTTAAAAAATGCTGCAGCCTAAAGCTAAGATAACTTGCTTCTAGGTGATCTGAATTTGTACATTAAGGGACTGACATCAACCGCACCCCCTCCCCCCCAATCAAAATATGTACATGGCAGGCATTTGTCCTACAATCGTCTCATCCTAAATCATTCGCAGAGGTGTCTTAAATGTTACTAAAGACTCAAATTTGTTTACTTGGTGTTGACCTGTCTTCAGATACACCCTTGAATATTCTTTCGTCTATTTCTAAGCAACTATCAATGCTAGGAATCTCAACTTTTGAAAATGTCATCTGTGAAAATTTAATTGTCCTACCCACAATAATATGGGCGTCGTATAGGCTTGCATATTTTTGTTTTGTTTTAGGTCGAATTTCATCATATTGATAATAATGATTTAAAATTTTGTGTGTCTAGCACAAATTTTATAATATTTAAACTATAACATAAAATCAAATTTGCTGGCCCTTCTGCAGGGTGCTTTACCAGTGTGTGCTCGTTAGGGACAGCTGGCCAGAGCTTGAATTATATGTTGCCTAATTGCATAGTATTGTGTATTGAGGGATGGTGATGTTGGTTAGTGGGGGAAGTGGAAGAAAGTTTGTAATTTTTGTTCCAAAGGTTTTCAGTTATTCTCAATTCATTTATGGATTTGAAAACAGATGTGTTAGTGTGTGGTTAAGTCTAAGTCAATCAAAGTCATTGACCTGATACAATTCATCATTACAGACTGATGAGCTACGGAGCCATGGTATCTTTTTTAAAAACATTTTGGTTGTTTTAGATGATTGTAGGAGGGAGGCATGATGGGGAGGTTTCAGACGGGTCGGGGGACAAATTGTTTTATTGGAGGGTGAGAGCGGAAGGGTAGGAGGGGCAGAATTAGGATGATGAGGGGAGGATAAGTGTAGGGAGGTTTGAGACGGGTCGGGGGACAAATTGTTTTATTGGAGGGTAAGAGAGGAAGGGTAGAAGGGGCAGAGTTACGATGATGAGGGAAGGATAAGTGTAGGGAGGTGTGGGAGGGGGAGGAAGGTAGAGGGGAGTAAAACCTGAGTACACATCAATCAAGTATTGTTTTGTATGATTAGAATGGAAAAGAAAATAGGGGAAATGATTTTGCATAATCAATTGTTGTACTGTCTGACATAGTCCCGCTTCATGACTGTGTATATAAAGGAGCCTTTTATACAGTCTAGGTCCACATTCAGCAAGTCTAGATTGACTGAATACACATATGAAATTAGGAGCCCAAAGAAAAAAAATATTATGGATGAAGGAACAGTAAATTATCAAAATTTTTCATAGACTAAATTTGAGTCTATGTCTGACAGGACTGTGTGCTGTGCGGGTGCTGGACCTCAGTTGGAACACCTTCCAGGCCGAGACCTTCACACTGCTACTTGAGTTCATCAAGGCCGACCGAGCACTCACTGGGCTGATACTAGCATCCTGCCAACTCCAGTCCAACAAGATATGTCAGCTTCTCACTGTCTTGCAAGAGAGAGGTGAGAGAATGCAATTATAGGGTCACAACTTTGAATTGAGCTCTTTGGCTTGAGTAATATGGATTATCTGTCTAATTTTGGTTTGGGCTCCAGATTCGAGCTGACTTAAACTGATTTTGACCAAAATTTCGGAAAAAGCTTTGTCGAAATTATACACAGGGTTGGATTTGCCTTAGTGTGGTAACTTTCTTCAAAATAGAAAATTTTTACAGATACCGGGTATAGTTTTGTCCAGTCAAATTTTGTGTTACACCACTTTTACTAAGAAAGAAATTAACAGTAATCTCTGCGGGGAGAGAATATATCTATAGAACCATATTTATCTTGAAAAAATAAGTTTGACATGTAACTATTACAGACACGGAGACACACACATTGAGTCTGAGTGACAACCGAGTGGAGGATGATGGGTGTGAAGAGGCGCTCACCAACTTGGTACTTCACACCCCAACTCTGCGGAAACTCTCCCTCTCCAATGTCAGCCTGGCTTCCACTATAGGTGAGTTTCTGTTAGCAATTTGCAGTGTAAAAATTTTGAGAATCTAAGAGTTACATGGGAAACTTCTCCAATGTTTTATATGTCTACTCCAGTTTTATATCGGGACACATGATTAAGAAAAACCTACAAATATGTATTATTGAATAATCAATCCATAGTGAATTGTGATTTATGATTAAAACTTATTTTGAAACTCAGGATTGATTCAAATTTCAATTTATGATTTACTTTACTAATTGAACTCAATTTTACAGTTTTTAAGGTCATATACTTTTACTTATTTGCTGAAGGCCCTTTTAAAAAATAGAACATGTTTATTGCTAGCATTTTGTATTAACTGGCAATCATTTTGTTAGAATTAAATGCTTCCGAAATCTTATCAGTTTTACACACAAATGTTTTATCAATTGGTCCACATTATTATGAGTGACTTTGAGATGTTGGAATATCGTAGAAATACTGTTGAAATTGTTTCACCTCCACTCAAAATTGAGTTTACTTTCAAAGTTGTGCAACATTTTTGTTCTTTCTTGTTTAGAAAAGTGCCCCAAGTTTGTGTTGGCTGTTGGTGAACATCCACGCCTAGAGACACTGGACATCAGCAACAACTATCTGGGTGAGTGTCAAGTTCTATACGCTCTCTCTATTGTATTGAAATGTAAATTGGAAAAAAGCAATAGGGGACTGTTGAGATCCGGCAATATCATTGTAATATCAGTAATACAAAATACAAAATGTAATAATCCACAAAGAGAAAAGTAAAGGCCCATTCAAAATTCTAAAAGTGACTAAAAGCCTTGAAAATGGACCATAAGGCACATGTATCCATGTCAAAAGACATGCTCAAAGCAAACAAAGAGAAAGAATAGGAAGTCACTGAGTATAGGCCAGTCTTAAGATATTAGTCAGTGAAATCTGTTTAGAAATAAAGCAGAAATTATAAATATCATATATATAAATTCTGAACACTGCATACATCATTATGTTACGTTGTACCTCTTCTTGTCATGGAGATGTTTCAGCGGGTACTTGAAATTTGTAATATTGAGATCAGGGTAGTCAGAGTGTTCATAGGACGAAATGCATCAGCCATCAGCCAATCAAAAACATTATTTAACTGTTAGGTAAGATAGATTTTTCTGTTGTCTTACATATGTGACTATCTTAAACTGGCAGTGGCCTCTGTATTACAGTCGAACCTTGTTTATCTGGACGATTTGGTTACAGGTGAAAAACGTCCGGATAGAGAGTCGTCAGTTTGTCTGAATCAAAGAAAAAACATATTTTGTTGGTACAATCTGATTTCAGTCTCACAAGCTTTTTTAGGCTGGATGTATGTATAATTTTACCAATATACCAATCCTCTCCAATGCAGTCAAACAGAGAATATGTTTGAAAAGTTACTTTTTTCATCAGATATGATTTTGGTAATTTGTAGCTTGAATACTAGAAGCATTCTCAAAGCCTCAATACCAGAGAAAAACTCTTAGTTGAACAATTTTCCTTAAATGAATAATGAATGTTTGAAAAAAAGATGTTGGCAATAACTAAGAATCAAGTATTTAATCAAATGTTTAGACCAGTGTGGAAAACTTTATTTTAGTTTGAATATTGTTATCTAGAAATAAATGAATTGGAAAATGTGTCTTTTGTCAGGTTTGTCCTAATAAAGATTTAATATAAACAATATATCTTTAAAATTGACTTTGTTATCACAGATTGTTGGATGTATATCACACTGTTTTTAGTACAGGTATTGGGAAAGGCAGGGACTACGGGCCATTTTGCACATTGGATGAAAAAAAATGGCCCATCAAAATTCTAAAAGTGACTAAAAGCCCTGAAAATGGACCATTGTCAAATGTGTCTTTCCCACTCCCTGTTAGTAGTCTTACGATTTCTTGCTTAAATATGCTTGAAAACGATTTAATCTAAATTCAATATATTGTGCAAGAAATGATGTGTGAAATCCGTTTAAAAATAAAGCAGAAATTACAAATATTATATATATAAATTCGTTACGTTGTACCTCTTCTTGTCGAGGAGATGTTTCAGCGAGTACTTGAAATTTGTAATATTGAGATCAGGGTAGTCAGAGTGTTCATAGGATGAAATGCATCAGCCATCAGCCAATCAAAAACATTATTTAACTGTTAGGTAAGATAGATTTTTCTGTTGTCTTAAAAAGCTGACTATCTTAACTGGCAGTGGCCTCTGTACTACAGTCGAACCTTGTTTATCTGGACAATTTGGTTACAGGTTAAAAACGTCCGGATAGACAGTTGTCCGGTTTTCTGAATCAATGAAAAACATATTTTGTTGGTAAATTCTGATTTCAGTCTCACAAGCCTTTTTAGGCTGAATGTATGTAAAATTTTACCAATATACCAATCCTTCTCAAATGTAGTCAAACAAAGAACATGTTTGCAAAGTTGCTTTTTTCATCAGATATGATTTTGGTAATTTGTAGCTTGAATACTAGAAGCATTCCCAAAGCCTCAATACCAGAGAAAAACTCTTAGTTGAATATTTTTCCTAAAATGAATAATGAATGTTTGAAAAAAAGATGTTGGCAATAACTAAGAATCAAGTTTTTAATCAAATGTTTAGACCAGTTTGGAAAACTTTAATTTCTTTCATTCACTACCTCTAAACTTATATGCATTTCCTTGTTTGTTTACAAACATCTAACAACAAATCAAACCTTAATCAAGTCTAGAATTAGACATGTTAAACTTTTCGAGTCTCCACACTTCGCACGTGCAAATCGTGCCCCATGTCACCCACAATCCTTCAGTCCTATCGAGCTCACTTTCTTGTTGTTACGCAACCTGCAAAGACGTTGCTGTCTACCGGAGAGAAATCTTACCTTTAAATTACGAAACTTCCCTGTTTCCAGTATCCTGGTATCGTTATGATTATCATATATATCTTTTTTACATGCAACATTGTAAATATTCATTTATTCTCCTTTTTGTTGAGGAGTTTATTCTTCGTTGCACTTCAAAATGGCGTGCTTCGTATCTCGTGTTCGTACACGTGACAGGAATTTTTAAATTTTGCTATTCTAATAATTCTTATTTAGCTTTACGATTGTTTGGCTAAATATGTTTTATGTATTATTGACCTCGTTTAATGATTGTCGGGTATTCGGGTATGGTAAGCCCGCCCATTTATCGATTTTCTTCTCGAGTATTTCTACCCGTTTTTTTGTGTAGCGTGTATTCGCGCTATGTAGCGTCTTTTCTCATGCGGTTGATTTGCATTTTACGACGCTTCCATTTTCACATATATTTTGACCCTCGTGTTTGTAAGTTACACTCGGGTTTAAATTTAATTTTTGATTTTTATATTTTATCAATTCTCCAGCCTTACGATTTAGTTGGGTTTGGAAAATGTATATTTTTGGTAAGGAAATTAAATTATTATATTTAATTTCTAGTATCTCCTCTATGTGTAATTATAAGTTTAAATTTCACTTGAGGGTTATTTTTTATTTCAATGTTTTTTCATATGTAGTTTTCTATGTATGATTCTTATTTCTACATTTATCACTTCTTTGGTATATATTTTTCATTTTGTTATATATACTTGATATTGTGTATCATGATTACCTGTGTGTTAACGATTTTCGGGGTGCCATAAATTCATGTCGGCGGTTGATCCTCATCCTTGCTGTCCACGATGTTACGGGATCAACTGCTCGTTCGACCGGCCTTGCGAGTTCTGCTCCGACTTAGATGAACCTGTCTTCCAAGCTTATGTGGCTGCACGCAAGAGAAGCTTGGCGAAGCCGACGTCCAAGACCTCTACAGTCTCCATCCCCCCCCAGACGGACCTGGCAGCGGATCTAGCCCAGTTCAGATTGATGGCACAGAAGATGTTGCCATTGATGAACCGCTTGATGCGCCTTCCGGAGGTAGCTGAAGGAGTGGTACCGGAGGAGCAAAGGCTCACCCCGTCGCCAGGGCGAGACTTAGTCTCCCACATAACTGGTCGGCGGGGGGGTGAAGAGAAGTCAGAAGATGCCATCTCTATCATCGCCCCATCTGTATTTGATTCCGCGCTGCCCACGCCGTCATCCAGGGACCCAAGGTTGACCAAGAAGGGCCACAGACTATCAACAAAGGGGGCTGAGGCGGCCAGGAAGTTCTCCAAGGGGGTGACGAAGACGAAGACCAATGGGAACCCCATGGGTACTGATAGGGGACGGCTTCCCATCATTCTTCCGACGGAGGGGGACAAGGCCACGGACAAGGGGCCCTCCAGTACAGCTTCTGCTTCTTCGACTGAGCGCAACCGTTCCCAGAACAGTTTGGTGGACTATGAGAAGTCGTCATCCTCATCTTCCCAAGAAGTCCAGTGGCGTCCCAGGGGCGGGAAGCAGCCAGTGGAAAACCAGCGGCCTATGGATAACCAGCAGCCAGTGGAAAACCAGCGGCCTGTGGACAACCAGCAGACTGTGGACAACCAGCGGCCCGTGGACAACCAGCGGCCCGTGGACAACCAGCGGCCCGTGGACAACCAGAGGTCCGTGGACAACCAGCGGCCCGTGGACAACCAGCGGCCAGAGGTCTCCCAGCGGTCCGTCGGCTCAGGCTCCAAGAGGAAGTCTGGGGACCCGCCTGAGATTTCTTTCTATGGCTCCCAGCCGGGTACTGTAGTCAAGAGAAACAAGAAGGATGCCTCCATGGACTCTCCCTTTCAGGGCTTATCCTGGTTTGAGAAGATAGACGAGGTCTACCGGCACTTCCCAGACTTGACTCGTCCTCCAGCTCCCACGCAGCCCATACAGAATGACATCAGTAGGGGAGCTCCAAAGACTGTTCCTGTGGCGGCTAAGTCTCTACCTCCACCAGACTCCACGGCCCAGTTAGCGGCACAACTGTCGGAGAGAGTGGGTTCGTTGGGCTTCGATAAGCAACCATCTAGAAGCTCGTTCTACAGGGGGTTTCCCTATAAAGTTCATAATGCGAACTTTACCAAGGCAGAAGAAACTTCTTTGGATGACAACTTCCGCTACCTGTTGGGGAAGGGGACGCCTTCGGAGCAGATAAAGGTGAACGATAGCCGTCTCAAGGAGGTGGAGACTTCTATCCATAAAGCGATGCAAACTTCCTCATATATTCATTGGTTTGCGGCCACTGCGGCTAGACAACTCCCGGCAATTCCGGACTCTGCTGACCCTAAGGGGTCTACTTCGGTTCCCTTCTCGTCCTTGGCCACAGCCAACGCCTTCTTCGACTCGTTAGGGGATGCCGTCTTGGATCTCGATCGTCATCTCCTCTGGATGGATTCCCAGTTAACTCTGCTAAGACGTTCAGCTTACATTAAGCAGCTGCCACAGAATACTGACCCAAAGATAAAAGAGAAGTTGTACCAGGCTCCTTTGTTTAGTGGCACCCTCTTCGGGGACTCAGTGGGCCAAGCTCTAGCTCAGAAGGACAAAGAACTGGAAAGGAAGAGGAACGAGGACATTCACAACTTAGCACTGTCAGTGTCTCCACGGCGAAGGCAGTCGCCAAGGATAAAGCAATTCACACCTTCTAAGAAGCAGTCGTTCCAGAAAAACCAGGGCCCGACAACTCCAAAGCGGAATTTTGACAGGCACTTTGGCAAGAACACAACGCCTGGCAAGAGTGGTGGCCGAGGCCGAGGCAGGGGCCAGCAGCGGGTTTGACCGGCAGGCTCCTTTGTACGACCAGATATCGACCCTTGTCCGCCCTCCGATTTTCCCGTTGAATGTGTTTCCTGGTCAGGTCGGGGGTCGTCTTCAACAATTTGCCGTCAATTGGCCAATTGTTTCGGACGACCCCTGGATACTCTCTGTAGTTTCTCAGGGCTATCGTCTGATGTTCCATTCTTTTCCTCCGGTTACCTTCTTTCCGGAGGGTCCACGTTTTCATCTGTCCGGTCCTCCTCTGGTGGCAGCAGAGGAGGCAATTCAGAAGCTGTTGGTGAAGGATGCTGTGATAGAACTGGATCCGAAGACAGTCTCCAAAGGTTTTTATTCACCAATCTTTCTTGTACCCAAGAAGGACACGGACGAGCTGCGCATGATCATCGACCTGAAGAACTTGAACCGGAACTTCCTGCAGAGACCGCCTCACTTCAGGATGGAATCAATACCGGCGCTGAAACTGGCTCTACGACCAGGGGACTGGATGGTCTCGTTAGACCTGAGAGATGCATATCTCCACGTTCCAATTCATCCAGCGTCGCAGAAGTATCTTCGTTTCGCAGTCAACGGCAGGTTGTTTCAGTTCAAGGTTCTTCCGTTTGGGATCTCGATAGCCCCTTGGCTATTCACTCGAATCACAGCTCCGGTACTGAGTTTTCTGCACTCCAGGTCCATCAGGATCCACGGGTACCTAGACGACTTCCTGTTGCCAGATCAGTCTCACCAGGGTCTGGAGGAGAACAGAGATCTTGCCGTTTTTACCTTGGAACATCTGGGGTTCATCGTGCATCCGGAGAAGTCCGACTTCATTCCGAACCAGAGGGTAAAATACATCGGAGCCATCTTCGACACAGGAATCTCGAAGATTCTTCCTCCAGAGGACAGGGTAATGGTAGCACGGAACTTGATACGATCTATGGCTCAGTCTCCCCAGACCCTAAGGCAGTGGATGTCCCTGTTGGGCAGACTCACGAGCATGCAGGATTTGACCAACAGGGGGAGGCTGAGACTTCGTCACTTTCAGTGCTGGATCAACTCCGTGAGATCTCTCGAGCTTTCGACTGTTTGCTGTCCTCCACCAGAGATCCTTCGCTCTCTTCATTGGTGGTTTCAAGACCAGAACGTGCTGCAGGGAGTTCAGCTGGTCCCTTTTGTGCAGGATGTTCTGCTGGTGACAGACGCGTCCATTGTGGGCTGGGGTGCACACCTCATGGACCAGATGTTTCAGGGCACTTGGTCTCGGGAAGAAGCGCCACTTCACATCAATCAGTTGGAGATGTTGGCTGTCTGGAAATCTCTTCAGTTCTGGCAGAACCAGTTGAGAGGGAAAAAGGTAATGTTGGCGTCAGACAACACGACAGTAGTGGCCTACGTAAATCGTCAAGGAGGGACACGATCAAAGGGGATGTTAGATCTTTGTCTTCAACTGTTCGACTGGATCGACAAGAACGGGTGTCAGATCAGGGCCAGACACATTCCAGGTCATCTGAATGTTCTAGCAGACAGCTTGTCACGGCCGAACCAGATCCAGTCAACAGAATGGACTCTTCATCCCACATCCTTCCAGATGGTGGCAGACTTGTGGGAATCTCCGATGATAGATCTGTTCGCGACCAGTCTGAACACGCAGCTTCCAGTCTACGTCAGTCCGGTTCCGGATCCACGGGCTTTCGCCGTAGACGCAATGTCAATCAGCTGGGACGGTCTTCTTGCTTACGCCTTCCCTCCACCAGCGCTGGTTCCAGCAGTCTTGGAGAAGGCAAGACGTCACAGCTGCGTCATCATTCTGATTGCTCCAGCCTGGCCCAATCGTCCTTGGTATCCAGATCTGTTGATGTCGTCAACCCATCCGGCGGTGGAGCTGCCAGTGTTTCAAACCTTACTGAGACAGCCAAGGTCCGACAGGTTTCATCGAAACCCCGAGTCTCTACATCTGCACGCCTGGAGGTTATCGAACGTAACCTCAGGAGAAGTGGGTTTTCTCAAGAAGTCGCAGAAGCAGTTCGGGGAGGCCTCAGGTCTTCGACTTCTGCCCTCTATGACTGCAGATACAGTAAATTCACCGAGTGGAAGCAGCAATTCCAGTCTGATGCTGCTATCTCCATCCCACTCGTCGCTGAGTTCTTGCTCTTTCTGAGGAAGGAGAAGAAGTTGAAGGCGGGAACAATCGATGGCTACAAATCGGCGTTAACAACTGCCTTAGCTTTACAAGGAGTCGATTTGTCAAGGGACCAGACCATTCATCGCTTGTCCAGATCGTTTCAGTTAGAGGATCTGAAGACTCCCAAGTTTCAGCTTAAGTGGAATCTGTCGGTGGTGTTGTCCGCTCTGCTGTCAGATCCGTTTGAGCCTATCAAAGAGGTTTCCCTGCAGTTTTTGTCTTGGAAGACAGCTTTCCTGTTGGCGCTGGCTTCTGCAAGCAGGGTGTCAGAGTTACATGCTTTAGACCATTCTACCATGACGCATGCTAAAGACTGGCAGTCCGTATCCCTTACTACCCTTCCCGGTTTCGTGGCAAAAAATCAGAAGTCGACAGTTGGGCCGTTGGGAAGAAGATGCTTCTCTGTTCCGGCTCTGTCCGTTGCTCTATCAGACGGCATGGAAAAGGATCTTCTTCTCTGTCCAGTTCGTTCTCTTAGGGAGTACCTGACCAGGACCAATTTCTTTAGAAGGGGTAGACATAGGCTTTTTCTACCATGTCTCCCTTCTTCCAATAAGGACATTACGAAAAACACAGTTTCAGCATGGCTGAAAAAGACGATTAAGGCAGCTTACCATAAATCTGCGACGTCTCCGCCGATATTTGGTAAGGTGTCTGCGCATGAAATTAGAGCCTGGGCTACGTCAGCCCCCCTGTGGCACTCTGCCTCGGTCGAGGACGTCATCTCTGCTGGATACTGGGCCTCGTCAACGACCTTCTCAACTTTCTATCTGAGGGATGTCCAATCTGACCTCCAAGGACTTCATCAACTGGGACCATTTGTGGCAGCCGGTGCAGTCCAGGCCTCCAAGCAGTAACATAGGTAATTACAACTCTTGATTGGAAAGAGGTTGTAAGGACGGAGTTCCTCCTTCTCGCTGAGAAATCCTATGTTGGCCGACCGCAGTTAACGGTTGTAAATCCACGACTGCCTAGGCCAGCCTACCATTACTTGGTTTAGCAGGAACTTGGTTCTCGCGACCTCTGTTTTTTGGTTAAAGGCAGTTACTCTTTTTGAGTCTCCAGCATCACTAGCTGATATCCTACCCTCCACCGATCTGTGGGAATCTGCATATAAGTTTAGAGGTAGTGAATGAAAGAAATTTAACAAAATTACAAGTATTTTGTATATTTATGAATGATACCTACCTCTAAACTTATAGTTTGGAACCCGCCCTGTCCTCCCCACGGATCGGATATCAGCTTATTGGGTTGCCTTCTACAAGAAAGTGAGCTCGATAGGACTGAAGGATTGTGGGTGACATGGGGCACGATTTGCACGTGCGAAGTGTGGAGACTCGAAAAGTTTAACATGTCTAATTCTAGACTTGATTAAGGTTTGATTTGTTGTTAGATGTTTGTAAACAAACAAGGAAATGCATATAAGTTTAGAGGTAGGTATCATTCATAAATATACAAAATACTTGTAATTTTGTTAATTTTAGTTTATAAATTATTGTTATCTAGGAATAAATGAATTGGAAAATGTGTCTTTTGTCAGGTTTGTCCTAATAAAGATTTAATATTAAACAATATTTCTTTAAAAGTGACTTTGTTATCACAG
>OV121083.1:55912653-55957944 GCA_921293015.1 Phorcus lineatus | reverse complement strand
GAGAGAGAGGAGAGAGAGAGGAGGAGAGAGAGAGAGAGAGAGAGAGAGAGAGAGAGAGAGAGAGAGAGAGAGATAGAGACAGATATGGGGACGGACGGACGGAGAGAGACAAAGTGAGAGACAGAGAGAGTAAATTGTAAGAAGTAAACATCCTTTGTCGCTTTTATTCTACGCTACAGGGCAAAGAGCGGGATTCCTTCGAAAACAGCAACAGTGTAATGACGTCATTTCGGCAAGCCTCATATTTCTTTCGTAAATCAACTCCTCTTGATATATTTGATATCAGAAGACATTCAGGTGAGATTATCTATTATGTTTCGAGCTGGAGATTCTGCAGTAGAAGTTGCTTACTTATTATAGACCGACAGAGTGCTAGATGCCATGCCAAACGCTTATCTGCTTTTATGTTATATGAGCATGATGATCGTTTTCCGATATTAAACAAGTCTTTGTCAATTTTACATGTATTTTTATTCAAAGGTGTTACAACAAAAAGGAATACCTTCGTGGAAGCAATTGCTGCAAACACTTCCTTCCTTCAACTTTTTGTGAGCTAGGGGTACTTTCTCTTTGCAACAAGACTTGCAATACACCTTCAATATAACAAATATGTGTGTTAGTTCATTTAAAACTATTAATCTTTCACTCACCTGTACTGTAATATAATCTTGTAATCGTAAACCCTTACTTATCCTGGTGAGGCAATGATCATCAACGCTATATGACGGCATTTCCTAATTTTCTTAAGAGTAAATTTATTAGCTGTAAAATTTAGTTGAAAATCATAATTACCATTCATTTGGACCTCTTGTATAATGGTATGCCTTACAGTGAGGACAGTTATATTTTATTCAGTGACGTAGTCACAATCACTAATGAAACATTTGGATTGCTTACAGATTTTGACCTAGTGTCTTAAGAAGGACACATCCATTTTAGTTTTACAAAATAAATGTTTCCAGACATTGATGTCTGCATTTTTTTCAAATGTTGCGAACTGACACATGTGATACCTTTCAGTATTGAGTGTGAACCTTTTGCTTCCGGTTTGAAAAAGTGAAAACAAAAAATGACGTCATTATGGTACAGTCGTCTTAACAGGTTGTGTCTCGCATTGAGGTTATTTTGCATACATATGAAATAATAAAGGCTTTAATAGGTTGATGCAGTTTTATCGCGTTTATGAGGGGTCAACATCCACAATGCGTTTCAGTAAAATTCTAAAATCTCGTATACCATAAAGTTACTTGAATATTTCCCCCAAAAATATTCTTATGTATGGATTGCCGGTTTGGTTAGTTTATAATATAGTGTAGTTGAATCCATTGAAAATAATTAATCATTATTTTTATCTTCAATTTCATTCAAATAAAACAAGAAGAATAAAATAAAATATATAAGAAATAAGTTCTTGCTTGACATCTCACCTTTCCACATATTTCACAACGCTTTTTTGAATGAGGCCATCTCAGTCTTTCTTTGCAGTTATGGCAGTTTCTGACCCCGTTCTTGTCAACCATTGAAGGTTTAATTGGCCCCGGAAGTTCCTTTGTGTATAATCTAAATAAAGAAAGTCAATGATTTTTCAACTCTAGAGAGAAATATAACAATTTCATAAGCATTGCAATGGAGAAACCATAACTACAAACATTATGCAAATTCTTCAGGAAAAAACAATGTGATAAAAATCTACACTTTAAGTTGGTTTTGAGTCTTCTAAACCCTAAACTTTATCGACTATATAATCAAAATGGAAATGTTGACATGACGGGTTTTTGTAACCACAGAGTCACTAATATAACCTCATTTCCTTCAGTTCAAATGTCTGGTATCGCTGACGGTTTGGTGCCAATGTGCCTACATCCCAATGTGCCTACAAAAAATGTGTATTTACTTTGGGCACTGAAAAACATGTACACCCCCTTCTCAGAAAATGGGTTTGACCCGAAAGTCAACAGTTGATCCCAGTTATTTGTATTCGCATGTCTGTTCATCGATACCCGCTGAAAGCATATGAAATGATGTATTCTTTAGATGTTGCTAATCGTCATACATATGCTTCTTCGATTAAGCACGTCTTGTATACCAATTGCTTTGGCTACGTCTGGTTGTTGGCTATATACCCACCTTGCATTGCGTCTAAGACGACAATTGTTATGAAATTATTCAATCTGATCACCGTTACCTGTTAAAGAATCTGAGTAGAGGGCTCTTGCTTTCAAGGTAAAGCATTAACAATAAATGTTAAAGAAGAATGTTTTTGATAAATACACAAACAATTTTCCACTAGAAATAATTTTTTATGGACCTCCTTCTCTAACCATTGTAACAGTATCTGAAATATTAAAATCAATTCGCAAATTCATAAACTAATCCAAACGTTTTGCTTAAATGCTCATATCATGTTATTGTTTGCATTGTCACAAATGCATTTCACCATCATTTCTAATGCACCTTGGTTACTCTAGTTACATCAGTGCAGCCAAGCAGTGTGTTATGTGTAAAACCACATGTATGATAGGAATAATTTTTCATGAAATAAATATCAAACTTCATCAAATAAGAAAGCGTGAAATGTCATGTGGAATAAAATTTGTTATTGTCATTATCAAACTTCTCTCAAACAAATTTCGTTTTACTTACTTCAAATGGATTAAGTGGAATAGTCCATTATCAAACATAGGTTGGAGGAACCCAATATACAAACCACCCATGCATGGATTTGTTTTGATACCAGTGTAGGCAAACTGGGCTGTAGGCACATTGGGAACATACCTCGCTAACAGCTGGTTACTAAGACTAATATGGTGTACAGGATGGTAATTACTATAAATCAACTGCAGACACTCCAACTGTTTCAATCGTCTTGACCGTAGCAATTGAATGGGATATGCATGGTCTAAAATACGAGTAAACTTTTAAAAGAATATTCCTAAAATAAATATTAACACAGACTGTTGGAATGGATCATACTCCGCAATTAAACAAGAAAAAAGCGAGTATCACTCACTGAAACCCACAATCTGATCTTCATGCTAAGTGCCAAAAGCTAGTAATAACTTTATTTTCGAAAATAGATTTCAAACCCAAACAAGAATATAATCAGGAATACCGTCGGTGAAATTTCCCTTAAAGATCCATTTTCATCTTTGCATAATGTTCTAAGTAATTTTAACGTATTCATTGCAAAATTAGAAAACGTTTAATTCAAACAAAACGACAATCGGACCGAAATTCATTAAAATAATAACAATTAAACGAAAGGGCATTCCCGAATCGACGTGGTACTATGAATAGAAGGGGCGTATTATTTGCAAGATCGTGAAGGATTGTGGGACATAAACAGAGGATGTAAACAAAGATGGCCGAATCAAGACGTTCGCGGAGACCGAGTCGAAAACTCTTAGAAAGTTTGGAGGAAAGGAAACGTTTTTATGTAGTGGAACAGCATTTAGTTAGATAGAATATACGTTGATCTGCTCGAATAAATAATAAATAAATATCCATCATCGTGATCGGAAGCCATAACAATGAGATCGTGATAAACAGGAAGTATGGTAAATCCTACACATAAAACTGTGACGTCACGGATTGTGGGTTCGTTTATGGCTACGGCAAGTTTTGGAGGGTGGTATACTTTGAAATTAAAATTAAATACCTTCTCGTTGATTATAAATTCTTTTTATGGTCTCAAAAAATTGTTGAAAGATTTTTCTACAGAACTGTATAGTCGGATGTGCGATATATGAAAACGGAGTTATTACGAATGCAAAGTTGAAAATGGATCTTTAACTGAAACAGGGTCAAAAACAACTTTCTTGATTAGGGGATAAGACTTGTCATTTGTACCCAGTGCATTAGTGAAACCTTCAACCGTCAACCCGAAAAATTTAATATCCGTTGGATAATAAGTAACTGCAATAGTAGATCTCAGTGAAATCAGGTCTAACCTACCTCTTTGCCTGTGGTGTCTGATCTGAGAGCTGCTCCATTGCGATCATTTGACTTTAACCCCCAGCAATGTTGCTAGAAAACGATAATCAACGAACGATGATTAGGTAATATTAAAAAAAAAACTCTTGAACATCTAAAAACTGTACAAAAAATTATTCGTGTCAAAATATTTTCTGTAAAATGTTCATTTTAGCACGGTGTACTTCCGCAGGTTCCAATTATTCTACACCACTTGTTAAACCAATTTCAAATATTGGTTTTAAATCTATAAGTTTGGATTTACAAGAAGTCTCTCACTCTAGTGGTGGATGTATTTCTCCTACTTCATTATGTATACTCTATCTTAATTGTTATTGTTATCTCATTGTTAATCTACAATGGTTGTTTCTGTAAACACACCTATATATACATCTATAGATCTTTTTGTCCATATGCTTGAAAACGGTATAAGGAGCTATACTGAACATATAAAAACTGTACAAAAATTATTCGTGTATTTTAAACATAATTGATCAGGTTGATAAGTTAACGAGATTTTTATTAATAATCTTTTTATTTCACTCTCACAAGAAAATGTAAATTCTTGTGTCAGGGATCATTATAGCTAAGACACATTGCCCCGCTAGCAGACGATAGACGATCAATTATGTTTAAAATTCAAAATCTATTTTGCTATTTACAGAAACGGTAAAAGGACACATACAGTGATCTATTACATAGAACTGAATTTGAAATTGAAAACTCGCCAGTATTTTGGGGAGGGAATCCCCGATGTGTCATTGGTCACGTGATTCAATATGGCGGCAACCGATCGCGAGAGATCGACTGAGTTGCTTTACTGCTAATAAATACTTTTCTCTGAACTTTTTTATTACAGAAAAGGTGCGAACTTTTAGGTATAAGTGTACAGAAAGCGTTGGTGTAGTTTTTTCGTGCGGGAAAGTCGTAACAGATGCGCGAAAGTGCGACAAAGGATTGCCGTCTATAGGGATGCGTCTCAGCTCTGATGTAGGCCTAGTGGAAACGACTGGAGTGAACGTAATCAAGCAAAGTTTACTCAGCTAGTTTAGCGCTATATAAATGGACATATTATATTATTATCATTATCAGACATGTAAACCATACCTGTTAGCTTGAGATCTTGTGTACAGTGGTCCGGCTTACGTCTTCTTTAAATATAAAGCGATACCTTCACTCGTGTGAATTTAAATAATGAGTTGTCATGACTTGGCGCTATAATTGTGCACAAGCAAATCGATAGACATCACGCAATAGGTGAGGTGAGGTAAGTTGGTGTTTAACGCCGCCTTCAAGATTATTTCACTTATATCGTGGCTGCTAGTAGTAGTGATCTATAGTACATTATAAACGCAATTTCGACTTTTTTCCCGTTTTGCGTCTATAATGTACTATGGGGGTTTCTGGCTAATTGGCCACCACACCTGTTTCCACTCAAGTCACGGTCGAACGCATCGAGTTTACACACCACGACAAACGCAAACAAACCGCGACGCTATATATTGACTCACAACGACACGCTCGAACGCCTCAACTTTACACTCACCAACAGCAATTCATGTACACTCGGAACAGTGTTCAAAGACAGAGTGTCAAACGAATCCAATCCTTGAGAAATTTAGTTTGTCATTAGTGAGATTAGACCCTGCTGATGAATAGCGGTGATTATTCTTCCAAAATGCCATCCACTTCAAAATAGTTTGAAACTAATATCTTTGTAATCCGCTCTATCGGTGATACTGTATAGAATTAGTGTCTCATAGGCCATTACTGGCCAGACAGCATACATTTTACTTGTTGTGATATATATATATGATTGTATGTTGCCTGTATGCAGTGTGACACTTTAATAAAATACATTTCTTCTTCTTCTTCTTCTTGTATATAGAACAACTAACCAACTATACCGGGTGACGTAACTGAAAACTTCAGCAGTCTTTTATCCTTTCTGTAATCCGTATTTAGGTGATACTCTATATAAGAGACTTCAAGTATTTTGCTTCCCTCATTCATTATCGTTTCATTTTCCCCCTCTACGCAATCTCATATCTCGATAATTCAAAATGCAACTGTCATTCGACGATGGTATACTTGTCATTGCCAAAGAAGGAATAGAGTTTAGATTACCAATTTTAGCCCTTATGGCGTTGAAATCAACGCGTACATTCTGATTATTCAACCTCTGATGGACTATGACATTCACATCCGTGTTATCCGTCATACCTACAGCAATGCAGGGGGTGACAGGCTGTAATTCTCGACTCGGTTAAAGCCTAATAGAGGGCCCCGACGATGGTAAATAACACCCACATCACACAATAGACTCACCTACATTCACCTCTCACTACTATGGAAGGGGATGTGTGCCAAAAATGAAATCATGTAAACTCGTAATTCGCAAGTTGTAACATGTTGTTCTCAACCATGCACTTCTCGAAAACACAAGTCCAAGTCTGCAAACCTAACATTTCATTCTTGTAAAACTCAACTTTCTGTTCTCAACTTTTACAAAGTTCAAATGTAATTCTAGAAATGTTAAGTCGAAATTCATTTTTGTATTTCAAATACGAGGGATATACACATTTAGCAATGCTACAAATTACGTTTTACAATTGGTGAATGAAAAATGAAGAGTTGTAAAATCACCCTTTGGAAACAGACTTTTGCATCTGGAGTTTTACATGAGTTGCATGGTTATGATTGCAATGTTCCGAAATACATCTGTACACGATTTCGCATTGACCATATTTGGAAGTTTAACGAAGTCTGCCGATGATTCCCGAAGATGATCGGTATTTGACAACAACGAGACCTCCCTGATCCAAGCTCCATGCAACGCTTTGCAAGCTTTCCGGATAGTGTTGAGTTGAGTCCACCTCAATGCGCGGAGCTTGCGCTTGAGCATGCCGTCACCTTTTGTAAAAGTTCTCAGTAACTCGCGTACGGTGTTTTTGGACCCCTAAGGCAAATAGCAACAATTATCATTATAATAATAGAACAAATATCATTTGCAATTAATTCTTATCTGACCATTATCCCAAAAAAATTTCGTGAATACGTCATTCTCTAAAATATACCCGTGTTTATTGTAAGAAAATTTCCGAACTCTTTTCGAGCCCCTCAGATGTTGTGACGGAGTCAACGCATATTAACTTTTCGAGGGCCGATTTCAATAGTTCAAAACACTTAATCAATTTCGTAGCATAACAAATTTTTACAAAACTGAAAAGTATCATTTTTTCAAAGTACATGTTTATTGTTTAGTAATTGGTATAACAATGGAATATGAGCGTTTCCGACGCATTTGGAAAAGCATGATTACTTTGTAGACCATCTTTCAACACCATACTTTTGTGTCGTCTTGGCAATCAATTTTAAATGATTATTATTTTATGACATCACCTAATTATGATTTATCACTAGGAGAATAATGGTTTACATTAATTAACTGATGTGAAGTTTGATTTTATGCATGTACTCAAACCGCACTCGCGTAATAATACCTTCAGTTGATGAACACAGTTGGTAAGATTTGTAATTATACACAGGCCCGTAGCACTAATTTCGAGGGGGGGGGGGGGGGGGGGGGCTGAAATTAGGGATTAAAATTGCTCTCTCGGGGGGGGGGGGGGGGGGGGGTAGAAAAAAGATTATACTTTATAGGTAATGACAGATTGTTTATTTAAGAAAAACTCCCGCTTACAACGTCGTAGAGAGCAAATACAGTGCAGTTAATGTTCACGTCACTCACAAAGTCATTAGTGCCTTTTGTCAGATGGCGCATGAAACTTATGATATTCTATTTTTCACACAAACATTGAAATAAAGAGCAAAAAAGTTGTTTTTTACCCTATGGGCCTGAAACACACTGGATAATATTCAAGATATACACTACGTGAATCGATAATTAACTATCAATTACGATACAATAGTCGTGTTTTTGTTGCTGTGCCACTTGTCTTGATGCGAGAAATCTAAGTTGTACACCCCTAAGTTATACGTATGGCAATGTATAATCTTGTATTTCAAATAATTGTTAGAATTTTAACATCTTGATGATAACAAAGGTATTTTGATTTAAATTGTATCTGATATCTGAATTTGCAAGAGCTTTTCGACTTAAAAATGGGCAAAATAGCCTATGTATCGAACAATGACCTGATGTTCTCTGGCGGCCTGCCAGACCAGGCAAAAATTGATAGACCGTTCGCTTATAAGACGACGAGTTAAAAATAACATGTCACATGATATGCCAGTCATTTGATTTTGACATGTTCTTCAATCAAATTTGTTCAAAATGTTAAAAAAACGTCTTGTTTAGAAGGTTCATAGCTTTAAAACATGACTGTAAACGGTATTAAAAAAATGTTTCTTTTAACGAAATAATATTTATTGGTTAAACGACCGAATGAAAGACTAACAAAAGAAAAAATATTCTTTTCAATGACTTTGGAACTTTCCCCTTACTTTACGTTGCGTAGTTATTTTTCTAACTATTAATTTGAAAGAATAACATGCCCGTGTTTTAAGGGTAACGTGGGTGTACAATATAGATATATTTTTTCTACCGCTATTTGTCTTTGCGACACAAGTATGCCGTTGTTTTATTATTCTAAATCAAGTCTCGTAATTTGGTGAGTTTTTTTAACCCAACCTAAATATCTAAAACGATATTTTTTTATAGTGAATCATCTCGATGGAGTAAGTTGTGCAGAGATTTAGTGTCCAGTAAAGTCTAACCCAGAATTAAAGTTCACAATATTCTTTCGTGAGATAAACCTCGTGTAACCCTTACGAAAACAGTAGAAACAAATTATCTAGATCAACAATTGACTAAGAACTTTGACAAAAGGTGAAGGTCGCATGCCCAAGCTCCACGCATTGTGGCGGACTCAGTTCAACACTATCCGGAAAGCTTGCAAAGCGTTGCATGGAGCTTGGATCAGGGAGGTCTCGTTGTTGTCAAATACCGATCATCTTCGGAAATCATCGGCAGACTTCGTTAAACTTCCAAATATGGTCAATGCGAAATCGTGTACAGATGTATTTCGGAACATTGCAATCATAACCATGCAACTCATGTAAAACTCCAGATGCAAAAGTCTGTTTCCAAAGGGTGATTTTACAACTCTTCATTTTTCATTCACCAATTGTAAAACGTAATTTGTAGCATTGCTAAATGTGTATATCCCTCGTATTTGAAATACAAAAATGAATTTCGACTTAACATTTCTAGAATTACATTTGAACTTTGTAAAAGTTGAGAACAGAAAGTTGAGTTTTACAGGAATGAAATGTTAGGTTTGCAGACTTGGACTTGTGTTTTCGAGAAGTGCATGGTTGAGAACAACATGTTACAACTTGCGAATTACGAGTTTACATGATTTCATTTTTGGCACACATCCCCTTCCATACACTACAACCGGCCCTCATGCTAATTCATGTCTAGACTTATTTAAACATATTGGTTATTGTGTACAGCTATGCGAGTCTTGACTAGAGAGCCCTTGACTGAAGGGGGTGAGAATATTCATTCAAACTGCCTCCGTTTAGATCGTAAAGATAATCTCTTTCTCTGTAATAGATTGAATTAGCTTAAGGAGAGAGATGTAAAAGTCAAACATCCAATACGTGATTACCACATCGAGATAAGTACTATTACGCATTGTTTCCTTACATCATACTACATTGAAGTGTCATTCTACTCATCATCTCTTCTCAGTGGCACAATCAGTCATCCCTTTCTCACTTTTCAACACCTACATATACTGTACGATTCTACACCTATGATATAAAGTACGGAAAGATTGTTCTCGACATTATTGAGGATTAATCGTACTCATTTACTGCAAGGAAAGCAGTTGATAATTGCAGAACAAGACTATTTGATGAGTCTCTTTCACAAAAAGGTTGAGAAAATCGATGACGAGTTGTGGTTATGTCCCTATACAGGTAATTGGACAATTGTTACCTGCAGTTTATACTCAATTAAGGAAGAACAGCTGATTAAGCAAGCAATTGGAATACCATAATAATGAAGCAAATGTTATGACATAATCGGTTCAAGACTTAACACATTCAAGTTAAAACAAAACAAAGAAGGTGAGTTTCCATATCAAAAACATAATAATTCGAAGTGGAAAAACCCTAATACGAGTAACAACTGAATGAATCGTTGATTTTATATATTTAAAATATTTTAAATATTGAGAATTTACCAAATAAAATTATAATTCAAACTGAATATCAAACTAAATTCATAAAGAGCATCACACATCATATGAAGTTGCTCTAAACATGCGTAATATGAGATGAAGTATGACCGCTCGTTCATAAACCATTTCATTTTAACAGCACATTGACGCTCCAGTTTTATGATTTACTTACCTTGATGTTGCATTCGGACTATTTTAATCATACAAAAGGAGTCACTTAAGTAAGTGTTGAAAATGATCCGAGGATTGGGTTTCTTTTAAGCTTTTTTATTTACTATAGGAACCTTGTCTCAAAGCGGTATACATGCTTCATAACGAATCATTAAATTTCGCATTTTGTTGAAAATACACGACACGTTATTTATATGCATTTTCACTGCAAGTCGATATGTTTCATTAACAAAATATATACAAAAATTAAGGAAAACAATTGCATTTATATGATATTATCTTTATTTATATATATATATTTTTTTAATGTTTTTATCAAATGATCATTAAGGTAATAAGTATCTGCAAGAATGCCATAGACAGTTATAACATTATATCAAATTATTTATTGGAAAAGAGTAATTAGCCAGCGCTAGTCGAAAATCTCACTTCAAAACGATGATTTCTTTGCCGAGACTAAGTTCTAGTTACGATCTATCTATATATCGCACAATAAAGAATGCATGCAACAAGAATATTCCAAACAAAACTGTTACTATCCGACCATCAGATCCACTCTGGATGAACAATCAAATTCGATCACTGATACGCACACGTAATAGACATCATAAACAAGCTAAGTTAAGAAATTCAGCTATCGTTTGGACTCCATTTCGTCAAAGTAGAAATAAAGTTATCTCAGCAGTCAGATCGGCAAAAAGAGAATATGCGAATAAACTGGATAAAATGAATAATCAATCAACTTCTGAAAAAAATTGGTGGAAATTAGTTAATAATTACATGAAGAGAAATAAAAATAATTTTACGTTTCCTCCTTTAATCCATGATGATGTGGTCAGTGACGACTTACAAGATATAACTGAAACTTTGAATGATTATTTCACTAGGCAATCGCAAGTAGAAAATCACGAGTCCCAACCCCCTAATATCAAACAAAAGTCGGTTAACAGTTTATGGGAAATTAGCCTTGATAACAGCGAAGTATACGGCGTCTTAATGTGTGTTAAGACTACAGCTCGTCTATGGTGTCGGTTAGAGAGACAACCACAAGGATCCCTCACAGCTTCGACACATGCCTGGTCTAAACGTTTTAGTAAATCATGGGAAAACAGAGTTTTAAAGGTTTTAATGACTTGGAACTAACTGCACTTTTAAACAGAAGGGACAGATCTATTGGCTGGATGATCATGTTCATATATTTATGTTGCTGGAGCGGTCTTCACATAAGCTCACACGAGCTTGTTGACCAATCCATTTCATGTCTCTATTTCTTCGTGAAATAAATACGTTTAAACCATATCGCGCTGAATCATATACAATAATAACATCATTTTTACCATCTTTTGTGTTGGAGTGAAATATGCTTGATGATAAACTAAGAAACATAGACTCAGTAGGGTTATTTATAAAAAAACAACAACACCTTGATCGAAATGTAGCATGTAATGTACATCATATAAGAAACTTTTGGAAGGAGATACAACCAAATTATTCACTGTAAACTAAGACTTGTCTGAAGCGATCTAAACGGACATAAATTTGATAGATGTTTTACAAAATACGCCAAGCTGCCCTTGCGGTCACCATTATGAAGATGTCATTCACTTTCTCTTTATTTGTCCAAATTTTGCTCGTTTTCGATCAGAGTGTTTCTATTACGTTAATGGTTATTATATTCAAACTGTTTTATTTGGTAATTATTCCTATTCTGACGAAATCAATGAAAAGATTGTTAAATCTGTTCATTTATATTTTACCCTTACTAAACGTTTTTCTGTTTAATCTATAAGTATTTATCATAAAGTCTGCTTACTTCAATGATGATGAATTAAGATATGATGTATAAATGTATATAGTCTCTGAAATACAGGGAATTTACAGTCGAACTGCCAATTACGCCAAATCGTTTTTACCAGATACAACAAATTTATGGAATGCTTTACCTCGTTCCAAACAGTCGTGTACATATTCAGAATTCAAACATCTAATCACTAAAAGTAAAAATTAAATTTATTTCAACCTTGACTACGGCACCCGATTTTGTCAAATTATTCACTGTCAACTCAGATTCGGTTGTAGTAATCTAAACTCGGATAAATATAACAGACACATATTGCACAGTCGATGCTGCTCTTGTGGATAGCAGACAGAAAACTCCCTACATTACTTTTTCACTTGCGGTAAGTATAACAACCATCATCAGTAGATATGCAAGTTCGGAGAAAGACACAATTTTAAAAGAAATTATCATTCGTCCACTTATTCATATCACACGATCAGAGAAATAGTTAAATTTATTTGTTTTACTTCACCATACCTCGATAACATATTCATAAACTTTGATACCTTATAAATATGCTTTTACAATTAAACTTAATTGGAATGCAAAATTTGACACGATTTTTTCATCAAAAACAGTACCACAGATATATAAGTTTTAGATGAATCACAGTTTAACGCTTCATGTATCCTATTATTCATATCACACGATCGGCGCACAGCTACCAATAAATATTTGAGTTAAAGGCGTGCTGGGAATCTCTTTTCTTAACCACATAAAAAAAATAAAAAATATGCACGCTATATGGAGAAAGAGAGTTGGCATCAAAACTGTTCAACACCTATATTTACCAAATTATCGGTGTAGTGAACAGACTCGATGAAACTATTCAAAGCCTATATTTACCAATATTCAGACCATACTAGCAATTTACTGATGAAAGCATCGCATAGACATAATTAGGAGCGGTCAAACAACCGAAACGGAGAACATCGTGTATATATAAGAGTCTGTAACAGCTAATTTCCTCGTCCCCGAATTATCATACAGCATGGAAGACGATAAAAAAATTGATTTTGAACAGCCGTGCACCGCGAACAGTGAGCTGTTGGGTAAACAAATAAAGCGTTCTGATTGTGAGTTTGATACTGTATCGACAAAGAAGGTTAGGAATGGAACAAGTAAGAAAAAGGTAACATTTAACGAAGATCGTTATGAAGACGTTGCTATCGAGTCTGACGACAAGCTATCCGTGAGTGATAGTGGGAAAAGTGAAAGTTCCAGTGATTCGTCGGAAGACAATTCTAGTTCATCTTCTTCTTCAACGCTATCCGTGAGTGATAGTGGGAAAAGTGAAAGTTCCAGTGATTCGTCGGAAGACAATTCTAGTTCATCTTCTTCTTCATCCGACTCAAAGGATTCGAACTCGACCTCGAGCAGTGATAGCGACGACCGTGACGGCGAAAACAGAGTCGCCGCTCATCACGATAAAGGATCGGCGGGTTGGACCAGTGTGAAGAATTCAATTTCTAATGCCATTAAGACAAAGGTGGCGTTGAATACTCTGTACATCAGGAAAAAGAACGCTCAAGGTTTGGAAACCCGGCTGAGGTTTCCGATCATTCTGTTGTCAAAGGTAAGTCAGATCAAACTATTGTGATAAAATATCTTTCACTTCCAATATGTTTGTCATAATCTGAAAGTTCACTTTTAAGATTAATTATAAACATTTTGCATTGTGATTATATCGTTAGTCACGTGATCTCTCTCAATAATCAAATCAAGTATGATCATTAGCTCGTTAGTCACGTGTTCTGTAGCGATCATTCATCTTTCAACAATAGCGGAGTACTAATAGCTGTAATCTGTTGATATAGAATTAATCGCGTTAACATCTCTTATCTAACTAATTAGTAAAGAAAGAAAACGATATAAAGTATGCGAATAGTTGTGTTTGAATTGATTTGATCATACATTATATCTTAATTATTTAATGTTCATTATGTCGTTAGTCACGTGTTCTGTCACGATCAATCATCTTAATCAATAGCGGACTACCTAATAGCTGTAATCTGGTGATATAGAACTAATCGCGGTAACATCTCTTATCATTAGTAAAGAAACTAAACGATATAAAGTATGCAAATAGCTGTGTTTGAATTGATTTGATCATACATTATATTTTAATGAACATTATTCACGAGATATTTGATTGGGTTTACAGTTCATTGCTGGGATAGGAAAACTGAAGAGGGAGCATCAGAGACTTAAGAAAAGATATAAGAAGAAGCATGACGTAAAGAAACTCAAAGCCTTCATTATCAACAAAAGACCGTGGTACAAGGCTAGATTCGTCAAACTCTCAAACTACTGGTACATAGACGTGAGGAGTTACGGAAGAAAGAAGAAGGAGGGGTCTTACGATAAAGAAAACGGAGTCTTTTTTCCCGTTAAGGACTACTTCAAAACGTTGCAAGCCGCTGATACCTACTTGAAGAACAAGAAGCAGAACAAGATCAAGAACAAGAAGCATGGCGGCTACTAATGCATTCAAATGCGATATTTGTAAGAACATTGTCAAGGGACGTAGGAGATCGGAAAAACATTTCTTAAATTGTTTTTGTGTAGAAAGACGTTTTTTCCAATGTGTAGCATGTAACAGAAAGTTTAGCGGTAAACATTTATTTACACGTCATATTAACAGATGTATGGAACATGTATACCCGAGTAGGAGAAGGAAACAACGAGGTGATGGGAAATTCTCTAAAGCGGCTGCTGTTGAGAAGTTTATTAAATGTAGGATATGTAGTAAAAGAGTAAAGAAGAAGAGGGGTAGTAAGGGATATAATCGCTTCCTAGATTGTAGTTGTGTAATAAACCATTATTATCAATGTATTTTATGTAATCGGAAATTCTTGAAAAAAAGCTTACTTATACTTCATAAAAACTGTTGTATGAAACCTAGTCTCGGAAGAAAGGCTGTACAGAACTACAAACAAATGAAACCTATTTCCTACACATGTTTTAGGTGTAGCGAATGTTTTCCAAATCGAACTCGATTTAACAGGCATCTGAGAATCTGTTCAAGAGACGATTGGCTAGGCGAACTGTGCGGAGAGTTGGTAAATACAACCAGAAATCCTCACCGCTGTAGTCGCGGTAAAAGTCATCGCCCTCTTGATTCTCCAACATACAAATGTCGAACCTGTTATGAAGTATTAAAAAATCGTCGGTTATTATGGCGTCACAGACGACGTTATCATGTGGGTAGGGGAGAAGGGGTTAATGTTCAACCCGAACCTTGGTCCGTTGGAGACGATAAAAGACCCTGGACCGACGAGGATGGAGCTTTAACGGACGAAGCCTTACTCGATGTTTATGAAACCCACAGGGGCATTATATAACGCGCTAGCGATACCACAAGCGGCGCAGTGGTTCATACTTACAATTTCCCTCTGTCGGGGATAGAGGAAGACCCTCAATCTATAGACTTCCGTAGCCAGTTGTCGCATAAATTTCAAAACGAGAGTAACGCCTTTAAGGTTAACCTTGCTTTCGGACTTATCCTGAGGCATCTTGAAACGGGCGAATACCGTTATTTCATTCCTCATCGGAATGTGAATGTATTTGATTCACCACCTAGAATTTCCGATTTCGAATCCATGCTCAGAGTAATGAAAAAAATCCGTAAGAAAAGTATCAGCGATCACATGCTTCAACAACGTCCGAACACTAAATGGCAACCGGTGTTTGTAACCAACGTGACTTACTGGGTGTATCGAACTAACTACGTGTTAGGTACTCCCCCCTCCTCAGCACTCCCTCAGTGGTTTAAAGATAAGAAAAGTCTACTTTTTACCACGCAGTTGGATTCGATGTGTGCATTCCGATGTTTGGCTCACCACCAGCAAAAATTGGGAGCTGATTCCGTCAAATCGAACTCGCGCCCGCCGACTAAATCGAAGATTCGTTACTTGTTCAATGTGTGGGAGAGAGTTAAGGGTAGCGAAGACATGACATTTGATAACTTTAAAAGACTTAATGTACCAGACGATGTTCCACTGTTTGAAAAAACGTTCAACGTGCGTGTGAACATATTTCGTTTGTGTGAAGAAGGACGGAGCTGCGTTCCGGTTTATCTATCTACAAGGAAAATAAAAAATTGTATTTCGACTTTAAACATGGATTGTTTTGAGAACCACCTGTCTTACATCTCTAACTTAAACGCGTATACGAGAAGGTACAAATGCGAACTTTGTGAGATGATGTTCGGCACAGCACGAGGTTGGAGACAGCATTTAAAAAGTGTTTGTTTAGAAAAGACTAAAACTATATACCGAGGCGGATATTTCACCCCAATCAAAAACATTTTCGATGAAATAGAAGAATGTTTTGATATTTGTGTACCGACAGAAAATAGAATATACGAATATCATGCAATGTTTGATGGGGAATCTTTATTGTTGAGACAAACGGAAGGAGAAGCAGTCTCAACTTCTTCGACGAGTTGGACCGCCCGTCATCACCCTATATCCATCTCTGTTTGTTCTAATGTACCCAAGTTTGAGCACGCTAAATGTTTCATTTCATACAACTCAAAAAGTCTATTGAACCAAACAATCGCTTATCTCAGTGATATTTCCAGAGAGGCGAAAAGATTGATCGAGGTTAAACTTGAGTCCGTGCTTAAAGAAGTTGATAAACATATCAACGCGTTATATTATAGAAAGACACAGTCCTCGCCACAGCGAGAGAGCGCTGATGAATCAGTCTCACCAGCGATGCGTGATCGATTGTCTAGACCTAACGTCTATCGCGACTTCCTGAGGCGTGTAGAGACAGGTGAAGAGATAAACCCCGTGTATAATGATTGGGAGGACATATCCAAGAACGATGTGATGTGTTCAGAGCAGAAGGACGACGGAGAGCTAGATATGACCTGGACAGATAGCGATGAATTATACTACAAGAAATGTGTTTACCTGCAAACGAAATTGAATCAGTATTGTGCTCAGTTACCAGTCCTAGGTTTCAACAGTTCTAGGTACGATCTGAATCTGTGGAAATCGGGTCTGGCTAGAGCCTTAAACATCGTCGACACTCCCGACTCAAACTATTTTGTGGTTAAACGAAACAATCAGTACATTTGTATCTCTACTCCAAATTTAAGAATTTTAGACATTTTCCAATACCTTCCTCCAACAGCGAGTTATGAGCAATTTTTGAAAACTTTTAAAATTGAACAATCAAAGGGATTCTTCTGTTACGAATACTTAGATGACGAGTCTAAGTTAGAGGAAACCGAACTCCCTCCCGCGAACGCATTTTGGTCTAGTCTTAAGAATATCAACACTCTTGAAGATCCGAACAGACAGAGATATTTAGCTTATGTCCGAGACCACCACGATTTGAGCCAAAACGAGATATTGAATTAACTCTCTCTGCCTCGCGTACCCTCTAGTGTTGAAGAAAACTATAATTACTTACAGACGGTATGGAAAGAAAATAATATGAACACGGTTAAAGATTTATTGATTTGGTACAACAATCTAGATGTTCAACCCGGAGTCGAGGCAATTAACAGGTTAAAACAATTTTACTGGTCTGAAACGAACATCGATATTCTAAAAGAAGCTGTGTCCGTTCCCGGGATAGCGAGAATTTATTATTCCGTACAGCAATCGAGAATCAATGCAACTTTGCTCTGTTCGGGGAAAAGGATAGCGGTCTTTATGAAACGGTGAAGGAAGGAATATGCGGGGGTCCTTCGATAGTATTCAATAGGCATCATTGCAGGGACCAGACATTCATTAGGGGTAACCAGCAAAAACCGTGTAAGAAATGTTTTGGTTTCGACTGCAACGGTTTATATCTGTATTGCTTATCTATGGACATGCCCGTGGGACATTTCGTGCGTTGGTTACCTGTGAAAGACGATGACTTTAACGAATTTCATCGTAAGAAATCCGAGACGTATACCCGTGCTTATGACTGGCTAGATTGGATGTCGTTTAAAACCGGGAGAAAGATAATTCATAAAGCTTCATCCGGGTATGAAAAACAAATCGGTCCGTACTTCGTAGACGGTTACGATCCTGTTACACGCACCTGTCTAGAGTACCTGGGGTGTTATTGCCATAGTCACAGGGACTGTGTAAACGGAGACAGCGAGGACAGCCGGGGTCGGTACGCTGGTAACTATGGAAAGAGCCGCATACATTAGGAATCAGGGTTACGAACTAGTGTCTATGTGGGAGTGTCAGTTTAATGATTTGTGTAAATCAGACCCCGAACTGCGGGAGTTTGTGAAGCATCGCCAGCTTCCTTTTGATTCCGTTCATAGCGGTGGACGCGTGAATGCCGAGACTCTGCTTCGAGCTGTGCAGGAAGGCGAGTTTTTCGGGATGGTTGAAGTAGACATCGAGGTGCCCGAAGATAGATACGAGTATTTCGCAGAAATGTCTCCTATATTCGTTACTTGCAAGGTCCCTTTCGAACGTTTCGGGAAGCGCATGCAAAAACACATTCGAAAAAATAAATTGAGCAGGAAACCGAGAACCCTTCTAGTCGGTGGGATGAGAGCGCGACAAGTGTTATTAGCCACTCCTTTACTACAATGGTATCTGACAAACGGATTGGTTGTCAGCAAAATATATCAGGCTGTTGAATATCGCGGAGAAAAATGTTTTAAACAGTTTACTGAAAAGGTGACCAAATGTAGGAGATTGGGGGACTCAGACCCTGATTTTGCTATTATGGGTGAGGTGTTTAAACTTATTGGGAATAGCGCGTACGGTTTGGTTCTGATGGATAAATCTCGACACACAAACTGTAATTACATCAATGGCGAGAATACGGCTCTCTGTGCAGTGAATCGACCAAGGTTTCAATCTCTTTGCGAACTCGACGACGGAGATTATGAACTCATAAGTATCAAACGAACCATGGTTTTAGATCTTCCTATAGTGCTGGGCTACTTCGTGCTCCAGTACGCCAAGTTGCAGATGATTTCCTTCTATTTTGGATTTCTTGACCGTTTCATATCGAGACGTGATTTCGAGCTGCTGCAAACGGATACAGATTCCTTGTATTTTGCCTTGTCTGAAGACAGTTTACGCGACGTGATAAAACCTGATATGATCGAAGAGTACGATACCATGTTGAATGGTTTTTGTCACTCGGACAACATTGAACCGACGGGAAATCTCTTCCTACCTAGAACTTGCTGCTCTGAACACATCAAACATGATAAAAGAACTCTTGGCTTGTTCAAATTAGAAGCGGAAGGTATTGAAATGATTTCTCTTGCTTCGAAAACCTACATTCTGCGCAAAGATACTGTTGGTAACGAGGTTAAAATAAGCTCTAAGGGATTGAGCTCGAAAAACATTTCAAATCCTGTTAGGGCATATCGCAACGTACTTAGGAAACAAAGAGATGGGTCGAGTGTTAATGTGGGTTTCAGAGCAAGAAACAATACCATCTTCACATATCGGCAGAGGAGGGCTTGTTTATCATATTTTTACATCAAACGAAGGCTTAGGTCTGACGGAATTACCACTCGTCCCCTGCGCATGACATTGAAACCTGCTTCTCACCGATGATATAACAACATCGCGCTAGCCTCTGTGTGTGTGTGTGTGTTATATGATTTATACTAATCAGAATGTCATTAGCATTAATAAACCAAATAAAACACAACAACGATGTCTTTTTTTGAAATTATTTATTCCAGACCAATATTATCACCCATCACCAGCCTACATATATTCATTGTCATTTCCCTGGTAAAGCATCTACTCTAACCGTCAGTAACGCAACCACCGTTCACTTCTGGCGTCGATACACTTCCTTTTCCTTTTTCTAGTACACTTTACTCCCTCTCCAGAACTTCCCTTGATGGATACACGATTGTTCTTTTCATCTCTATCATGATGAGATTCACGGTTATATTCGCTGCCATTACCATTATCATTATTATTTATTTCGCGAGCACAATCAGCGGTCTTCTTATCGTCCTTATTTCCTGTTATGAGTCTCTCATACTTTGAGCGAGGAATCAAAACCAATTCTTTAGCTTGTTGCGAACCCGAGGCTGCTCTATATGTCATAATGATTTCTGTCTTCTCCCTCTTCTTCTCCCTCTTCTTCTTCTTCTTCTTCTTGTTTTTCACTGGGTGACAGCACTAGGCCGATAATCAGTGGCAGTAAATGTCTGATTTGCACAATCAAACGTTTTGTGTCCGTTCTATTGACTGATCTGTTTGCGATCTTCCTCAACACACCCTTCTTAGTCGCTAGCTGCGTCTTCTGTCTCGAGGATATAGGTATGTTGCCTTTTAAGATATTCAGACAAATTTCCGCCAAAAGATCTGTTTATTGATTGGTTAACGAATATAGAACGGCTTTTTTCGATAAGCGTTTCACAGGGAAATATATCCGTTCTGAACTGGTATCGCGGATCACTTTTAGGAGACAGATCGATAAGTAGATATCCAAAGCGACTTTTGTTAACAGCTTTGGTGTATGCATCCATAAAAAATTTGGACTTCCCGGGAACCACCTGTCGGCCGAAGTTTGCTATCTGAGACACGTCTCTCTTATTCTTCATCAATATAATATAATGAGAGTTCAAGGAAATAGTCCTCGCGTACCGTCCGAACGCTGCAGAAGGGAACAATGATTGACTCAGTAGGCAGACAGATATATTTAAATGATGACTCGTCATAGTGAATAGTTTACACATCGTAGGGTCTCGCGAGACTTCGT
Source organism: Phorcus lineatus (assembly GCA_921293015.1). Taxonomy (NCBI): domain Eukaryota; kingdom Metazoa; phylum Mollusca; class Gastropoda; order Trochida; family Trochidae; genus Phorcus; species Phorcus lineatus. The sequence goes on along the minus strand of OV121083.1, from coordinate 55,937,037 downwards.
CTATCAAATCATCGATCACCATTAGCTTGTGGTCGCGAAGTTGATACTTAGTACCATCCGCTTCTTCCCCCCACTCAGAAATGAATTCATCACTGGGTACTCCTTTATGGAATTCTAAGCGACATGCTGTGTTTTGCATTATCTCATCGTAGATCCCCTGCCACATTGAATAATATACCAAAATCTTTGACACTTTTTGATCGAATATCGTCTGAGAGTAGTCAATCAACTTTCGGGCGAAGCAAGATTTCCCCGACCGCGTAGCACCAGATATATAAACGGTCGCTGGGGATAAGATCTTAAGAACAGGTTCTTGATCATCTTGTTCAGTACCAATTACATCTTGATCTTCCCCATCCATCCTGACGCAACGTACGTTCGGCTACATAGTGAGACGACAGCGGATATCTTCTCATTATATCCTCTCTCTCACACACACACACACACACCCACACACACACACACACACACACACACACACGCACGCACGCACATACATAAGTCAACACGACTTGTCTCCCTTGAATAGTTGAATTTATTCGAATTTCCCTTCACCATTACATCGATAATATGTTTATGAAGATTGTTACATTTTATACATACATATATGTCAATAAATGTCGGCACTTGCAAGACAATGAGTATTGATCGAAAAATAAAAATAAAATGAAATAAATAAAAATAAATATAGTTCTCTTTGAAACAAAAAATGCTAAGTTCATTTAAGATGACGCAAATCCTCAAACCTCAAACGAGAGTATGCCTTCTGTTACATTGCGAGACAGAACGGATATCTTTTCGTTATATATCTCCACACATAAGCATCGTTCTGTTCGTTAGCACTGTGTACAGACGGTTTTAGTATATCTTCCATTGAAATATCCCTCAGTCTATGTAATAGGTAATACATAACATAACATCCACACGAATCGTTGTTAGACATTTGCAATCTGAAGTTATTTGCTATTAATGATCTTGTTCTACTCGCAAGAATACAACCAATTAGACCTTTGATTTCCGTAAGTTTGTAGCTGATCGAATCACCGTCTAGACTGTCAAATAGTTCAATCACAATATCAGAAATGAATAGAGCAAACCAATGTTTACCGGGTCCAGATATGTTGTCGGTGTTAACTATAATGGCGCAAGGCGATTTGCTACTTGCCCTACCTATCTCCAGAGCTAGTTGTGTTGTGAGCTCGTCCTTAGAAAAAATTCCAACCACGCCTTTTCTTAAGACGGGGTCACAGTCTATTATGCATTCCATCTGTATTGTGTTCATCCTTACACGATAATGTTCCTGGATTTCTCGATTTGAAATCCGTCTCCAAATTCTGCGTAAACAATACAAGTAACAGTTTCAGTCAAAGCTTTTCCAAACTGAGCCTCTAGTCTTATAGAACCCTTCTTCTTTAAGGTCAGGTAAGATCGATCGTTCGCAGGTCCGAAAGTTGGTTCTATCGGGAATACGTATAGAGCATATCCGGATGCGAACTCTTTACGATTTAGATATACACTGCTCGTGGCTTGCGGGTCGCTGTCATTAGCAAACCAGGTGTCGTTGTATCTAAATAGGTTGACGTATGGAGGGATGATGCACTCTCCATGCGTTTCATCGAAACTGATCTTCATAGGACTCGTTTCGCTGACGCTTTCACCATCGCAGTACAGACCAATCGAGGTGACGTCATAGTTGGCGAAATTATACAGGTTTTTGTTAAGATCACCTGCCACTGCTTTTGATGATACAAATCCAACCACCACTTTGTTCGGGCGAGCTCCTTGAAATATATTATCGTAGGTGAGAGACACTTGACCGGTCGGTATTGACATCATTTTAACCTCTGTTCGTTTGAAAGGATATTTCGCCGTCGTAGTGGATAGAGCCGTGTTGTGACCCCATATGACCCCAGGATTCACTTTAACCTTCATAACCTTCAGAACGATATCCTAGATAGTTATAGCATAACTTTCGTTCGAGTTGGTAGCCATTAAAGCAAATTTCGGGTTTGTTCGGTAGAGCTTAACTTGTACGTCCACCTGATTCAGAATGTATCTATCTATGTTAAACAGGTCGTGCATTAGAACTCCCGCCATGTCGAAACTTTTACTTTTACCCGCTATCTTCCACCTTGCGAGCAGTCCTTGGTTGTCTCCATTTGGATCTGTGAATTCCATCTTAGATTCAGTGTCCTTATAGAACAGCTGTGAGGTCATCTTGGACTTAGCGTTTACCTCGTTAGTGTTGAGTATAGTTTGTATGATAGCCTTGTACGGGTAATGGTTGTTGGTCGAGGTTATGAGTCTCCCTTGTAGTCTCACGTCTACTTGACTGAACATCGAATGCATAAACAAATTTACGGGACAACACTCGTCTGCAACAGTTAAATGCGTTCCGTCTTCTTTTGTAATCCTGCAGCGCATGTATATCATACTCTAAGCCCTCCTGCGTGCTCACGTTGAACTCAATCGGATTGTCTCCGGATATAGACGATATGGGACGGCAGTCTTGTAAATATGTTCTTTCTACAGCTGTTTGCATTCCCGGAAGACTAAATAGATCAAGCTCTTGTGGTTGAATTTCCGTGAAATATTTCGAGTCTGGAATTATTGCGGACATTTTCGTCGATAATTGAGTATTCCTAGTTAAATATGTCTCTGAACAGAGATTTGGTTGATTTGATTGAGCTCCTCCTTCTCTTACATATATTATTATTATTCTGTCGTTTACGAGGCTTCGTCTTCCTCTTGTTGTTGTTGTTCTTCTTCACTGTGAAACCGGTCTTCTTCCTCCTCCTAATCGTCTTCTTATTATCCTCTTGCGCGAGGTTGATCTTCCACTGCCTCCTTTCTGGGCGTGTTTCAGTTTTTTAACACGCATTCCCTTTTCTATAGCTAGCCTCGATACGTTGTCGGGATTCCTCTCTATTTCAGATTTAGCTTGATCTAACGCCTGTTCACTGGGTGCTACTAAATTTATAGTGTTTTCCTTATACCCTGTCGACGGTGATTTCAGTGATGCGGATGATAACGGAATGTCGATTTTTTCGTTCGACGTTTCAGATATGTTACGCATAGAGAACGTATTGCTTCTTCTTCTTCCCAGAGAGCTTATGACTTTGTCTTTTCCTCGTGCTTAGTTTGCATAATATTTCCGCCACGTGTCTGGGTTTGGTATATATAGTGTGCTGCTGTCTCCGCCGTCTCGGTATTCCTCTTCAAACATGTTGCAGAGTCTTACACTATAAAAGGATATCGTCTTAATTGGAGTGTAACCGAGGACTCGTTTGTCAAAAATGTGGCGGGTTTTCCGTCACTGTCAGTTATATACACATCGAACTGTTGAACAGTGTCGTTGATTACTCTGACACCTATTTCATACGGATCCGATATTAACACTTTCCATGTTGAATCCTCTGTAGAGGATAGTCGTTTAAGCAAAGGTTTCCGCTTACCTGCTACTGTTATGGGTTCACACAAGGAACAATATACGTACAACAGGTCGTCGGTGACTTCTGTTTCCTTTTCTTCGCTCTAGTCAGAGGTCGATTCCGAATAGAACCTTTTGCGTAGAATTCTCTTAATGATATCATCCATCTTCCGTTCAACTGAAGAGGTTGATTTAAATAAATTGAAAATCTATGAGCCGCATTTTCAGGAAAGAAGTCCGTATTGTCCGTACTTGTGGCTACAACCCATTCCATATTCGTTTATAAATTGCTGACCTGTTTCGCGTCTATCCAGGAATTAAATTTGCGAGGATAATTCAACCATTTAATTGTTTGACGTTTTTCTCGTTACCACGTTTCTTGAGAGTTCTCTTTTTTATCACTTTTTCGATACGCCATTCGACCTCGTCAGGGTTCTTGTGGTATTTATGTAATTCTTGTTGGTAAAACCTACCTTCTATGGGATCTGATTGTAAATCTTCAATCCAATAGATAGGTATACCGTCTCTGACCTTGCGTTTGATAATTCTGAAAATTTCCTCCGACCACTTCTGTTCGTATTCCTTCTCGAATGTTCTTTTGATCAATGATATGCGTACATAATCTCCAATCTTAAATTTGTATTTCGTTTTCTTCTCATAGCGTAGTTTGGTTGATGATGATGATGATTTATTCCTGTCCGACTTGCCGTTTGTATAATTCAACTTGAGGGGGTGAGTTTCCAACCACACCTGAGCTTCGTTTTTCGGGTTGATATCCGCAGGAGTCCTCCCGTTTAACCCTCTATGAGGACGATGGTTGTAGTTATAAACCAAGTCTTGCAACACGTCTACGTATCTATAAGTATTTTTATGCGTGAAGTATCTATGCATCATTGTTCTTAAGGTACGAATAAACTGCTCTGCGTATCCTGCTTTGATATCAGAGTTTTGCGTTGAAAAGTGTTTGACATGAAATTTCCTATAAACCTTTTGAATTACCTTATTTCTAAATTCGCTACCTTTATCAGTTCTGATGAGAAATGGGGTCTTATCCATACCAGTAAATACCGTATTCATGGCAGATGCTACTGATGCAGCGGTCTTGTCCTGGATAGTTTTACACCAAACGTATCTCTAGAAACAATCGATGAGAATGAGAATATATCTTGCACTGTCGTTATATTCCGAAATGTTGCTCGTGTCGCATAGATCCGCATCGATTTGAATCCTGGTTCCACCAACTATAACTCTATTTCTTTTGAACGTTTTATTCGGGTTCTTATGTAGAGAATATGCATCCTGTTTCTGCAGCCATTTCAAAACTCTGTGTGGCTTTAAATTAGGTTGCGTCGTTCAGAGGGTTTTAATAAACTTTTGAGCTCCTCCAAATCCGCCCGGGTTACAAGGATTGTAATAGTTCTTTCTCAATATATCCTCGCTCACCATTTTCCTTGATATTGTTAATACAAGACTTCACAATTCTTCTCATCCAATTATCGTTTTTCAATTGCGTGTTTCGATAATCAAGACACTCGTATTTCAACAGGTACAGCGGTGATATGGATGCCAAGCCCGGTGTCAGTTCTATGCTCTCTTTCCAACGTCTAGTAACTTCGTGTTCGTCTACCGATTTAAACAATATTCTCTGTATGTATACAGATGTTTCTACTGTGCTGGGAATAGTTCGTGTGTCCATAATATGTAATATAGTTTCCTTATATGCTTGGAATAAAAGTTCTTCCAAATCACCACTAATATCCTGATGTTCTACTTCGTCGATTATTATCATATCATCCATGTATAACATGAAATTTAAACTTGTTCAGTTATCATGTCTATCCAATACGAGTTCTGGAATACATGAAATATTGAACACTTCCCCACGAGTCCGGAATATCGTAACTGTTTATATCTCTTCTCTTAGTTTGCAGCTCGTTCAAACACGTCGACTTCGAGGATTTCCATTCTTTCGATGTTGAAACAATCACTTCTAATCCGAAATGTTTCCTGGCATTTCGCGAGGGAAATGCTAAGGCAACCCATTTATATTCCTTGTCTTTAGTGGAGAGAACTGGTGATGAACGACGTGTTGTTCCGTTGGACATCTTTTTATGATAATCTATATCATCTTTCACAACTGTTTTCTCACTTCCATGCAATCTTTCATTTCATAATGATTACTTTTAACTTTGTTCATATCTCAATACATAGCGTCGCGGTTTGTTTGCGTTTGTCGTGGTGTGTAAACTCGATGCGTTCGACCGTGACTTGAGTGGAAACAGGTGTGGTGGCCAATTAGCCAGAAACCCCCATAGTACATTATAGACGCAAAACGGGAAAAAAGTCGAAATTGCGTTTATAATGTACTATAGATCACTACTGCTAGTATTATTGCAGGGAGAAAGCCCGCAACACCATTGTGGCTATGCACTGCGGTGAAACCTGCGAGCATCGGCTGTAACTAACGAACCATGGGTGGCACTACGCTGAAATTCAGTGTAGCATTGCACCCAACCCTGACTGCGCGTAGAACAGTTCTCTACTGAAGAGTGCAGAGCAGGGGATTCGAACCACGGACCTCTTGATCCGAAGCCGAACGCGCTAACCACTGCGCTATCCCGCCCCCACATCACGCATTATGGTCGTAGTTTAGATACTATATCTTTAACCGTTTATATACTAAACAACCGCTAACCTCGTGCCTTATCAGACATGTCACACGCACTACAACAATTCTTCGTCAACGGTAGAGTTTTTGGTTCTCTCGTTGAATATCGTTTTGCAGCCATCAGGGTTCAAGCGTGAACGTCTATGTAATCTGCTCACCAGACTTTTCCAGTTTATTGAGATGTTTAACGTTGGGGATAGAATTGACTCAGACCATTTCCCACTAGAGTTGAATTGTCAATTCCCATTTTTAAACATTGAAACTGAACAACATGGTGATTGTTGTTGGAAAGACAAATTGTTTGGAATGACATTCTGGCTAAATGTTTTGTAAATACCTTATCTGACAAAATATCATCTTGTAGTCAACGGTTACTTTCATTGATTGATATTGATCTAGATGGTGCAATCGATCAATTTGCAAATATGATTTTAACTTCTTCTGAATGCATGAAGAAAACGTTTCTTACTAAGAAAAATAACATTTCAAGAAAACCTCAACTAAATGCAGAATGTAAATCAGCAAGGCGTAATGCTCGTAAGGCTCTCAGGGCGTTCGGTGTAAACGCACAGAGTATGATAAAACGCAGTATTGCAAAATAAGTATAAGAATTGCTTCCGAAACTTTAAATCCGATCTACGCAAACAAAAGCAAAATAGATTTAGTGAACGATTAAAAATTCTTCTAAATTTTGGAAAGAAATACGGTCCTGACAAAATAGACGGTCTTATCAAAACCCCATTCCCAAAACCGAATGGCTAATGCATTTTAAGAAAATCTTTTCCAACGAATGTGTTTTTGACACTGACCATGATAACGATGTTTTAGATGACATCAATCAATCAATCTTTAATCTGGTACTTAGGAGGCCATAGGCCTATAGTACATGAAATACATTGCATACATTCAAGTAACAACATGCGTTCTATGTACAAATGCATAATATATATACATGGACAGATTTTTTAGTTCTCGAGTGCTCGTGCTGTTTAATAATTCCTTAAATCTACATTTATTAGGATTGACATGATATTTGTTTTTATATATTCGTTTCGAATATTAAAGTAACTTGGACAAACAAGTAGGAAATGGTACTCATCTTCAATAGCATTCAAATTACAGATTTTGCAAATTCTATTTTCCCTACTTATATTTACATATCTGCCTCTCTCAATGAATAGGTCATGCGATGAACATCTAAAACGTGCTAAATTTATCCTATACTTTTTCACATTTAGACAAGATAGATATAATTCGGTATTCATACTGTTCTTATACACAGAGTAAAGGTTGCATTTGCTTGAAGCATTAATATTTTCTTGCCAGTTTTGAAAATAGATATCTCTAAGTCTTTGGGTAAATATCTTCATGAAATCTAAGTTCACACCATCATTTTGGCTAAGCCATATATTTCCAAACCAATTGAAAATAGTAGTTGTTTTACATCAGTTACCCAATTCTTATGTCCATTTTTATCATATAAAATCATCATTTTATAGCATTTCTTCCATAATCGATATGATGGCATATGTAACAGTTTTATCCAATACCAAATTACTTTTCAATAGGAGTAGATGTATAAAGGATATCTGCCACATTCTCCATAAACCATAATGTTTGGTGTGTTTTGTTTGACACCCAAGAACTTTTTACATGCATACAGATGTACCATTTCTAGATTTGCAAATGTATTTAGTCCCCAAATTTCTGCCCCATATAGAAGAATAGGGTATATCTTTACATCAAATATTTTTAAAAAGGAGTTCATGCTGAGGTCACCTACAAAAGTTAATTGTCTAAGAATCCCTAATATTACTTTCTTTGCCTGAACTGCTGCATAATTCGAATGGACAGACCATTATACTGGTTACTAAAATATACTCCGATATATTTATAACAATTTGTTGTTTCAAGTTCACACTCTTTATAGTACCATTTTTCTTTTTTGAGAGATTCCCACCATTTTGTTATACTAATACATTTGTTTTATCCATATTTAGTTTCAGCTTAGACTTATCACAAAACATTTCTAGTTCATAAATTTGTTTTTGAAGACCTATAATAGTGCTTGATATAAGAACGATATCATCTGCAAAAAGTAGAAGAAATAGTTGAAATACATCGGGGTGTAATTGTACTCCATGCTGGCAATTATTCTCAATCTGTGTAGCCAATTCATTTTAAGAAAAAGGAAAATAAAAAATGGACTCAGTACACACCCTTGTCTCACTCCCACCTGTATTTCAAAAGTGTCTGAAAATATATTATTATTTCGGACGCAAGCCTTGACATTTTCATATATGCTCTGTAGTAGTTTATTCATTTTTGGGCTTACACCAACTAAATTCATAAGGTGCCATAGTTTGTTTCTTTGGACAGAGTCAAAAGCTTTTTGAAAAATCGACAAATAGAGCATAAAATTTCCCCCCTTTCTGATTTTGATACCTTTGTACAATACTTTGTAAAACAAACATATTATCAATAGTTGTATAACCCAGTCTTAAGCCTGCCTGGCATTCTGTCAATTCATTCATTGTTTTTCCCCAAAATACTAATCTCTTATTGATAATCGAAGTAAATATTTTACTGAAAATACTCAAAAGTGTAATGCCTCTATAGTTATTTACGTTGTTCACATCACCATTTTTATGTATCGGCACTATAATTCCTATGTATAGTTCACCATCAGAATTTTACTCAGACATGGATAAGTTGATTCTGGAATCAACACTATCAGAAAAGGAAATATCAGATGTTATATCACATCTTAAAAACGGAAAAGCCGAGGGTCCCGATGATATCGTTTGTACAGACGAAAGAAGTTTACGTTGGTATAAACTTTATTCCAATCTGTTAGGTTACATTTACCGTTACAGCAACTACTGCAACTACGTAAAAGACTGAAACAAACAAAAAGTTTCAGTGAAAATACAGTCCATAAAGATGTTAACATTTTACAATCTAAAAAATAGGTTCTTAATCCCCATATTAATACACCAAAAAGTGCATACTTGAAGCATTGATATTTTACAAATGCTTCAATTTGAAAACTTGGACATGAAGGCTATGTATACACTTTTCCTAATAGTTATAATGGCAGTGTAAATTTATGAAACAGTTATCGCTGATATTCAAAACAATGCAAACACTATAAGGATAAACAGTACTTATGCAAACTTTACTTTAAAAAATGTAAAAACTATGACGGATCACCGATTTGAGGAGAGACGTGGCAGCAATGTGAGGAGTTTGTCGGTTAGTGTGATTAACGGAATATTAAAAAGAGGAAACGAAACATTACATCGTTATAGAAATGATAAAATGTTTTTTATATATGTTCTCATAGATACAGTATGTAACATTGAATTCATAAATACATGTAGGTCAGTCGGCAATCAACTAATAACAAATCAGTGGATATCTAACTTACAGTCTCTAGCCTTAGAACAATGTTTTCCAGCCAATGATATTTCTTGGCTTAATGACTATTAGAATAATGGAAGCCATTTGTTTTCAAATGTATCCATTTTATTAATCCCTTTGGATATGTACTTTTCAACAATGAAAATGGTTTTCAAAACCTTTACAAAATTATAATAGAATAATTAGGATATTTATATGGCGCCTTTTCCACGTTCAAGGACATTCTTAAAGCGCTACCTACATTATTACCCTGAGGGAAGTGTACTTTCAAAGCAGCTACTAAGCGCTAAGCGCGACCGTATAGGTCCATACATCCCTATATCCAGGTACCCATTTACCAGCTGGGTGAACTGAGTGCAATGTGGATGAAGAGCCTTGCCTAACACAGTTTTGAACTCAGGTGACAATCAATATCTATATCACTCTATCTATCTATATCTCGATCACTTATACCATCATTTTTGTGTTTTTAAGTGTGACTTTCCATGTTTGTGGTAAGTTATGAAAGATGTTTCCAAGATCCATATAAATCTATATACCTCAAATGTTAAACTTAAGCTGCAGTTCTTCAAAAGACATTAAACCATGGTCATCACAAAGATCTTTAAGACTGAAAATTCCATTATTAGCCCAATGTCTAATAAAATGATATTGATTTTTTAGCTTATTATTCAATCACAAGGGCTGACCTAAGATACTTATGATATTATCATCATCTATGACATTTTTTGTACAATATAGTTTCCATGCTATTGGAAAATCTTTCCAAAAAGGGTTATCAGTTTTTACTTTATCCTGGAAATTTGCGCCATATTCAGAACATCCTTGAATGGAAAATTACAGGGATTGCTAGACTTTCTTTTCTTAAAATATCTTGACAATTTCATTGCATTAATGAAAGTTCGATCATGCGTAAGCTCCCATCACAAAAGTCTTTTTAAGGTACTTCGTTTTATTTTATCAATTTTTTTCATTCCAAATAAATCTGAAAAATATTTTCTCAAGAGAATCTTTAAATTCTTGAGGCGGATAAGGTAGAGTATTGAAAATGTGAACCAATGTTGAAAGAGCCAATGTTTTAATTACTGTGACTTTCCCAATCAATGTCAAATTTCATTTACTCCAATTTGCTAGTAATCTGTTAATTTCTTCGAGTCTTTTTCTTGTATTGATTACCCACAAATCTTTTAAATCAGGTGTAAATTTATTACCCAAAACTTAAAATTCATTTCTTTGCCGTTCTATACTTATATTTTGACATAGTTGATCTCTTCTACCTGCTTTTGAGCCAATCCCTACCTCCTTAGTTTTGTCTATATTTATCTTTAACCCTGACATATTATAAAAGGTGTTAGGTGTGTCTATAGCAGCATACAAACTTTCATCTGAGCCATCTAAAAATAATTCAGTATCATCAGCATACTGACCTAATTTATATTCCTCATCATCAATTACAATACCTTTTATCTTATCATAACCCTAGAATTTCAGCCACAAAAAGGAATAAACATGGTGATATTGGGTCCCCTTGTCTACAACCTCTTTGGTTAAGGAAAAAATCAGAGAGATTTCCATTCCGGATTATGGTATCATAAGTTAGGATATTAATCCAGCGTATAATTTCAGGGCCGAAACCAAATTTTACTTATACAGAATTAATAAAATTATTAGCTGATCTTTCCAAACGTAAATTAGAATTGCAACAAATTAAAGAGGAGGAAGCAAGAAGAATCCAGCTCAGAAACAGAATCTTATGGTATGAGGAAGGAGAAAAAACAACCAAATACTTTTGTCATTTAGAAAATAGGAATTATGTTCACAAATCAATGACTAAGATTATCAATGATAAGAATGAAGAAATTCTTTTGGAAGGAACTGAAAGTTTGGATCTTTAAATTTATCAAAGATGTCTTCAAAAAAAAATAAAATGGCTCTTACCATGAAAAGAGGTATTATCACATGTGTACCTAAAGCTAACAAAAATAGGACTTTTCTAAAGTACTGGAGACCAATTACTTTATCAAATGCCTTATATAAAATAATTAGTGCCTGTATTTCCAACAGACTGAAAACTACACTTGATTCTCTCATGCATGAGAACCAGACGGGATTTATACCTGGTAGAACATAAATGAACATAGTGAAAATACAAGGCTATTATATGATATCATGTTTGAAACTAAGAAAAGGGATATCTCAGAGTTACTAATTTTGATCGACTTTGAAAAAGCATTTGACACAATTTCAAAGGATTTTATTAATTCAATCGGGTTTTTGATAATGGCTTGTTTCCAAGAAGTTGATCTACTTCAATAATTATCCCTTTACATAAGAAGGGTAAGCTTGATGATCCGGCCAACTATAGAGGCATTTCACTAATGATTACTTTGGGCAAAATATATACAGCCATACTAAATGATAGAATAACTAGTTTGGTAAATATGCGAAATTTAATACCAGAAACTCAGGCCGGTGTTCGTAGCATTTGTCGATTTTAGAAAAGCATTCGATTCTGTTGATCGTTCTAAGTTATGCTATTGTTTACTAGGGGTTGGATTTCGTGGCAAAATGTATTATATCTTAAAGTCTATGTATGCTAACATATAATCATGTGTTCGGTGTGGCGGCGATCTTACAGACTATTTTCATTGTACTAAGACATGGATGTATTTTAAGCCCGATGTTGTTTTCTTTTTTTATCAATGAATTATATTACGAGACTGCTAACAATGGAAAACATGGCATTCAAATGTTTCCGGACTAAATTGAAATATAAATGTTGCTTTTCGCTGATGATGTCCTTTTAGTGCCAGACACTGTTGTAGGAATGCAAAATCAATTCAATGTTTTAGAACATTACACACAAAAAATGGAAATTATCTGTTAACTATGACAAAACAAATAAAGTTATTTTCAGAAGGGGCTGGCCATTATCAGTAAATGAAAAATAGGTATTAAATGGGGTACGACTTCAGATAAGTAGTCAATATAAATATCTTGGCCTTTTGTTTAACCATACGATGAACTTTTCTAAAGGTGTAAAGGATCTAGTTACAAAAGCAAAGAAAGCCCTCTTGAACGTTCTTTCTGTTACATATAAGATCGGAATAACTACCCCTAAAGTATTTTTAAAACTCTTTGATTCACAGATACAACCGATAATGTTATATGGATCTGATATTTGGGGATACCAAAAGTATGACTGTCTAGAAAAACTCCATCTTTTATGTAAGAAATATTTATACGTTGGCTTATCTACACCTAATTGCATTTACGGCGAATGTGGAAGATATCCCCTGTATATAAATTCCCAAATTAAATGCCTAAAACATTGAATAAAACTTATCGGTATGCATGAGACTTAAATTCGAAAGAAAGCTTATAACATGCTTTTCCATTTATAGTGAGTGAGTTGGTGTATAACGCCGCTTGGGCAATATTACAGCCATTAGCTGCGATTTTCCATTTATATAACGTTGGAAAAATTACATGGGCATCCCAGATCAGAAACCTTCTGTTCTCCCACGGGTTTGGTTATATTTGGATGCACCAAACTATTTTAAATATTGATCTCTTTATATATGATTTAAGAAACCAAGCTATTAATATGTTTCATCAAGACTGGCATTCTACCCGATAGCTCACGGTATGATTGTTACAGGACTTTCAAAAGTTTACTTCAACCAGAAAAATATTTGTCAATATTATATTCCAAAGACTTAATTATTTTCTTTAGATTTAGACTTGGTTTGTGAAGGAAGAAAAATATGTATCGAAAAGAATAGAAGAATTTATCCTTTATGTAAATCAGCAGTTGAAAATGAACCACATTTGATGTTAGTTTGTCTACCTTATTTCGTCCTCAGAAGAAAGTTCATTCCTGAAAAGTTTTTATCAAAACTACCTTATGATGCCTTTACATCCTTAATGTCCTCTCAAAACGAAAATGTTCTGTGCTATTTTTACGATGGATGTATGGATCACAAGGCAATGATTCTGTTTATGACGTCAAAAAATGACGTGTGACCAGGCATGCATACACTGGTTTGTGGCCAGATAAAGATAGACGGCCCATCAAAAATGGCTTTCAAAAACGGCTTTCATTACCAAATTAAACATATTTGAGTAGCGACCTTTGACGTACTATACAATATTGTAATCAGACATGCATATATTCCATATATATGGCCGGCCACTAATGAAGTTTCAAGTATTTACAAATTCTAATATTTCAACTGACACAAGAAATGTTTAATGAAATTAATGTGGCTTAAATTAAAGCTATAATACCATATGCCAATGAAGTCAGTTTATATATCCCAACAATTTCATGTTTACTTTTCAGTTTTGTTTTACTTTTGTGGTAAATGGACATAACAATAACATATTGTAACTTCAGGATTTGAACTGTCTGAAAATTTACCAACAGTCACTGAATATTAGGATATTTATATTGAGTCGGATGTTTCAGGTCACCGGTAGCTCTGTCACTGATCCTGGCTATGTTGCTCTTCAAACCTGCCCCCATCTATATCTTGGACGAGGTTGACGCAGCTCTCGATCTATCTCACACACAGAACATCGGTCAGATGATCAAGTCACACTTCAAACACTCGCAGGTAATTTCATCAATGCCACATACATCACCTTGAGTTTGACAGTCATTTTGTAATATCCTTGTTATCCATGATAAAAGTCAGCCAAACCTAATTGAAAAGAAGACTGAATTTCATCATGTGTTCGCTGCTCTAGATCTTTTGAAAAGGAAATTGACATGGCGTCCCTCTTGTGTATGCATTTAAGTACATCGATGTGGTTGCTTCTCAGTAACTGAAATTATTTCTGTGTTGAATATGTACAATACACTGATATCTGTCACACCAGCTTTACTTAAGAACTGCAAAAACAAATGCAATAATGTGCATAGTAGTAGGACACTCAGTTGTAATCTTTGATTATTTGTTAAATGGAAAATTGATTAATCTAAATGTCGAAGACGAGAAATTTTCTTTTAGAGTCACTCTTCACTGAGTTGTGAACTTTAGTTGTAATAATGTTAAATGGCTGAAATCTGTTTCATCAATCAAATCTTCCTCATAAGTCTTTGGCAATCACAACTGAAATCCTGATGTGTTTGGATCCAAAATTATCACAATATCAATTGCAGTAGTGGGTCACAACAGTCTGTTGCTATTGCAATAGTAGGTGGCAATAATAAAATAAGGTAAATAGTCACCCTTAGCAGTCGACACCAACTTCTCTTGCAAAGAGTTACTCACGCCAGGCTGCATTGTGCTTAATTGATGGTTTGAGTGCAGTGTTCACATCAGTTTAAAGGAGAAGCCTCTATATGACTTCTAGTGGAAAATCAATTTGCAGAACATGCAGAAATTAGTTTAGCAATTGCAGCAAGGTTACATTTGTTCATTGATTGAAACTGGAGCAAGCGATACCTTGCAGCAGAAAGTATTTACTTGCAGTAATAATGTTGTAATTGGAAGGCTTTATTGTTTTTATTGAGTTAAAAGAGTTTAAGCATTCAAATCGTCTTGTTTCAGTTCATCGTGGTGTCGCTGAAGGATGGTATGTTCAACAACGCCAATGTTTTCTTCAAGACCAAGTTTGTTGATGGAGTATCAACTGTCTCTCGTCACGTGCAACACCAATCCTCTCGATCAACTACCAACATCAGTCATGATAAGGAAAATGAACGCACAACAGGGAAGAAGAAAACTACTTCTAAAAGAGCAAGAGTGGAAGAAACTGCTGGATTCTAAAGCGGCTGTAGCACATTTTTTGAAAATTTTATTTCTGTAGATAAAAATTGTCCTACTGACTCTTTGAATACACATCTGAGTCTAGATTTTCGAAGCTCTCTTAACACTAAGACTGCTGTAAGTGGTACTAAGAACCAGTAACCATATATTAACATTAGCTTCCAAAAATCTTAGAACTAGGAGAGCTTAGAATTCTAGGCCCTGGCTTCCTCACTGATGTATGTGATCTGCAAAAGTCTGCTCTATTGTAAGAGCAAGAACTGTTCTTATGTTCATTAAGGAAGAGAAATGTAGGTTGGTGATACAAACTGTAGATCTAACTGATTCCAATCAAACAATTGTAACTATGTAAGGATGGGTATCGCTACTCATTTCCGTATTGCAATATATTGCGATACAGAGAGGCGTATTGCAATACGTATTGCAATATATTGGTACTTTTCATATTTTAATTTTTCCATGCTCTCTTGACTAAATAACAGCAAATAGAACAGTGATCAATGCTCATCTGGTTCGTTTTGTAAAGAAAGATTATTCAGTGACTTGGATCGGACTTTTAACATGTCCGTGCTATTTTCGTTTTGCGAGATCACACTTCAACTATCAGTAAAATCATGTTTTTTGGTTATATTTTTCTGTAATTTTACACGGAAATTGTTAATTTTATATGATCCGATATATTGGATATTTTCAGAAGAGTGTACCGGTACGTATCGTGTTGTATCTATATCGCAATATACCGATATACCGATAATACCGCGCACCCTTATAACTATGTATAGCTGATAGAGCTATTTAATTGTATGTTTTATGTCGTACTTAGTAATAAGTTACTCATACTTTACGAGTGCGGGTACTGAATACCTAGTGCTAAGTGTCTGTATTTCAAATGGATAAGTGACAATTAAACTACTTCTCAATTCTTGTGGCAATTAGGTAGGGAATGATATGTCAGTGGTTCATTGTTCATCGAGAAAGTATAGAACATAATCTTTTTACAAAACCACAAAAGTAAATCGACTTTAACAATTATTATTGTATTGTATAATGCATTACTTGTTAAATATGGGAGACACACATTTGAAAACCAGTAGTATTTAGTATTTGTATCATTACATTATTTGTAAATAGACCTATCACAAGTCTTATTTTCATCTGTCTTCTTTTCCTTCTTCTTCCACGTCTATACAACATGATCAAGTCTAGCTCTAACTCTTGCCCTATCCTCTTGTTTCTATCACAGTCCAACTTCTTGTGTCTGTGAGGCTCTTTCTCTTCATGTGTTTCATACAATAGTCAATGTATTTACTTCACTGCTTTAGTTCCACGCTGCAAATGGCTAAAATTTTACCAAAGCGGTGTTATAAACAATAACTCACTCACTCACTTAATTCCCTCCATTTAAAATATTTTAGTTTATTTTGCAATATGGTTTCGAGAGGTTTTCTGGCAATTCATTGTAAAAGGGAAAGTGATGCATCGATGTTGAAATGCATAAAGTTTAATGAAATTATAAAATGAAAAATGTTACAGAAATGCTGTTGATGTAATTATCAGTTTCAAATCGTCGAATTTGAAACCTATTTTATCAAGTGTAACATTTCTCGGCTGATCATGCAACCTGATTGCTGATTTGTAATCTTCATCATCTTCTTGTCATCAAAATACAAGTATATCAATGATCTTGTTTTTGTGTTTTTCATTATAAAGAGTTATTTACTGAGTGTCAACTGATATCAGATGTGTCAACTAGTAAAACTGATATAAGGCAAGTTAGCTGATATGATAGCGTTAAACCTAGTAGGGGAACCTGTACAAGCAATTTGAGTAGAAAGTATAGCCATTAAGAAACTTTCCAAGGACAGCAACACACAAAGCATTGGTAACACTTACCCCATACACACCCCTACAACACTGAGAAGGATAACTGCAGTTACCCTCTCTAAAAACGGGGACACGGCTAATCGAGAGTTTTCTTTGGATTCTTCTCACATCAATACTTTGCTTGTATTTGGCTATCACAAAGTTATGATTATATAGCATGTTTACACCTAGGCAGTATGTAAATACATCACAATCCGTGTTTAAAAAGATCAAGAAAAGCAAACTAATTTATTGGAGAAGGGTAATGTTATGAAGACTGAAAACTGAGAAGGATAACTGTTCTAAAGTGATAAAAGGACAAATAACTGTTGAGTTATTTAATTTACACTTACAGCAGGATCCAGCAATACAACTACAAAGTCATGCCAATTTATCTTTGCAATTTTCTTTATGAAACCTGCGATGAATTTTCTATAATGTAATTTTGGTTATGTTATTGAATAAGTCAATATAAATAACGTTACAGCAAGGCCTCTGCAAGTGTAAAATTTATACTAAATATAATCCATCCATACAGAGTTACCTCCCCTACTCTTTCACACTGACTTAGTCATTCCATACACTTTGCCAATGGCTGAAATATTGCCCAAGCGCCGCTAACAATAACTCATTCACTCATTCCATATACTGGAAACTTGCAAGGGTAACTGACTCAAACAGGTTGGTATTTGATAAAAAAAATAAGGTTATCCAAGAGAATCAATACAAAAAGTGACGTGTCTAAATAAGTATTTATTGTCAGAGATTATCTTGAAAGTAATAAGTTAAAAGTATTCATGATTAATATGTTATTAATTAAAACAGTTACTCAAGGTCTACTAAATTCAGTTAATAGCAATGAAGTAAGTGCAATGCAAACAAATAACCCCCAGTCGGGCAACAAAGTAATACAACTGTTAAATTGTTCACAATCTACATGGCATGTATCTCAAGTCAAATTTTGTTTAAATTGAAATTTGACTTTCGAATCATCTTAGTTTAACAAGCTTTCAAGTTCACTATAATACACATAAATTGACAATGTCAGGGTAAAAATATGAAACTATATAAGAAGATATCAAAGAAAAGTATCTAAATGTTGTAACATATATATTTGATTGAAACTTCATGTAAATGTAAAAATATCTAAAACATTAGAATAAAGTAAGTAATGCAGGTGTGCTAGAAATAGTAAACAATTTTAAGAACGTTGCAGAGTGACAAAGTTGACCTCTTCATGTGCAACTTGAGTACAGCGCACCAAATTATCAACAATAATATATGTGAATGCAGTCAAACAATATGATTCAATTTGATTTTGGAGTACACATAGGTTAATCTATGACATATTTGAAATAATCATCTTATTAAAACATTCAAAAACAATGAGCCGCTATTTGAAACAGGTGAGGTGATTTGGGGTTTAACGCCACGTTCAAGATTACTTCACTTTTGTCACTGCTGCTAGAATGCAACACTACTTTGGCTATGCATTGCGGTGAAACCAGCGAACCATGGGTGGTACTGCGCTGCAAGTGTAGCATTGCACACAATCCTTACTGCATGTAGAACAGTTCTCTCATGTCTCTGCTGCAGACAAAGTTGCCGAGGTCTTGAGGTATATGGACCTCGGGCCTCTTGATCCAAAGCCGTACGCGCTAACCACTGCGCTATCCTTGAAAAACATTCAGTCTCAAAGTCACTTTTATATTAACCATATGTGCAAATATCAGATAATATAATGATATTGTTTAAGATACAGCGTGTGAAGGTTGGCGATACGCTTGAAAATAATACAAAAAGATATGACATTTAAACACATTTTTCAGTCACTGAAAGTTTTTGGTGAGATAATGGTAGGGAACTGGTTAAAACATTACAACATTTAAAGGACATTAGGTTTTGACTTCGGTTGGACCTAATGGTAAGCTGTAAAAAGATTAGAATATCTATTATAGATTATAGATTATATTGTTGGTCTTGTCAAAGGGGAACTTTGAATTAAAATTAATGTTAACTTCTCCCCCTCTTATTTCCCGATAGCTCGACATCTTGATACATCTCGTAAGGCATAGACTGGTACTCTGGTAATAAGAAAAAATTAGACAAGAGGAATAAAAAAGAATACAGTTTGGAGATTAAGAATAAAACATTCATTCACTCACTGATACATACTCATCTATTCTTTATTGCGTAACTACTCCATAAGTTTTAAATATATTTCCCGTTTCGCCACAAATGCATCAAATTTAGACCTATTCAAATATCTGATTTCTTCTATGGTGTAATAAAATCCCTTTATGTTTTCTTTAAATGTAATTAGTTTGGTTTTATCTTCCTCAACTTACATCTATAAATTTGGTATTTGGCTAACAGTAGAATGAGATCATAAGTATCATCTGTATAAAAAGTGGATGAACACCCAAAACAAATCAAATCAATTGATCACAGTTTGATGCAGCCATGACTGGCGAACCATCATGACGTACCATTTCTGTCCACGTTATATTGATAACATACAAAACCGTTTCAGTGATCCATGTCTCATTGTTGCAGATTGACATTGGTTAAGTCTATACTTGCTGAACGAGAACCTAAACTGTATAAAGACTCCTTTTCATTCAGAGTTAAGAGTCCCCTCCTCAAGTTATTTTTAAATCTATCTCTGCAGTATATTGGCTTGAGCTACGAAATTCCTCAAGAGCGCGCGCTACGGCCTGTGCTTGTTTCGCCGCATCGCACCTCTCTCCTTTCAGTCGTCTTTTGGCTATTTTGCAAATGTTATATATGTCCATTGCGCTTGATATTAACGCAAACCCTGTTCCAACACAGAGTGTGACCTTTGCAAAAACGCTCAATTCTTTTACCAACGTCCTTGCACTCTTGGTTATCATAGATGCTGCACTGCTACTAATAGAAACGGCGTCGTTTACGTTTGACAATTTGAGGCTGTCAAAAGTGAGACAGACTGGACGTTTGATCGCGGACCCGGTGCCTGTTAACAGTCCAAAATATTCACCATCAGAGACGACCTTTAAGAACCTATCACTCTGCTCAGTGAACTCATCAAATCTGTCCCTCAACTGTCTAAACTGCTTTTTCTTCAAGTGAACCCTTCTCCCCTGGATGCCAAGTGAAGATGCTCCGCCACAAACCGCTATAGCCCCTCCAGCCACATTAACGGCGAGGCTGGTACCAAATGTGAAGAATGCAAGAACAAATCCGGTAATTGTAAGAGCGGACGACGAGAGTCCGGCCAAGGAGCAGCCCAATTCGAACAAATCTGTGTCTCGGTAGAGTTGATCGACGTCTCGAATGTACTCGCCCAGGAAATCAATCATCTGGTTCAGAATCCTATCTCGTGATGCTCGAGTGGATTTGAAGACGACGTAATAATTCCTCCTTAAAAACTCCATTTCAACTGAAATATGAAACTATTTAATTAATTGTATAAATATGTCAGTTAGAGAAAATCTATTTTATACGAATCATTTGATTATGGAATTACAGTGAAGGTTTGGAAAAATAAGTATTTAGATTTCCGACGCTTAGTTGTAGTTGTATATGTGGAGCTTAAGGTAAAATCATCAAGCAGAAGATAGTAGGAACATTTTCATATTACCATGCCGAAATTACCTAACCCATATATCCATCAATCCGTTCATAAATCCTTCATCTGAAAGCTGCTCGTCGTTTTACCTGGGCTCCTTATGTTCATACACAGCATAAAGCGGGTCACGCTGCTCCGGTACCGGTGAGCTTTTCTTACCAAAACAAAACAACAAACCTTTTGTTTATAATTCATACAAAATTTGTAATCTGCTAATACGAAAAAAATTCTATGTGCAAATATGAAACGAGATTCTCATAAAGTTACGCAACTGTAAGACTAGTGCATAGGTTTGTGTGCTGTACCTTATTTGCGCGAGAATATTTTTATATGGCATATTAAAACATGGAAAAATACAAATAAGTACTACTCATATACCCCGCTATTGTTGTTAATCTTCACTCTTCGTCGATTAAAATAGAAATGGAAAAGTGTTGAGAGCATTTTTCC
Organism: Phorcus lineatus; assembly: GCA_921293015.1. Lineage (NCBI taxonomy): Eukaryota > Metazoa > Mollusca > Gastropoda > Trochida > Trochidae > Phorcus > Phorcus lineatus. The sequence continues at coordinate 55,915,816 of OV121083.1, read as the reverse complement.
AGAACAATGCTTTAAAACGAATTTCTAAGAGATATATTTTGCTTGAAAGAAGTAAAATGTATTAAACGTTAATATCTAATAAAATAAATTTAGTTATATCTTTATTGTTCATAAAATTCTTTCTTTCACGATTTAAGGATAACATTATTTTGATATTTCTCAAACATCAAGTCCCTCGGAGACTTATGAATACATAAGGAAGACATGTTTTTCTGAATAAGAACTTTCATAAGAAATTCACGATGCTTCGTACTACATACTTACCCCTTCATCAGGTGGGTTGTAGGGAATATGAAATGGGGTACATCTATACCATGGCAAGAAAAACATTTCACAATAGTGAGGAAACCAAATTAGAGCGATGAATTGAATGAGAATGTTACGAGAATATGATATATACCTAATTTGAAAGCTTCGAGATCTGCATGCTCCAGCAACGATTTGGACGAAGGGACTGACAGACATGCGATCTGCTAAATACCCCCGACTGCACCGTAATGGGTGTATAAATGTAAAGATATCCGAGAGTACAACATATATCCAATTTGAAGCTTCTAAGTCACTTAGTTTTATGTTACAACAACGATTCAGGGCACAGTGGGGTACAGACGTGCGTGATGTTTTATACAACTGATTGCGCCATAGCGGGTGTATTAAAACTAAAGCAAAACTTTTCGACATATTCAACATGTGCTGTACCGTGTTTGTCGGTTAAGAACATACTAAGAACACAAACACAATAATTCGACATTGCGCTTATTAAGTGTTACATTTCTTCAAATATTCCAAAATGAACATAAGACTAAGCTACTTGTATTTTATTCATAGTGTCAAACATCTAATTACTCAAAACAGTCATACGTAATCGTAGAGGGAACAATTACGCATCAAGCACAAAATTAAAGCGGCCCATTTTCGTTTGAGCACCTTTGATCATTTGAGGTAAGTTAAATGTTTCTATGAACCTCACCCCATTTGAAGAGAATCATCCCTCGGACAGATCTAATGCAATCTCGATTCTCATCTTTCATCGCCAGGACCACGTCGCTGTCCGTAGAGTTGCGGTTTGCTGTTGGGGAGGGATTTCAAAATCAAACAGATTATCAAAACAGCATTTTCTGGGATTCAAACCAACATCCGGTGTAGGTGGCGTTGTCTGAGCCTTGACATCCTGCTAAATCAGCGTGTATGAATCCGCCCTCGCTCCTTCCTAATACCCTGATCTCTTTCGTCCAGCGGCGGCTGGATATTCATGGCTATGCTGTTATTTTCTCAGCCAATGAAATGTCGTTTATTACCTTAAACTACAAAGGATTTTTACATCCGGGTGGAACCGCTAGCGCTGTTGCTGAATGCGAGTCGTCTCATTTGCTTGTTAGATAGCTAGCCATACGAGTTTTTTCGCATCAGGTTATTACGAAGGAGCGAGGGCGGGTTCATATACACTGATTTAGCAGGATGGAACATTGATGCCGCGAGTCACTTTACCACAAAAATTACAAAAATGTGTACTATTGCAGAAAATGTGATTAAAAAAAGGCATTATTTTATAGCATTTCTTTGGTAGGCGATATGACGTCACGTGAAAGTGTTTTATCCAGTAACGATTTACTTACAATAGGAATAAATATATAAAGGGAAAGTGCCACATTCTCTATAGATAATAATACTCGAAATGTTCTGGTTAACATCGAAAAATAGTTTGTAGGCATAGCTTTATAAGCTTTAAGTATGACAACATAAACCTAATTTCCAATGAAATATACCTTCCCCTTCCCCTTCCCCAGACGAATATTTGGCTAGAGTATAAATGGTGAGCGTCCATAAAGACCAATAGAGCACATTTTGCATACTCACCAAACGTACCTCCATGTCGACATCTTCTGCACCTGGCAACAACGTCTCCTTTACCAATGTCTTCATATGGAACACAGTGCTGACAAATCGTCTGAATTATAAACTTGATATAAAACAAAGTCGAAAATAAACAGAACACCAAAAGAAATATCATACCTCTCTTGGAATATCATGAAATTTTTGTCCTCAGAGGAACTTGAGTAATTGGGTTTTAATGTACCGTAAACTTAATCTTATTGGCTTAATTAAAAGACTTGAGAATTTACTGATCATTAAGTAATCGCCATATATTTATCTGTCGGGTGATTTGTCCTTATTTCGATCATAGAAAAATTTGAGAAAGTAAGCCAAAATGTTATTGTTTACTTTGATAGTGCATGCAAATTTGTTGAAAATAAAATCAGTTACGTTTTGGATAAGATTTATTCGTAAATGTCTTCAAAGAATGACCCAATAACGAGATGTGTAATGTTTCTCTACCGAACACAATACCATTATTCTACGATAAAGATTTTGTTTTTAAATGGATTTCGACTGTTTTAAAAAGCTTTGACACATGCTGACCGACTTAAATGTTTCCTCAATTTTGCTAACTAATGAAAATGTGACATTAAATGTTAGTTTTCATCTGAAGAATCATGTCCCCAAAACGTAGCCAATGGAATTTACATGAAATGCACGCAAAAACAGTTCGAAACAGGTATAAAAGGCCCCTGTATACATAATTTCATACTATAACTCGATTACAATGTCGAGAATAACAGCAGAAGAACGGGAAAGAGCCATTGACATTGAGTCGACTGCCGGAGATGTCGGTGCTACATTCGGATGTCATCGTTTCACCATTCATTTACTGCAGCTTCAACAACACAATACCGACCTAGAAGCGAGAGAACCCAAAATGAAGACCGGTATCTTTGTTAACTTCACCTCAGGAGCAGGTTTCAAACAGCAAAAGGTTTTGGGTGTCGAATTAGTCCCCAGACGGTGAAAAGAAGGCTGCAACAATATGGACTGAGGCCATACCGGCCTATACAAACGTGCAATCGACACGCCGACACCGACAGAACATGGTTGTTTGGGCCAGTATTGGAAGATGGTGGCAGATCCCAAATTGGCAGAGGGTGTTGCAAAGTCTTTGAAAGTCTTTCCAGCTTCACCCTTTAGGTGGAGGTAGCGGCAAGGTCTGGACGGAATAGGCGGCAACACAACCATCAGCTTTGTTATGATTGACGGCAATCTCACCGCACAGAGGTACATTAACAGGGTCTTACAGTCAGTGGTCATCCAAATCATGCAACAGATT